>SCLH01000549.1:119573-154933 GCA_004367855.1 Oikopleura vanhoeffeni | reverse complement strand
ATTCTAAAAATAAAATTTGTCCAGTATTACGATAAACCTCTGAGACCATATTTAAAACATAATAATTCTTTTAACTATGGTTAACTGAAAGTTAAAAATTGTAAATGTTTTCGTCAGCCAACATGAAAACATTTTTGCTTTAAATATTTTGTTCTAGATTAGAAATAACCAAAAAATATCATTTAAAAGTTTATATTTAATTTCCAAGAGCGTCCCTAAAAATCTAAAATGGCGTAGATGTTCCAAGAGCGTCCCAAAATCAAAACCTGCCTCTTCAAAGATTTACGTTTTCTTTTCGAGAATCTATCGTGGCGTGGATGTCCCTTGAGCGTTCTTTATCAATATGTGGGCGTTATCTTCGGATCTAGCATAGGTAATAACTTAATTTTTTCATTCTTAAATTCTGAGTGGCTTGTTTACTGATATTATAATTTGAGAAATTAAAAATTGAAAAATTTTTTTCTGAAATTATTTCGGAATTTTTCTAAGTATTGCAAAATGACAAAAATGTTTTGATCTCTAGCGCTAGAAATATAGATATTTCGAACATAGTTTATAATATCAATTTCAGAAAAGTGATGCTTACGATTCGTTTGATGCAATTCAAAACGCAATAGGATAACATTGGGATTTAAAAATAATTTTCAAATTGTCCTCCTGGGAGTTAAAAACCGACATTGAAAATTCGAGCGCAGTCATTTTCTTCCAAATTTTCAGGATAATTTGTGATACATGTAAAAATAGTTTTGTAAATCACTTGTAGAAAAAATATCGCTGTCCGTGGCCAAAATAGCAAAAAATGGGCCTTTTCGGCATAATCGAGACATTTTGAGGATGAAAATCGAAAAACGCGTGCAGTCATTTTTTTTGCTATGCTATTTTACAACTTTGGTGTGAGTATGAATATTTTCTGAAATAGGACGAAAACAAAATATAAGCTTTAGAAAAAAATTATTTCTCCCGGTTAACCTCATTTACCGGTTGGTTGTAAATTTGATCTTGAAAATTTCAAGCAAAAGTGGTTCACGAGATTATGAACTATCATCTCAGAGTTTTTTATGGTATTATTATGTAGCAATCAAAAGTTATGAGCCTCGAAAAAAGTCTGGCTGGCCTATAGAACTCCCTTAAGGAATCGCTACAGTCACCCACTGTTTATCAACAAATACTGTATGAGTTAAAAAAATAAGAAGCGTTAAGAGTGGTTGCTTCAATGTTATTTCTTTTTGTAAAAGAAACCACCAAATTGTTTTGTAACGCATTTAAAGTCTAAATCATATCCTGTTCCAACCCCTTTGAATCAAAAACGATTTTGTATTGTACAATACAAAAATTTTGGATTCAAAGAGGTTGGAACAGGATATAATATCATTAAAAATCATAAAAACATGTAAAAGTAGTAAAAAGGGTTTTTCGACTTGTGAATTTCTAGTTTTTGGTGAAATTCTGTTAAATGACATCGGATCGACAAAATTAATCAACTGTTAAGGGGTGATACGACTCTGATTTGACATTTCTAGGTGAAAATACTGAAACTAACAGTTTCTGAGAAAAACCGAAAATGCTAATTTGTTAGATCTATCCTTGATCTTGCGAAAAATACATCACAAATTATTTTTGACCATTACACCAATAGGTACAGTATCTAACAAGGTGACGTTTTCCAAACTGCAAAAACTATCTCTCCCAGACGGTATTATCAAATCAAGCTCAAATTCACAGACACGTCAGGAGTATGCCAATCTTTCGTTCGTTTTAGTTTTTGATCCGGCGACTGAACAATTCTAGAACGCCAAATAACCGACGATTTTCGCATTTCAGACTTCAAAATCATCTACTCCGAGGATTATTTTGCAAAATGGCTCAAATTTTATTCAAGTATTCCTTAGAAACAATTGTAAATTTCGTTCGTTCGCTTTTTTTCAATTTCGAGCTAGAACTCGAATATGATTTTTTGGTCATTTTCCAAAAATTCCAAAAAAAAGTGCTTCGATTTTTTCGAAAGTAGTGCTCAAAGAAAGCCAGTAAAACACTGATGAGAAAGTTTGGCTTACGTCAAGTTGAATTTTGAGTTTTAGTGGTCAATTCGATCAAACGTATTTTTCAACTTCATCTTTAAAAAATACTAGAAAAAAATCGAAAAAATGCGAAAACTTCTAAATTTTTTTTTTGATGATTGTGCTCTTAGTTACACTTTATTATCAACCCCGTATCAATTGAGAGCTTTTTAATGCCTCTAAGGCCTTTATTAAATCAGAGTCGTATACCCCCTTAAGGGCGGTTCTATAGGCCAGCCAGACTTTTTTTCGAGCTCATAACTTTTATTGCAACTAATAATACCATAAAAAACTCTGGATGATAGTTATAATCTCCGTGAACAACTTTTGCTAAAATTTTCAAGAACGATTTACAACAACCGGTAAATGAGGTTAACCTGGGAGCAATAATTTTTTTCTAAAGCTTATATTTTGTTTCGTCCTATTTCAGATATTCATACTCACACATAAGTTATGAATAGCTAGCAGAAACTTACTGCACGCGTTTTCATTTCCATCCTCAAAATGTCTCGATTATGCCGAAAAAGGCCCATTTTTTGCTATTTTTGCCACGGACAGCGATATTTTTTTACAAGTGATTTACAAAACTATTTTTACATGTACGCACAGATTATCCTGACAATTTGAAAGAAAATGACGCGCTCGAATTTTCATGTCAGTTTTTAACTCCCAGGAGGACAATTTGAAAATTATTTTCAAATCTCAATGTTATCCTATGCGTTTTGAATGGCATCAAACGAATCGTAAGCATCACTTTTCTGGAATTATATTATAACTATGTTCGGAAATATCTATAGTTCTAGCGCTAGAGATCAAAACATTTTTGTCATTTTGGCAATACTTAGAAAAATTTCGAAATAATTTCAGAAAAAAATTTCCAATTTTTAATTTCTCTAATTATAATATCAGTAAACAAGCCACGCAGAATTCAAAAATGAAAAAATAAAGTCTCTACCTATGCTAGATCCGAAGTAAAGCCCACCTATAGAACCTCCTTAAGTAATACTTACTTAGTTTAGCTTGAATCCGGCCTATTTAGAATTTTTGATTTAGTCCAAGGGCCTTGCAAGGATAAAAAAATTATTCACACACCAAGAAAAATTCTAAATCGGCCGGATTATTGTATAAAACATGACCATCTTTTATATAATTAAATTTTTTGGATCAGATGTGTTGTTACTGAGAAATATACGTTGCTTTTTGTCATTCTCAAATAATAATGATATATACTAAAATAGCATTAATTAGAGTCTTGATATATACTGTACTGACTTTTATATTTCAAATTTTATTTCGGAATAAGTTTAGCACTTTTGGATTCATAACTAACCTGATGCTTTAATGATTATGACCGCAAAATACAGCCGCTCTTTGGTAATTTGTGATGAGGTCTCTGTGTTGGTGTGAGGAAGTTAAGTTAATCAAATTATCTCTAGAAATCTGATGGTACCGATGATGGGCTCTTGCTTCTCATTTCGAGCCAGTTCAGCTCGTTATGGCTCTTCCATGTTGGGATGAGCCAGCTTCTCCGATCAAATTTAATTAAAAATGACAATTCATCTTCAAAAACTGCATTATCGTGTATGGATGTTTTAGGAATTGAACAAAATCCAGAAGAAAAATGATCTACGGTACACTTTTCTGGAAACTCCACTCATGTCATCTCNTAAGTTGATTAATTTTGTCGATCCGATGTGCATTTACTGAGAAAAAGTGCATTTCATTCCCCGAGTTTGAAGTCGCCGCCTGGCCAAACTTGTGATCTGAGAGAAAACTAAATACATCTTTTGTTATTTTTTTGCCTGAATTAGTCTAGTCTCCAATTTTCAGAAAATGCTGTGAACCGATCAGTACCCCCTTAACCCCCACCTGCACGAGCGTGTTTCAGAACACAGAGACCAAAAATATTTTGAGAAGTGTCATTTTGGCCGGCGGATTATCGGAACAGACCCCCGATAGTTCCCCTTATTTTTAATTTNAAGAATTTTGGTGAGTTCTAGGAATTTCTCATCAGACCGGAAATGCAATATTTGGATGCAATTTTTTGTTTAATGCAGTTAAAACAGTACTGGAAAAATATAATGATCTACAAGATAGCAAATTTTATTGCGACAACGGCCCTAATTCTAAAAAATCAAGTAAATGGAGTTTTGTATGCCCAAAATCGAAGTTAGTGCTCTAAATGGGCGTTCTAAAAAGTCAGTTTCTGACCACTAGATGGCCAAAAACTTTTTTTTTGTGCCCGGAATCGTTTTTTCTGGGTTAAAAACCCCCGTGAGGTCAAAGAATTTGTATCAACTACTCTAGTTTGCGTAGGCCCCACTTGGGACGATTATGCACTTGGGACCAATATGCACCAATATATGGAGCAAATTCAAGATTTTGCACATTTTTTTCTGATTTANAATTTTACGACCGCTACGCCCTTAATTTATTTTTTTAATATAAGAAATTTCATTTTAAAAAAATGATCATTTAATAAAAAATATATGGAGCAAATTCAAGAATTTGCACATTTTTTATGATTTAGAGTTCCATTTAATTTTGACACGAAATTGTCTGGTTTCGCAGTAGCCACTTTGAGTAACAGATAATATCTTATTCAAAGGTGTTTTATTACTTGACTTTTCTTGTTTAATAGTTTATTTTTGTGTTTTGTGCAGGAAGTAAAAAAAGGGTAATAAAATTTATTATAGTCGGAATATCTAGTCCAAGTGTTCAATGAAAATAGATGCAAAAGCAGCAGCAGAAACAAATACAAAACATGTACATATTTAAGTATTGGATCTACTGTGCAAAATAAACGAAATATTTATATTTATAAACATACTAGTTTCGGTTTATTATACCATTTTTCAAAAGTAAATTTTTTACAGTTAAAAATAAGTAGACTCAAAAAGTCAGGAAATCTGGAACGGGAGCAAGACTTCACAAAAATATGGGCTATTAAAAATAACAAAAAAATATTCTTAATATCTCAATTTTTCAAAATTTAGCTCTCAAACGCCACTTTTTGCTTGTTTTGGAATCAATGATTCAAACAATTTCAAGACAAATAAACTTTGACTTGATTATTCAAGCCAAGGCTTCTCTGGCTTGACTCGGAGTCCAAAATCTCTCTTGCTTATCTCGACAAAAGCCAATCCAAGACCAGGTTCAGCCAGCCAAGTGGATGCCGAGGTTCTAGTCCCAAGTGCAATTGCGTCTCAAGTCCGTCATGCGGTCCCAAGTGTATATTGTCCCAAGTTGCATTTTGGTCCCAAGTGATTTTGTCCCCAAGTGTGGATTTCGTCCCAAGTCCGCCACATTGGTTCCCAAGTGAGGCTTGGTCCCAAGTGCATTTTCGTCCCAAGTCGGTCATGGTCCCAAGTGCAATTTCGTCCCAAGTCTGTCAAGGTCCCGAGTGCATATTGGTCCCAAGTGCCGCACTGTAACTGACTTTAAAATGTTTACTTTTTGGTCCCAAGTGAGGCTTGGTAGCAAGTGCATATTCGTCCCAAGTCCGTCATGGTCCCAAATGCATATTGGTCCCAAGTGTGATTTGGTCTCAAGTGCATAATGTCTCAAGTGGGGCGTACTCGATTTTTCATATACGTTTGTGCGTAGGTGGCACCTTATAATGGATGCAAGTCTACATAACGCTCTAACTCGGCTGTAAAATAATGTAGTAACGTTTAACTGAAAAAAAAATTGCAAGTTACCTGTTATTGCATTATTTAGTACATTCATACTAGAAATGTCTGGCTAGCCCTTTTTGAGTACTGATTTTTTTGACGTGTTGCTTTTTAGATAGTCAGGTCTCCCGAGCAAATAATGGTGTCACTACGGAAATGGAGGTCATCTGAGACCTATAGGTGCTAATACCGTTTCCACAAAGTTGATGCTTGCGTATCTTAAATGATGGATTTAAAACTATCCTAGGTCCTAAATTTCCAGATTAATAGGACCTTTTTATCCAGTAGCTGATTTTTGCTCGGGAGCCCTATAGAAACTGTCTGAATTCAAATTTCTCGTCACTTTATCCCTCAGAGATTCGTCAAGTTAGAAACAGGACGTAGTGTACCGTATCGAATGTGGTGAATAGTACACTACCTCCCTTTACTACCTTGACAACTCTCTATGGGATATTATTAACTCGTAAACTTTTGAATTGAGTCTGTACCCAGACTTGATTTCTGCCATCTAGCAGCTAGATTCTAGCTGCCATTTTCAAAAATCGAGCCATATATGAGCAAAGTTTCATTATCAACATATATTTTTCATTATCTTTAATTACAATTCAGCCAATTTGCTATACAATTGAAAAAACAAAAACTAATAAAAAGGCATTTAATGATAGTAAGAAAAAAAATCGCGAAAATGACCTCCAGTTACAAACAAAAGTGCAATAATAATATTAATTTAAACGTGTATTTATACGTCATAGTAAACTTCAAATTAATTTCTGTCGCTCTGTTTTTTCCATTTAGAGCAAACCAACCACCTGGTCAACCACAATGACCGGTCAAAGTTCAAGGTCAATTTAAAAGTATCATCGTAGAGACTGATGAAAGCTACCCTCAAAATAATTCGAAAAGAAGTCAACTTTTTAACTGAAAATAATTAGCAACTATGGGTCAATTATGTTTACTGAAAGATCACTAGAGATAAAAAAATGGTTAAATTTTTGAGATTTCACAGGGGGATTTTGCTCTCTGGCGACTTTTTAGTACAGTAGGGTGTACCCTTATCCGTACACCTCAGCTCGGCCAAAAATCGTTCGGATAAGGGTACACGTCTACATAGGCGTTTAGGCTTATAAGTAGCATGGCCACCATTAATTTCGACTTATAGAAATAATGGGTGGATTGTTTCGAAAACTTCTGGGGCTGAATAATATATGTCAAAATGAAAAAAAAAATTATTGAAAAAAAAATTTTTGACGTCACGTAGATCAAAATATAGCGATTTTTTCGTTTTTTCAGTATTAATTATTATAAAAACAAATGCCAAATCGGTAGTTTTTTGGGTCAACCGGCAGTTACTTAATGAAATTAACACAAGTTTTTTGAAAAAAAAATAAAAATTTTGGAATTAATGAATTTTTGGGCTCCCAAACCTCGATTTTTCGAGAAAAAACGGAAAGTACGAAAAAAAGGGACCCCGCTTGAATCCGGAAATTTTTTTTATTATCAATTAACCGCCTCGGCAAACTTAGTTATCACCAGTTTTTGGTACATACATCTCGATTAGATGGTGTCATATTACACTTTTTTTTAGAATTTTTTGAGGATTTTCTAAGTATATTTTCTACAACTGGAAAAAAAAAATTTGCTGAAAAATTTTTGCAGGCGCTGTTCAGACAATTTTAAAAAATGAAAAAAAAATTTCGAAAAAAAAAAAATTTTCCAAAAAATTCGAAAATTTTAAAAAAAATTTTCACAAAATTTTCAAAAAAAAATTTTTTGCGGCGTTTTAGCCAATTTAAAAATTAAAAATAAAATTTTCGAAAATTTTTTTTTGAAAAATTTCGAAAAAATTTTCAAAATTTTTTTTCATTTTTTTTAAATTGGCTAAAACGCCGCAAAAAAATTTTTTTTCGAAATTTTTTCAGTCATAAATTTCAAAATACTTAGAAAAAAAAAAGGGAAATCAACTTTCAAAATTTTTTTTTCAAATAGCAACCATAGCTGACCGTCGGAGACTATTTTATCAACAGCGGAAAGTGTTTATCTTGGTATCAAAAAAATCTTAACCTTTGCTTCGTCTTTGCTATGATATGCGAGCCGAAAAACCCCTATTTCATCGAAAATACGATTTTTTTCAAATAAATTATCATTTTTCTCAAAAGAATGTCGATTTTGAAAAAAAATTTCACATACAGAGCGCAATAAATTTCGAACACAAACTGTATATGCTAATAATCAATCCTAACTGGTCGATTTTGAACCCAAAATCGATTGGTGGCCATGCTACTTATAAGCGTTTCATTCTCTACCAAAAATCGTACGGGATAAGGGTAAATCGTACGGATAAGGGTAAATCGTACGGATAAGGGTGCGTACGGATAAGGTTACACCTACTGTACTAATTGACCCATAGTTGCTAATAATTCATTCAGAAGTTGACCCTTCGATTATTTTAGGGTACTTACAAGTTTCTACGATGAACTTTGAAATTAACGGTAATTTGATATACGTACACGATATACGGTAATTTCAAAAAGTACTCAAATTACAGTCGAAATATTTTTTGCTAAACTTTCAACGCTTTTCAAGACTTATTTTCTCACCCAAAGTCCGAATAAAATCACGTGACGAAATAATTGAAAAATAAACTTGGAATATGTCATAATTAATCCTTATTTCTTAAAAAATAAGATCACGTGACGTTTTGAAAAATTCCGTTTGTTCAAAATTCTTAGATATGTGTTTATTTGCCTCCAAAAATTCGGCGTAAGTTGAACTATTTGTGTACTTGAACCAAAACCTTATTTCTTAATTTGAAGGTCACGTGATTGTTTTAACTTTAGTGTAATGAAAAAAGTTTAAAACCTTTTAAAGATGCCCCTCACTTTTTTCAAAAAGTTTTTAAGCAATTTTTGAAAAAACACAGTCTATTTTGGCCAACCTTATTACTTGAATATACGGTGACGTGTATCATTTTTGGACTATGGTGTTATGAACAAAAAATTTAGAATTTTTTTGCTGATTCACGATTAGGTTTATTTTAGTGATTTTAAATTTTTTTGTCAAAAATAAGTACTGTAAATTACAGTCTGTAATACAGTAAAAATTTTAAAAAAAAGTACAAACGTCATTTTGTTTAAGTTTATTGATGACTTTAAACTCATCTTGTCATTAATGATTAAGCGTTCGTAAAATGCGATTAAATGGTGAATGGCAGCTAGATGGCAGAAATAAAGTCTACGAGTCAATAAGGGATAATGTCATATAAACCATTATTTTCTTGCGAAGGTATAATTTTTGCGTTTCGCAACTCAATCGCAAAATGAACCTTTCCCATTCTCAGTTGTTTCAGGAGAGTCGATTCGAAACTACTAGTATCTAATTTGTATCTAATTTGCTTTCCCACCCCTTATCGAAAAATATACAGTATGTTTCCGGATATGGCAAACGCTTTGAAGTCAATTCCAGCAAATTAAAAATGACAACTGGTCCATTATTTTTTAAACCCTCGGTATCCCGATAACCTGGCTTTCAAAATATAATCCACCTAGTTACCGTATTTTATTGGCCAAAATTGGCTTCAAAACGGTTTGCCATATCCGGACTAAGAAACTTACTGTTATTTACTTCTTTGATTTCAATTTATGATAGTTAACTTTTATTTAGGATTATGATCCATTTGCTTGGAGTCACTGTTGGTTTACAAAGGTTGGACTCTTTAACCTCAAAAAATCACGTACTGGTCTGCAGTATGCGAAAGTGACAGTCGTGTGCTGACAAAGACAGCACCATATTTACGAGCTTGTCATGATACTGTGGAATTCAGATTTGTCCGTAAGATAAAATAACTTTTTTGATGCTTAATCATCTGAAATATTAAGTTTTAAAATACTTTTGAGCTCTTTTTTACTTCTCAATTAAATCTGAAATTCAGATTCTGAATGAACAGTACTTCTTTTAGTTTTTTAATTATTTTTCAGGAAAAAATAAAGTCAAACTTACTTTTATGACATAAATTTATGTGCTTTTAAATCTAAAGTTATCACTGCATAAATCATGAGCTCAAAGTGATGCACCAT
Source organism: Oikopleura vanhoeffeni (assembly GCA_004367855.1). Lineage (NCBI taxonomy): Eukaryota > Metazoa > Chordata > Appendicularia > Copelata > Oikopleuridae > Oikopleura > Oikopleura vanhoeffeni. The sequence goes on along the minus strand of SCLH01000549.1, from coordinate 145,129 downwards.
GAAATTTTGAAATGGAAGAGTAAAATATACTCTTTTTTGCCTTGAGCCTTTCAGAAGCTCTTGTGCCTCCTTTTAAATCACCAAAAAATGGTGGAAAAAATGTTCAACAGACACTTTTCTTTAAAAATGCATTATAAATCGGTGATTAAATAAAAAATATAACTTAATTTTTATTCGGTATATAGTTCAGAAATTAGTTGAAATAGCTGAAAGCTCTGGTGCCTCGCGGAACTTTTCTATGCTTCCAATGGTTAAATTATAAAAACTCATTTGTGTTTTCCAACGTCTTTAATTGTAGTACAATTTTGTTAAGCCTAATAAATCGAAACTTCGAAAAATATGAAAAAAGCTCTTATAATTTTTCAAACATTCAAACAAATTTATTGACCAACTTGTTCAGGGTTGATGAATGTGAATTGGGAACGCACGAATGTCATCCGTCATGCCTTATGCAAAGAACTGATACTGCATATGAATGTATTTTGTCCAGAATGTTATTTAGGATGGTATGCAAAATTTTGTTCGGAAAATTGTTATTAATTGATTGTAAATTTTTACCATTCGATTATCAAAAAAAATTAAAAACGAAGTTGAAGAAAAAATAAATAAATAAAAATTTAGCAAAAAATGTAGTATGATTAGGGTTCGGAGCGGGAAAAATTTGAACCTTTAAACGACTGAATCAACTAAAACAAAATATAAAATTCTAATGTAGAATTGACAACTAAAAAAAGGTCGAAAAAAAAATTGTCACATGAGAAATTTCGTGTGGGGATAATTAGGTTTTAATGTTTAAATTGCCGATTTTTCTAATTTGCGCAACCATGCGGAATTCTATGATATTTTTATCATAAAAATGAGCTAATTTCGAACTAGCAGGACAAAAAAATCCACGTTGGGTTACGTTGCGCGAAATTTTTTCATCAAAATACATTTTTCCGCCTACGCATTTTCGTTATTTTCGATACTAAAATTTTTTCCTAAACTGACCAAATTTTTTTTTCACAAAAACGTTTAGTTTGGCCAATGGTCTCCCGCGTCCGAACCCTAAGTATGATTCATACTGTATGAACTCTGTCTAAGTGGACACGTTTTGTCCGCTTAAAACGTCTATCTTTTTAAGGGATTTCGTCGCTAAAATGCTGATAATCTGGGTTTCAATGGCCAATTGCCGAAAGAGTATAAATTGTTCGATCAAATATTACTTCCTTTGATTTATAATTAACACAAAAATTTTCATGTGATGGATGGCTCGTCAATCAGTACGAGCTTACAAAGAATAGGGGGTTTTTCCTCAAAATTCTTGGATTTTGACTTCAGAATCACAAAAACAGTAGTAAACCCTATTTTACGAGTCTCAATCAAAATTTATCTCCTCCCTGGATTTAAAAAAGAACATTCGAAACCCACATGAATGTCACCTAGAGCCAGGGGTCGGCAGATTTTTTGAAATCGTTTGCTCGCTCTGCTCAGCACCATTTTTTTCGGTTCGCTCTGCTCTGCTCTAGGAGCATATTTGAATGGTTTGCTCTGTCTGCTCTAAACCGGAATAAATTTCGACTGCTCTGCTCTAAGCCAAAAAACATCTGTTTGCTTCTCTCTGCCTAAAAATTTTTTTTTTTTTTATGCTCTGGTCTGCATCTAATTTTTTTAGGTTTAAAGGGCACAAATAATTGAGGGGAGGGGGTTTCGGTACAAATTAACGGGGCTATGGAGGGGGTAAAAAATATTAAATAGGGTTTGGGATCGAACCAACCAAGGGCAGCAAGGTAGATAATATCAAGAAAGATTTGGCCCGTGCAACTAATTAAGAGGGTATTACTAATTACCGTATTGAGGTATTAGAGGGTTAAGGGATCTTATTAATTACAAGGATTTAGGTATTAAGGGGTTAACTAATTAAGGTTTATAGTAAGAATAATTTACTGGTTTAGCCATTTTGAGGATTTTGCTTAAAAATAATCTGTCGATCGAGCTGATTTTTCAGCATCTACTAAAAACATCTATTTTTTTTGAAAATAAGCCCCTAATCGGCCGAAGGCCGATAAAGGGAGATATTATATTTGAAATTTAATTTTATTGAAAATGAGCCCCAAATAGGCCGAAGGCCAATAAAGGGGGAAATTATATATTTTAATTTTATTTTATTGAAATATGAGCCCCAAATCGGCCGAAGGCGATAAAGGGAGATATTATATTTTGAATTTAATTTTGTCGAAAAATGAGCCCCAAATCGGCCGAGGCCCGATAAAGGAGAAAATTATAATTTTCAATTGAATTTGGTGAAAAATGAGCCAAAATTAGCCGAAGGCGCGATAAAGGAGATATTATATTTTAATTTAATTTTGTTGAAAATGAGCCCAAAATCGCCGAAGGCACGATAAAGGACGAAAATTATATTTAATTACATTTTGTGTGAAAAAATAAGCCAAATCAGCCGAAGGCCGATAAATGAGAAGAAAACTTTATTTTAATTTGATTTTGTTTGAAAAATGAGCTTCAAACATTCGGGTCCGAAGCCGAATAAGGGAATATTATATTTAATTTAATTTTGTTGAAAAATGAGCCCCAAATCGGCCGAAGGCCGATAAAGGAGAAAATTATATTTTAATTAATTTTGTTGAAAAATGAGCCCAAATCTGGCCGAAGGCCGTAAAGGAGAAAATTATATTTAATTTATTTTTTGAAAATGAGACCAAAATCGGCCGAAGGCCGATAAAGGGAAAATTTTATTTTTAATTGATTGTTGAAAATGAGCCAAATCGGCGAAGGCCGATAAAAAGGAAAATTATATTTTAATTTGAATTTTGTTGAAAAATGAGCCCAAATCGGCGAAGCGATATGGGAAATTATATTTTTAATTTAATTTTTGAACAAATGAGCCCCAAATCGGCCGAAGCCCGATTAAAAAGGAGATATATATTTTGAGTAATTTTTTAGCTCTGATTGATAAAGGCTTAGAATTAAAATGCTCAAATTGATACGGGGTATAATTAAGTGAACCAAAGAACCAAATCATCAAACAAAATTCGAAATTTTATAAGTATTTTTATAAGATGAAGTTATAAAATAACGTTTGCTCGAATTTTGACCACTAAAACTCCAAATATTGACTTGACGTTAAGCCAACTTTCTCATCAGTGTTTCACTGGCTTTCTTTTGAGCTTACTTTAGAAAAATGAAGCAAATTATGTTTCAGAATTTTTTCAAAAATGATCTTTTGATTTTTCAAGTCTTGATCAAAATATGGGGGAAAACGCAACTACAAACTCTTCAAAATGCCACAAGGTGTAATTTAAAAATTTGCCCAATTTTTTGAACTAAACTCGGAGGAGATAGATTTTCAAGCCAAAAATCATGAAAAACGGCCAAAAATCGTCAGTTTATTGGACCGCTAAAAAAATTCAGATCATCGAAATGAAAAAAACGCCAACTACAGATCTTAGTTTGCTCATTCCACGTATTATGCAAACTTGTGCAAACGTGCTGAATGAAAACCTTCTCTTTGTGTAATCAAACAAAAATAATCGAGCGTGATTGTTCAAAAATTGAAAACCTTTTTAATCTCACAACTTTTAAACTTGATAAATGACAATTTTATCCCAGTCTTATTTGTGTTATGAGCATGAATTCAGCTTGGAAAATAATTTTCGTAAAAACCATTTATTCCTTGAAGATTATACCCTCGAACTTTTGCAGCTTACGCAAACATTTTTCAACAAGTTCAATTTCCTGTTCTTAGTGTTGAAATAGGTTTGAAAATATCTCTAGGAATTTCAGGAGGAATTTCTCTGTCAATTTCCGGAGAACTTGAATAAAAATTTCCGGCATTCTCAAAAATATTTCTTCTAGTCTATGATTTCAACTTAGGGGTTTGACGTTATATAGTGCTAGAGGGCAATGAGCAAAATTCAGCTGCCTATTTTTATGAACGATCATTTCCTTAATTAATAATCCTGCTTGATTATCGGCTTGAATGGGAAAATATTGTGGTGAACACAGCGCCAGTCAGGTGTCTCTTTTCCGACACAATTTTAAGTTTTGTCTTTTATAATATTTTTATAAATAGTTAATTTTATAGATAGTAATTTCTTTAAAGAGTTAACATTTCACTAAAGTTGACTTCGCTACTTGAAACTAAAGCTATTCATCAAAATATCGATTTTTGTTAATAAAACCCCGTTTTTTGTTTCACTCAAAGCGACTTCATTTCAATATTTGTGGATTCGCTACTTGAAACTCACGGTAAGTTCCTAAAAAACACTCATAATGAATTTTCTTCTTCAATTTACACATTTTTCATTATTTTTGTGTGTCAAGCTCCAGAGAAGCCTCACACATAATGCAAAAGCCTTTTCATCGAATTTTGCTTTTGGCAGCCAAAAAACGTAAACAAAAAATTATTGACTAATTTATGATTTAAATTGAAAGTGCGCTATTGTTTTCTTTGACGCTTCCGAGTTAAAAAATAACACCAAATCCTTCAAAGGTTTTAAATTACGAAAAAAATTATTTTGAAGCATTTGTCCATTTTTTTTTGTTTTTCTTCATTTTGTCAAAATTAAAAATTAAAAAAGAAAAGTTGACATGGCCCCCAAAAGACGCCGAATCAAAATATAATTCTCCCTTTATCGGCCTTCGGCGATTTTGGCTACATAATAAAAAATTAAATTGAAATATAATTTGCCCCTTTATGGGCCTTCGGCCGATGGGTGCTTATTTTTCAACAAAATTGAATTCAAAATTATGATATCTTCCTTTTATCGGCCTTCGGCCGATTTTGGCTCATTCTTCGTCAAAATTAAATTCAAAACTATAATATCTCCCTTTATCGGACTTCGGCGATTGAGGCTCATTTTTCAACAAAAATAAATTAAAATATATTGCCCCTTTATCGCCTTCGGCCGATTTGGGGCTCATTTTTCAACAAAATTCAATTCAAAATATAATATCTTCCTTTATCGGCCTTCGCCGATTTTGGGCTCATTCTTCGTCAAAATTAATCAAAATATAATATCTCCCTTTATCGGAACTTCGCCGATTTGAGGCTTCATTTTTTCAACAAAGATAAATTCAAAATATAATATCTCCTTTATCGGCCTCGGCCAATTCGGGGCTCATTTTTCGACAAAATTAAATTCAAAATATAATATTCCCTTTATCGGCCTTCGAACGATTGAGGCTCATTTTCACAAAAATAAATTAAAATATAATTTCTCCTTTTATCGGCCTTCGCCGATTTGGGGCTCATTTTTCAAAAAAAATAATTTCATAATATGATACTTCCCTTTATCGGCCTTCGGCCGATTTGAGGCTCATTTTTCAATAAAATTAAATTCAAAACATAATATCTCCCTTTATCGGCGTTCGTAAATTTTTTTCATTTTTTTAAAATTGGCTGAAACGCCCGCAAAAATTGTTTTTTCGAAAATTTTTATGTAACCAATTTCCAGAAATACTTTCGAAAAAATTCATGTTTTGAAATTTCAAAAGTTTTTTCAAAACTTTCCCACTACCCGCCGTGTCTCAATTAAATTAAGATCAGTACGCACAACCTCACCGGTGGAAAAATTAGCTTCCAGGGACCTCAGGAAGTGGTTTTGAAACAAAATTTTCGGCCAATTTGGGCATCCCCCTGTTAATTCTCATATCGAAAAACGACCAATAAACGCATCTCAAAGTAGAGTTTGTTATTTTGGTCTGCTCTGCTTTTAGATTTTGATCAAAACGTTTGCTCTACTCTTGCTCTAACCCTGATTTTTAAACGTTTGCTCTGCTCTAGCTTGATTTATCAAAACGTTTGCTCGCTCTGCTCTACCCTGACTTTTCAAATCGTTTGCTCTGCTCTGCTCTATCCTGAGTTTTTCAAAACGTTTGCTCTGCTCTAAAAAAGTAGAGCAGAGCGTTAGAGCAGAGCAGAGCAGAGCAAACTCTGCCGACCCTGCTAGGAGCAGGGGTCGGCAATACCGTTCCTGTCCTTGTCACCTGTCCTTTCCTGAATTTCAGGACAGGACAGGACAATGACAGAAAAAATTAAACTCTGTCCTAATTTCTGTCCTAGGCCGAGGACAGGACAGGACAAGACAGAAAAATATAAAACCTGTCCTAATCTTCCTGTGGAAAAAATTTTCACTAAAATTAATATATTTTTTGAGTTTAAATCTTAAAATGATATTGTTAACACAGTATTGTCTCAGTAGCTCAGTTGGTTGTTTTGCTGGACTTTTTTTAATATTATATCTTTAGTAAAAATATAGAATTTAATTCTTTACAATTTATTTAACCCAGTAACGGAATTCAATATTTGTGATAAATTTCACCCGAATAGTTTAGTAAGATTCTTAAAATGTTAGTATTATTCACAAAAACACTGTGAAATGCTTGACATTTTTCGAAAAACTTTGACCATTTAAAATTCGGTATAAGGAGAAGAAAATGGAATAAGACAATTAAAACTAGCTACCCACCGATGGAGCCAAAAAAGCTGAAATTTTGCTGAGTACCTTTTTTGGCCTAACTAAGCACCTCTGATGATCAAAAAAAATTCGATAATTTTAACCCCTAACACCAAAAATATTTTCTCCGAAAATCAGGACACCTACTGTAAAACTCATCCAATGATCGAGCGCAGGGACATAAGCTTTTAAATTTATTTTCATAAAATTTGAAACCATACGAAAAAGTGCTTTTAGCGAAAAAAGTATCACTGATATATATCCCTTATTCACACTTTTGTTATATCCCGCGCCCTACTACTTAAAAATACACTACGTTCCTAATCAGGCCGGGATATAACTCCCGTAGTGTCTTTTTGCACCATCAATGGTGCAAGAGCCTTTAATCCAATTTAGGACCCTTAATCATGTATGAATGGAAAATTACAAAGTGATCGATCGACTATTTGAATAATTGACGTTTGTGCGTTTTTTTCGAAATTTAACTGTATTACAGTACTTATTTTTTGCAAAAAAAATTTAAATCATCAAGAAAGCCTTTGAGCGGGACCAAACAAAAACTTTTAAGAGCTTTTTCCCATTACACCATAGCCCAAAGTGATTCACGTGACCGGTATATCAAGGGAAGGTTGACCAAATAAGTACTGTTTTTTTTTAAATTACTTAAATCAATTTTTGAAGAAGTTGAAGTGGTTCTTTAGAGTTTTTAAGACTTTTTCCTTCATTACACCAAAGACCTAAAATGATCACGTGACCTTCAAATTAAGAAATAAGGTTTTGTTGAAAGTAAACAAATAGTGATCAAATTACGCCGAAAAATTTTTGGGCCAATAAACACATAATTTAAGAGTTTGAACATAATAATATTTCCCAAACCGTCACGTGATCTTATTTTTTGAGAAATAAGGATTTATTGCTATGACATATTTCAACCTTATTTTTGAATTATTTCGTCACGTGATTTTATTCGGACTTTGATGTAATGAGAAAAATGTCTTAAAAACGTTTGAAGTTGACCTGTAATTTTTTGACGTGATTTGAGTACTTTTTCAATTACTGTACTTGTTTTTTTTCAAAAGTACTCAAATCACGTGGAAGACCCCTATTAAAAAATCGTAACGAATTTCTAAGACTTTTCTATTGCATTACAGTTATGGCCTCCGGTTAATAGATCATTCTAAGAGTCATAACTTCCGTAATAACTGATTACAGAAGAGATGCGTAGGCTGAAAAAAAAAGAGACAAGAAATCGACGAGAAATAATTATTCCAAAAAAATGTTAAGACTCATTTACATAAGAGATGATGATAAAACATTAAATTTTTTTGCAGATGCAATACCCAAATGGCGACTAAAGAAAATAAAAAATTATTTTAAATTTTAAAATGTCAAATTAACCCCTAAAATCTGTTATTTATGCACTTGGTTGTGAGAATCGTCAAATGAGAGAATTTAATTTTCTCTTCACATTTGATGACTTTTATAACTTTTTTAACAAATTGTTTTATATAGACTGTAAGAGAATTCTTTGAATAAATATGATTATCATTAGAAAACATAATGTCGAATAATGGAATGTTCGTTATAATGCTCAATTAAACGTCCCTGGGCACCATTGATGGTCAAACGACACTACGGGTTCAGATAATTGTCGCGCCACTTACGGGAGTTAACAAAAGTGTTGAATAGGATCTATACTGTATTCACTACCAGGAAAATAATTTTCATCAAGTCATATTTCGAACACTTGATTTTTTGACAAATTTCAGAATATGCAGTCATCATGTTTCGTTTAGACACAAACTAGTAGGTAAGGGAGATATACCAAATGGAAATACTGCGTTTCCGCTAATATCCGCGCAGGGCCGCACAGTTTTTTTTTTTAAATTTCATAAATCTGTAACCATACGAAAAAGTGGAATCATAGCGAAAATGTTTCATCAAGTTCATCATTTCGTACTTGATTTTTTTGAAAAATTGCAGTCAGACGTCGGACCAAAATAGAAGTATAGGGAGATTCGTATCCAAATCAAAAATTATGCGTTCCGCTTATATTTCTCGCCATAAAAACAGAAGAAAAAAATTTTTCAAAAATTTGTCGTCATTTCTTTTTGAAAATTTAAAGATATTGATCTAGGTGGCCGCGATGAAGCATTTCTGTGAACTTATTTTGGGAAAATCTCGGGACTGAATATTATTTTTTCCAGACAACATTTTTGAAACATTTTTAGAAATTTTTCCTTCTTCCTATTGGCTGAAATTTAAAATTTGTAATTGTGTCTGAAACGTATGCGCCAAATTAAAATTTCCCATCAAGTTTATTAATGAGGAATTCCGAAATTTTGTCTAAAAGACCTGTTTTGCCTCTGAAAACCAAAATACCCCAAAAATGATGTTTTTCTTAAAAATATTCTTTATATAGACGGTCTCCCGTCCGATTCCTATTGACATATCTTTCTGCGGTATTTTGACCAAATCTCATGATTGCAACAAAAAAAACTTATTTTACGAACAGAAAACTGTTTAGCGATCAAAAGTCGAGAAATTTTAGGTTTCAAATTAACTGTGTTCAAGTTGTCCATTGGTAAAGATTAGTAACAGCGGGTCCCGTAAGTTATACGCGTATATTAGATCCACGCAAAAACCTACGTAACCTCGACGCAAAAACCTACGCATTTGAAAAATAAATTTAATTTCCTGGCGTGCGGCCGTAGTTATAAGCAAAAGCTAGGGCCTCTTTTTTTTCAAACGCTTCCATAGGCAAAAAGATTACGTTTTTAAACCAGATTTTCAACCAAAGAATCCTCCGGGTCTTGCCGCGCGACTAATACAAAAATACCAACTTTTTTAACAACATGTTCACGATATAACCAATGAAAGTGTCTGTATTCAAGACGTTTAAAAACATGTTTTCAAGTCTCGCAGACAATGTCTGGCTAGCTTGAAAATGGCCACTATTATTCAGAAAAAATATTTCATTTTTTCTGGTTTTCTGAAAAATTATTTACATCTTGAGCATAGTTTTTTTTCAGTAATTTCATTGTCTCCTTGACATATTTTAACGATATTCATAAATCTTTTTCGAATCAGTTTTATTTAAAATTAACTTTATTTCATTTTTTCAATAAAATTGAAATTTTATCAGTCCTAGAATTTCTGAACGGAAAATAACTTTAAATCACCAAAAATTCTTACTCTATCCTATATTTTAACGCAATTTTAACTCTTAGATGATCTGTCCAAATTGACCAATCCGAATCACATCTTCCCATAAAAATAACGCGATAGTAGAAGACGACCATTATAGTCCTAGAATACAGCGATAGTTTATGGGTTTTTTGCGACCAACTTTCTAACTATACGCCCCACCCCGCTTGTATATGCAATAAAATTAATTGTTGAGAAACAAAATTAACTTTGACAGATATCCTAAATTGAAAAATTATATTTCTAATTAATTTATTACAAATTGAGCCCCAAATCGGCGCGAGACCGATAAGATATTATATTCTTTAATTAATTTGTTGCAAAATTCAGCTCCAAAATCGGCCAAAAGGCCAATAAACGGGGGGATAGTTATACTTTGTTATACGTTTGTATTATAACTTTGTTGAAAAAATGAGCCTCAAATCGCCGTCAATAAAGGGTATAAAAGTTATTTTTATTTAATTTCTTGTGACAAAAATGAGGCCTCAAATCCCGAATGGCCGATAAGGGACAATATTATAATTTATTTTCGAAGAAATGAGCCCCAAATCGGCCGCGAAGAGCCGATTAAAAGGATTTATGTAATTATGCTCCAATTTGTTAAAAATGAGCCCGAAATCCGGCAACGCGAAAAGGATTTATGTTTTATAAATATCTACTCAGTTGAGAAATGACCAGAAAAAATTTTTTAAATCTCCTACGCCGCGCGCGAAACTCAACGATGTAACNAAAAGTTTCCCAAATTGTTTCATCAACAAAATTTCTATGCGATTCTATTCAGATCCGATTCAATTTTTTGGCAATTCTATCGATCCGATTTAACTTTTTGGTAGTTCCGATTCCGATCCATTTTTTTGCGAGTCTCTTTGTAGATACCTTCATTATTGATTAAAATATCGAAAAGGTTGGGTTACTTATGTTCACAAAGGGCGCTAGAGAGCAAAGATTAGTTTTTAGTTTAACGCCCCTCATGGTCATATTAACCCATGGCTTGTAATATTTTGACAAGCAAATCGACTGAGTAAAATATTTTGGCGCTAATTTTCGGGACGTTCCGAGTTAAACTTGAAATTGTCTCGGCGTTATCCACTGAACCAGATGAGAAAAAAATAGTATTCCTTTTTGAAAAAGCTGTACGGCGACTTTCAAATAAATTGATGAATACTTTTTTCTATGAATAAAATATGATTAATTCGTTCTTATCTGTAAAAACAAGTTTCTTCATCCTATCCTTATTTGGTTATCAATGTTTATTGTCCAAAGAGTAGAATCTCCGACCCAAACTTCGGTTAACCCAAATCTTAAATTAAATTTTCTAATATTTTCATAAAAAAATCTCCCAGAAAATTAAATAATACCATGTATACATTTTTTTCAAAAAATATGCATGCTTTTAAAAGATTAATTCGGTCATATGAAAAAAGAGTTCGTCACAACGTTCAAAACTTTGACAAATTATGTGGTTGACTGTCTTAAAAAATCAGATCTAGGTAAGACCTTGACGTTAAAAACCTCCAGCTAACACATGATAATTGGCTTGATTTAAATAATCTTGTGGTGATTTTATTTTATATCACTTCTAATTCGCTAGCTGAAACTGAAATCAACTTCTGAAATATTGAAAAGTGTACATTTTATAAAATTTGAACGACTAGCCGGAATAGGTTGTCCGTGCAAATTCAGATCTAGGGATTAATTCAAAAAAAAATAACATTTTGTTCAGAAATTTTTACCAAAATTTGAAAAAAATACCGCTCTCTGATTGGTCGAAATTCAACTTCTTCCGATAATCGAAATTCAGCGTTCATTTTGTTTGTCTCAATTCACTTAAGTGACTAAAGTTTAATGATATAAATTTTAATATCGTTACTGTCTCGGAAATTTCATAAAAAACACTTTTAAGACTATTCAAAACCACTTTAAATCGATAAGAGATCACTTTCGATTTTTTGCGCGGACAGCTTAAGGGAGTGCCATAAACCCTGCAGACTGAAGTCATTATATCTTACGAAAATAATAAGTCAGTATATGTTTTTATGCTTATTATAGTTAGCTGAACCGATTTAAATATGTTTCAGCTTGATAAAATTATTTTTATTTATTTCAGGAAAGATTTGAGTTCGAGTTTTCATTTTTGAAATCGTAAAAAAATCAAAAAAATATGAAAATTTTCCGAATTTTTCGGCCAAAATTTTTTCTGTTTCTAATATTTCAATCTGTGACAAAAAACGAAAAAAATGGATACTTTAACTTTTTTCAAAAACGCCTACATATTTTCTGCCAGCCGTTTGAAAAATCATAAAATCTTTATTTTTTATCTTCTGTCGAATTTAATGGAAATATTATGAAAATTTTCCGCAAATCATGTCCAAAAGTTTTAATTTGTGATTTTTCGAATTATCAATAAAAAATCGGGTAGAATCAATTATTTAATTTTTGACGTACTGCAACATTTACTGTTATAAAGTCAAAGCCATTCTGCAACACTAGAATGCAAATTAAATATAATAATAATGTATCTATTAAATATCCGTATGTCAACTAATGAGTTGGTCGCGCGATTTTCATTTCTAAACTATCGATGAAATTTTTAACACTCGGATGTACACTCGATAAATGCCATTTGGCACTAAATATTTAGAAATTTTATGCTGGTCAAAAATTCCAAATAAAATTGTGGGTGTAATAGGCGCCATTTCTTTAGATAGTATGAACATTTTTTTATCAAAACGCAATTGAAGGTCAATTTTTATCTCAAAAAAAGTTGTTTTTCTCTACTTTTTGCCATTTTTCATGGGAAAAAAACTTTCATATCAATGAAATTTTTTAATTAGCAACATTAAAACAAGACTTTTTAGCGCATTACACCCGACAATGTCTGAAGTTTATTAATATCGTCTTCAAAAAAATTCTTTGGTCGGGTTAAGTTGGAAATGTAGTTCCAATGANTCCTTTTCCGAACGGAACTCCATCTCAAAAACGCTTACTATCTCTATAGCGCGTGTTCGAATCCCACTGATGTTGTCTAAGTGATTTTCTTAGTGATTGCTTGAGTGATTACACATCGATAACATTTAGCGGTTCTATAATCAAGACCCTTGCCTATAATCATATTCAAGATAATCACTAAGGCAACATTAGTGGGATTCGAACACGCGCTATAGAGATAGTAAGCGTTTTTGAGATGGAGTTCCGTTCGGAAAAGGATCTAGGGGAGGGTGATTTAAAAACTGGATTGGATCGTATCTAGGGGTCGAAATTAAAACTGGATCGTATCGTATCTAGAGGGGTAAAATAAAAATGAGATCGCCTCGTATCGTATCGCAAAAAAACGATACGATCCGAAAATTACGATACGATCTAATTATGCCGATCCCTGGAATGAACTGCGAAATTAATTTTGATCATATTTGGATACCAACATTGAGTTCAAACTACGAATTACTAACCGAGCAAAGTTTCTCCAGCGATAAGATGTAGCGAAAAAGTAAAGCATTTATACATTTTGGAACAATTGCAGGGGTCACTAAATAATAAAAGTGCATTAGGAAATATGTTAGAATCAGTGTACAGTACACTATGTTGGTGGGAGTGGTACTAAACTGTCTAATGAAATCGCGAGATCGATCTTCCTAATCTATGTTTCAAAAATGTCCAGTCTGCATTTGTCTAACCGTACGAAGCCTCTGAAATCCCAAAAATCACTATCACCACCCCCTTAATAATAACATTTGAGCGTGATCCTTAAAAATTCTAAGAATTTTTTTTCATTACAGCATAGCCGAAAAATGATCACGTGACCGTATTTTCAAGAGATAAGGTTGGCCAAAATAGTACTGTTTTATTTCAAAAAGTACTCAAATCACCTTGAGAAAATAAGAGGAGGATCTTCATAAGTTTTTAAGGCTTTTCTTCAATTACAGAAAAGTTCAAAAACAATCACGCGAACATTAGCGAAATCTAAGGACTTTTAACATCACAACATTTTCCAAAAACGCCACGTGATCTTATTTTTCAAGAAATAAGGATTAATATACATATTGACATATTGCAAACCTGATTTTTTGATTATTTGGTCAGGTGATTTTATTTGGACTATGCTTTAATGAGAAAAAATTTTGACTTAAAAATGTTTGAAGTGTCTCCTTAAATTTTTATGACGTAATTTGAGCACTTTTTGAAATTACCGTATATCAGTACTATTTGTTTTTCAAAAAGTACTCAAATCACGTAAAAAATATATATTCTATAATAGACTCAGCACCTGGTGGCGTGATGTAACAATGTTGAGTATGAGATGTGTGATTGTTAGACGAAGGCTAAATCTACAAATAAGTTTCCTCAGATTTTTCACAACTGCCCTCGAATTATTCTGAGGCGTGATTGAAAGGTACCAAATTACGACATCCACCTCCTCAAGGGGGTTATATAGGCAGCCTATATCTTTTGTAATAAAAATCCAATTGACTGGATTTTACAATTTTTGATCTCCACGGATCCTGTTTAATTATATAAAGAGATAAAAATTTAAAAATATTTTGGATGTTTTTTTATAAAATTCGAAATAAGCTTATTTTGAGTATATATAAGTTCTAAAGGCAAGTCGTATCTTTCTAACTAAGCGAGCTAGAGGTCTGATTTTACGATTTTTGAACTCAACGTGGCTTTTTAGTCATAAAAACTAAAAAAATCGGAAAAAAATGGCAAAATTTTTGGAAAAAAATATTAAAAATTTTTCTGAGTGTCGAAAATAAAAAATGTTTTCTGCTTTCGCGCTCGAACGGTTACATATTTCGCCATAGTTTATAATACCGTTTCCAGAAACATTCAACTTACGAATCGGTTGGTACACTTGAAAATGTTATACGATGTTAATGTTATACGAGTTAAAAAATAAAATCGTTACATCAGGCATAACAGTTTTGTTAAAAATTATTACGAAAAACTATAGTGCACGGAAAAATAGTTTGCCATGTAGCATGAAAAAAAANTACACACCAATAAAATTTAGCGGTTCCATTATCAAGTCTTTGCCTATAATCATATTCAATATAATCACTAGGACAACATTGGTGGGATTCGAACACGCGCTATAGAGATAGTAAGCGTTTTTGAGATGGAGTTCCGTTCGGAAAAGGATACATGCCCAACTTCCTCATGCCCAGATTAATGACCAATTAAAAGGATCTGCAATATGTTTGTATTTTACACCTAAATCCCAACCAAATTAAAGATTTTTAGTTATTTATTTTTACATTATTTTCCAACAATTTCCCTGAGTTAGCTCTAGAAGCCAACGTTACCGACTATACCAAAAATACTGTTTGACTTACAGTTACTTATCATCACTTTTAGAACAGCCTGTTTCCTGAAGTTCATCCGAGAACTTAGATTAGACAAACTAAACAGGAAATAGTTTGTGGTTATCACTATTCTCCTATTCGCTTTGTCATATTTGAGCAGTTTTCATTTGATAATTTCAATCGTTAGAGAGAAATGTATAAAATATTATAAATTTTGATAAATAAAAGATTTCAGTTCATACAACTCCTTAATTACGATGAATTAAGGCAAACAGATATCTCAGTTTCCAAAGAAAAAATTAGGTAGTTTTGAGGTCTGATTACGAAAGTAAAAAATGTCTTTAGAATGGAAAATTATATAAATAATTCAGGATTTATTTGTGGTTCAGTGGTGAAATAGAGTTTAAATTTTGGATGAAAATGTTCGATTATAACTTTTGGGACTTTCGTGTTTTGAAACTCTGAGGGTTAATTCATTATTTATTTTTCATTTGAGTAAATAAATGTGAAATTCCGAAGAAATTCTTCAATTAAATTTCAATTTTCCATAAAATTGTGCAATAAACCGCACACTGTATGGCTCAGATGATCATTTTAGATACCAGAAAAATAACTGCAAGGTGGGTACTGTAATTCCATATATTATTTTCGGTTATGTTTCTGGTAGCTGTTAAATGTACGGTTTAATGAATAAATAGCAGTAAAAGCCTCGTCTGAGATGCGGAAAAGTTCACTTCTAAAAATATAGTTACTGTTGTGTGTTTCTATAAGGACTGCGTTTACAGGAGAGGCCCAATATCGCCGAAAGTTTTTTGTTCAAAACATGAAAAACGCGTAGGCGTTCGAAATGACATCATATGTCGAACAATTTTTGAATTTTATAAGGAGTTTCACAATAGTTTCGTATTAAGTAAATCACCAAAAAACGTAGAATTAAATACTCTACCAAAAGCAATCAATTAAAAGTTGAAAACGCTAGATTCGGGAAAGTCAGTTCTGAAAATGACGTCATTCATGACGCTCAAAAAGTAATTTGAGATATAAATCTCGAAAAAATTGACGATATTGGCAAATTCGGCGATATTGAAACAAGACGTATTTTAGCTAAAAATCGTGAAATTGCGTAGGTTTTTTTCGGCGATATTGGGCCGGCGATATCGCACCCCTGTATATAGGCAAAACGACAAAAATTCCGATTTAGCCAAATAGATATTTTGGCCAAAAACACAATTTTGCTTGTTTTGTTTCTTAGGATATTAGACCAAATTTCAAATTATAGACGAATTGTACATTCAAAAAAGTAATCGGTCGTCTGAGTCAATTTTTTACCAAAAAAAATAGATTTTCAAGAAAAATTCGAAAAAAATGTTCAAACCTTTTTTGGTAAATCTACTTTTATGTTTATTTTTTCACCCAGCTGACTGAATACAATCTAACTTTTTTGAGAGGTGCGCCTTAAGGGGGTTTTATAGGCAAACTGGACTTTTTGAATTGCTTATTTCTCTCGGCATAGACATAGGAAGTGAATAAACCATTCTGATAAGTTAGTTCGTAATCTCTGAAAGACGTTTTGAATCATATTTTTAAGATAGCATGTTGAACCAACCGGTAAATGAGGTTAACCAGGAGCAAAAAATTTCTTGAAAAAGCTGTATTTTTTTCGTCCTATTTAGGAAATGTTTCAAAATTTGACATTATCTGCGAAATTCAAAGGCGGAAAAAACTGTTNTGGAAAATGTGGCTCGCGTATTAACAAAAACTACGTTAAATAAGCGTCTTCACGCTCTGTATTTATTTCAGCTGTTGTGACCTTGAATCAAAAATCTGGTGTATTGAATAAGGATTTATAATAGTGAGAATTGAAAGTGATTACGTTTGTAACACAAATGTTAAATATTCAATTATCTGTTCAATAACGAATTTGAATAAGCTTTGTTTGATCAACATTTTAAAACAATTTTTATTATTTAATTACACTTCTATAATAATAAAGTTAACGCGATTAATTAATTTAGAGCCGAAATTCGTATTATTGGCGTAAAATTGGGTTCAAAATGAAGAATGAAATGAAGGGGGGCAAAAAGGTATTTATCCTGAAAAAATTTGGAAAAAAAATAAAAATTTTATAATGACGTTTAAAAATATATATTATATCGATTACGCGACTTCCTGGTCGTTATTTGCTAGATTTTTGGCCAAATTTTTTAAATAATTCGACTTTTGAAAACAACTCGTCCGATTACATTCTTAGATAGCTCAGACTGAGCTCAAATATCTCGTGAATAATAAAATACAAAAATTGGTCCAAATTCGACCATTGCTTCCAATTTTTTTAAGAAAAACTAATCAATAAAAAATTTCAGAAAAAAGGATAAAATAAATTGGTCCGATAGACCAATTTTTTATGTTATTATTAACAAGATATTTTTGCTCAGTTTGAGCTATCTAAGAATATAATCGGATGAGTTGTTTTCAAAAGCCGAATTATTTTCAAATTTTCGCCAAAAATCTAGCAAATAACGACCAGGAAGTCGCGTAATCGATATAAGGTAAATATATATTATATAAGGTGATCATATATATGATTACCCTTGTTTCAATTTTTTTATAAAAATTTTAATTATGTCTTTTTCAGAATTTTAATAATCACAATAAAAAACATCATTGTAAAAATTAAAAATAATACCAACTAAAATATGAATTGTGTGAGAAAAACTTGTTCGTCATTGTGTTTTAACTAGAATTTTTTGCGAGCAGAAAAATATTTTTTCAATTTTTTTTTACATTTTTTGTAAATCATTAATGTCTAATTTGAAAAAACTGTTCTTAACTTTTTTCTGTAAATTTTGCAAAAA
This sequence comes from Oikopleura vanhoeffeni, assembly GCA_004367855.1. NCBI lineage: Eukaryota > Metazoa > Chordata > Appendicularia > Copelata > Oikopleuridae > Oikopleura > Oikopleura vanhoeffeni. The sequence continues at coordinate 127,309 of SCLH01000549.1, read as the reverse complement.
TTGTGATGTACAAAAAAGTTACAAAAGTTGATTTTAGCACTATAAATGGTTTTTGCCTGAAAGTGGTCTCAACAAAAAATTGTGTTTCGTGTAATGACAAACAATAAAAAGTTATTTATCGCCTATTTTATGTTGTCAGAGAAAAATAGCCTGTTATGGGATACTCAAAACGTTGGGTATAAGACTGTATGGTAACTTTTTTTAATGGCCCTACTCACTGTAGTTGAACTGAGGAGCTGTCGATTGAGACCTGTAAATATAACCATTCAAGAGAAAAATTTTCTAAATATTTTTTTCGCACCAGAAATCAAACTGGTGTAAAATATCCTATTTAAATATCAATTCACCGGTATTACCGCTGATCACCAGTTGGGGTTGAAAATCGTAAAAAATAATAAGGGGCTGAAATTTTTATGCCTATTAAATAATATCGTTTCTTGATATCTTTTGCAGTTAACCGCGGTTTGGTCTCGAGGGGGTGGGTGCCCTTCATTAAGAAAAGTTACCTTATATATTATAATTCAAATTTTATTATCTACTATGAGTGAAAACAAGTTGTTAAAGTCTCCAGAACTGCTTTTCCGGTCTTTTATATTGTCACGACTAGTAACCACAATATTGAATACGTACAATATTGTCATTAAAATAATTCGGAAGTAGGAAGAATTTTTCAAAAAGCACTCGAAAAATATTCGAAATATACAATAAAATTATTCTGCTGAATACCGCCAATTCAGCAAAATAATTCGATGAAGAATATGCCAATTTATATTTCAAAAAAATGTTAGATTTAATTTTCCCATCTTTTATAAAACTGATTTTTTGTAAATATAAGTGAAATCGACAAAAACATTTTCGTTATTTTTTTAAAGATAAAACGACAAAAATATCGAAAATGATTCCTACTGCCCCTTTTACACCAGTAGGCGTAATTATGAGCCAGTGTCCAATCAGAGTACTCGATTGTCGACTTAATTAAAGAATTCCCGTTTTTTCTTTGGTCACTTACGCCTACTGGTGAAAAAAGCGCAGTAAGGATCATTTTCGATATGTGCCATAAATTATGTCACATAAGGAAATTAGCCTATTTATTAAAAAAAGATTTCTTATCGTTTTATCTATCTTGAAATTAAAAAATAACCCAATTATTAATAAAAAAATTTGTCGTTTTTACTTATACACCTGTACCTAAAAATAATTAGAATTTTCAAAAAAAGGTGTCATGTACAACCCTGATCTTGGAGACCGTTATTTTTGCTCATAATGCGTAGGAGAACCAGATCAGCGGCATTTTCAAGCCAAATGAATAGTCAGGTGCAATTGAAATCTCCCCCGCAAAAAACGGTTTCCCAGATTAGTAAAAACAACAGCAAAATTTTCAGATTATTTTATTAATTTTGCTATTTTTTACCTAAAGAAATATAAAGAAACAATTGAACCAATTGCATAACTTATGCGACATATGTTTGTACTTTTTATCTATCTTGAAAAAAAATAATAAAAAAATGTGATGCGCATTCACAAAGATATCTCAAAAGTTGATAGCGTATTAAATTTGCGTATTTGGTGTCAAATTACAAATTCGGAAATAGCGGATAATTGTACAATAGGACTCCTATTATAGGTGTACACAAAAACTATTCGAATCATACAATTCTTCTTCTAAATGCCGCCCATTCAGCAAAAATAATTCAACCAAAAAAAATGAGAATTTATATTTCATGATTTTTCTAGATTTAATTTTTGTTCTCTAAAAAAATATTCCAGTTTGGAAAACCAGTTCCTCAATCAAAACCGCTGGGTTGGCCGCTTTTGAATTTAGAAGAAAAATCGTCACAGAATAAAAGAGAGTTTTACCAATTTAATCCACTTTTGATATCTAATCCGGTATCAGATGGGCTAAAACTTAGGCCGAAATCTGCCATCACCCTACATTCGCAGCCGGGGTTTGAAGTCACAAAATATAATAATCATCTAAAGGCAAAAATAAATTTGGAAGAATTAGAAAGGAAAAATTTACCAAAAGAGATGTCAAAAAGTCGAACGAGTGAATTAAAGGCAGAAATTGAGAGGCTGGGGATTTTGTTGAAGGAAGAACAAAATTTTCATGCTGAAACGAAAGCGAAATCGAAAAATGATATTTCAGGCTTAGTTTCAATATCTAAGGAACTGAAAAGTAAACGCTGTTTCAAATCGATGAAATTAGAATATTTATCGAATGATAATCGTTAAAATTAAAAATCTTGAAAAAANGTAAAATGCGCCGATTTTTGCCATTTTTCTAATGCTATTTTTTCGTAATTATATCTGGTGTCATATAACAAAATTGGACTCACAAAATTAAATGAATTATCTTTTTATTTAGTTTTTGGACATCAGTTTATACTACACGGTATTTATTTTGAATTAAAATTTTATTATGATTTGAAAAATAAAGACTGTTGCAAAACTATGAAATTATAATCGTTACCAAATGAGTCTGGAAACGTACTACTGTCAATTCTGTCTAAGCGGACACATCTCTAAGCGGACAAAACGGGGTTTTTTCAAAACATTAAAAAAATAGCATTTCATAATAGCAAAAAATTTAAACAAAAACTTCTTATTTAACTTAATTGGTGGTATTTATTATTTTATGATGTTCACCAGTGTCTATAGCGAATTCNGCTTCAGTTTTAATCACTCCAGCTATGGGTGATTTAGAGCAAAATAGGTCTAAGCGGACAAAACGGGGTACCTCTAAGCGGACAAAACGGGATTTTGAAAAGTGTCCGCTAAGACAGAATTGACATTAGTATATATTTTGCATTTTTAATACGCAATTTTGTAATACGACACCAGTTGATGGAAGTTACAAAAATTGCTGTGTTTAATTAAATTTGCGCATAAGAAAATTCTCTTTGAGAAAAAAAAATTAAAACCGATGTTTTTTCGATAATTCAAAATATATGTCCGTCTAATCGTCATTTTTTTTTGTATTTATTTGGTGACCTTTTTTCATAAGAGATAACAATGACAAATGGTTCTTTCCATTTTCAATTAAAAATAGCCAAGTTTACAAGAAAACATGAATTTTTATGTTGTTTATACTTGTTGAAAATTCGTTGGTTTTTACCTTATCGTTATGCGCAATAACCACATGAGCTGTTTTGTATTTTCAAAACAATTGGTGTTATAATTAATGTGATGCTCATTCACCACTATATATGAAAGCTTGATGACAAGTTATTCGCGAAACTGGGGTCAAATTACAAATATGACCCCAATAAAATATTCCCACGATTTCAAAAGTTAAAAATAAAATTTTTTCATTAGATTTTCAAAATTGCTTTATAAAAAACTAATAATTAGATCTTGAATCGAAATTGCTATGTGAACATGAAAAAACTCTTCAGGAACTAATGGACAAATTTCAAGTTGAACTTTTGGCGCAACAGCGCGTTTTTGAAGAAAGCCAAAGAGCAAAAGATTACGATTATCAGCGACAACGGAAGCAAGTTGAAGATGAATTAGCAGATAATCAAATTGGCTTTGAACATTTTCAAGGTTAGAAATGTTAGATTGATTTATTTCCTATTAATTTAGAGGCGTAAAATTTAATATCGGAACCAAGGAAATCGTTAAGATTTTCAATGTCATTTAGTTTAATTTCGACATCGCGAACTTACATCAGAGGTACTATCGTGTTTTTCTATCAGGACATTGTCTTTTTGACCAAAAAATACGCAATTTTTAAAATTTAAAAACGCTTTCTAGTGAGCCTCCCAAATTGGCTGTTTTGACCACTCGGGGCATAAATTCAAAAAGTTGGCCCGAAAGAAGTTTTGTATTTATATAAGACTGAATTTTTGCTTTTTGGCACGCCTAGTAAAAATCGTTTTCCAAACGTAGGTTAAATTATCTGATGCTCTGATTGGTACCGAAATCATCCTAAAGAGTTTTACTACATATTTAAAGAAATTTGAATAATTTCCTGTGCCAGATTTGTCAGGAAGTCCACTTGAAAACTTCTAAAAAACAGCTTAATTATCGCCACACACTCCCTTAAATAACAATAGTACCTACAATTTTATTTTCCAATTTTCTGTCAAATACACAGTTTAAAATTGATGAGTTTTATNTTATGATGAGTTTTCCGCAGCCTGATTAATAATCTTAATTTACGATGCACAAATCATATTAAATAGCTCCAAAGCCGGAAAATTTAATGGCCATTTACGGTAGTTTGAACTTACCAGGGTGAAATTTGACCCCTTAAAAAAGCTGACTAGTCGCAGGTTATTTATTAGTTCATCAGATTTGTGCAGGAATTTGAAAGGGAAACTAAAGGCTAGTTTTTAAGCTACCTTTTGATTACATGTTATCTTTTAACACAACAAAATTATTTCAACTGCATTTTCCAGGCCAACAAATGTGATTAATAACGCATAGAAAAATGTGTTTGACTTCACCGGTTGTCCGGTTTACCGGTAATTGACCTTCAAAATATAAAAAAATAGATGAGAAAACGAAACATAAACTTTTGATTAAGAGAACTTTTTGCAGAATGATCTTGGCAAAAATTTATAATTTGACACCTCGAAAAAATTATTCCCAAAACATTTCGCCTGGTGTGAATAAAAGTTCGATATCATATCGATTACGGGGGCTCCTGGCACAAATTTGCTAGTTTTTTAGCCAAAATTTTTATATAATTCGGCTATTAAAATGACTCATCAGATTAAGTTCTATCTTTTATTTTTGTCTGAATGGTTGTTCTCAGTTTGAGCTATCTAAGGACTTAATCGGATGAGTCGTTTTCAAAGGCCGAATGATATAAAAAAAAATTGGCTAAAAAAGTAGCTAATATGTGTGCAAGGTATCATAATTCCTGAAACTGGTGGAAAGACAAGCCGGGGCTCTATCATCAACGACGTCATGATTCTAGCGTGTTAACCAACTACACTACGTTGCCCGACATTTCTAGTCGGATATTTCGCATATGGCGCGACTTTTTTCGCTCGAGGAGCGAGGACCTATTTTTGTTTTTTTTACGTTTTAGAGAAAGTCAGAGAAGGACGCAAATTCGACGGTGCTTAGACTAAGATAACCGCCTAGTTGCCAGGACCTTCAACATATTTTTTGTTTTTTTCAGCGATATCTCCAAAACCCTCCAGTAGACGATAAGTAGCCAAAAATAGGAGTGAAAGCGGAGGAAAAATCAGGAATCGGTGCGAAAATAGCTCAATCAACCAATTTATAATTCACAACATTTCATTCCATTCACGTCTAAAAATAGAGAAAAATAATATTTTCGGGAAAGTAATAAAAACAGAGAAAATGGAAGGAGCGATAAACTTCGATGGNAAAATAAATTTTAGCTCAAAGTCGGCGTCAATTCGAAGAAGAATTTGCAAGAAAAGTGAAATTAATCGCAGATGAAGAAAGTGAAAAAAGAATCCTAATGGAAGAAAAATTCCAGAGTAGACTGAGAACAAAATTACGGGAGCAACGAGAAGAAATAGAAAATGAAAATATTGAAATGTTAGCTAATATAGAAAATAAGCAAAAAATAGAAATATCAAAAATGGCAGTTCAAATATCTGCGAACAAAAATGCAAAGGTAAGGACTTTTAGTTTTGGTATGTGCCTGCAAGGACAATATGGTGATAAAACGGGAATTCTAACTAGGAAAATCAAAAAGTCTATTTAGTGTATAAAGGCCAGGGGTTTACTCCAAGACCAACTTGTTTTGATTTCTCACCGGACGTCCAGAAATTAACCGATAAAAATTAAAATCCGCACGTCCTTCTAATTTTTTTGTCATCAATTACAACGTTTTTTGTCAAAACTTTAAGTCCAAAGTTTTTTGTAATTTTACAACTCTCAAGGAGAAAAATAACAGTTAGTTCATCTTTTAAGTCAGAGGACCTGGTGACCTGAAATTATACCTACCTGGGTAATTTTTGCAAAGGAACATTTTTCTAAAGCACCTGTTTTTCGATTTTTTTTCATTAATCACCTGTTTATCGGAAAATATTACCGACGAGCAAACAAAAGGTCCGAATAATTTTTCAGTCAAAATCAATTTATAATGTTCGAAAATGTCTTTCGAAACTTTTGCTTTCGTTTTTAACTCTCCGCCGCGAATTTTTAATTTTTGCAGCATTTTTGAAAATAAAGCTGGGTTTATATACCAAATCTGTCCTTATAGTGAAATTCGAAGGAGGAGATAATTGTTTTATTTAATTTATGTTTCTTTCGGGAGATCGTTTATTATATTATTTTAGGATTTGCTGAACGATTCTGAGTCGAAAATTGGCACTATCTCAGCGAAACTTGAAAAAACTTCTCAAAAACTAAGCGAGACTGAAAAATCACTAGCAGAATTTAAAGCTCAATTTAAAAGAGAAGTCCAAAAGAACGCTGATGTTGCGGTAAAATATTTAATGTGACACAATATATGATATTATATATCCCAAAAATACTAGGGCAACTATTTTGACTTTTTACATATCAAAAACAAGGAAACAAAAAGTAAAAATAGTTACCCAAGGTGATTAATTTTTTAGGTACAATACGGAAAATGTGTTTTGGCTTTAAATCGAGGAGATCGTCGTAGGTTAAACGACCAATGGGAGAAAAAATACGAAGGACCAAAACACCTTTTCCGTTTTGTAGTAAGATTGTAGATCAAATTTTTATTGCAACAACCTTGATAAAGACCCATTTTTTATGCATTTAAATCTGACAGCGCTTGGAATTGGGGGCTTGTACAATTATTGTATTTCAAATTGTTTTTCAGACCTTGAGGAATTTTTGAAAAAATCCCGCGAATAACAACAGAAATTTTTGTCATTTTTGGTAAATCACTAAAAAACCCGCAAAATAATTTAAAATTAAAAATTAGGCTACTAGTCCCCATTTCAAAGCATTGTTAGATCAAAATGTGGGAATCGGAAATCATGGTCTTTATCACGATTTCGGCAAAAAATACAATTTGAAATCGTACAACCTAAAAAAATAATCACTCAAGTATCAATTGGAATGAAACACAATACAGGGGAGGCAATATCTCCGGCCCAATATTGCCGAATTTGCCAATATGTCCGAAATTTTTCGGCAAAAAACTTTCGGCAATATTGCCCCCCCCCTGTACGTGATTATATTTCACGGTTTTGTCAGAAATTTCATTATAAATTCGTACGACCTCAAAAAATTCACCTTATAAATTTCAAAAACTTTGAACTAAGTATTTCAGCGAGGGCACAAACGTGACTTGGAATCAGTGCAAACTTATAATAATCAAGAAAAATCCAGATTGCTTACTGAAATATCTTTACTTCGAAATCGATTGATTAAAAATGCAGAAACACTAGGCGAAGTGCAATTCCAACAGAATACTAATCAAAGAAAGGTAAAAAAAATTTGACCCCAAAAGTTTTAAATACGACACTGAATAAGTTAAATCAAACGAAAACTGTTATTACAGGGCCCCCCGAAATCGCCGGCCGAATATCGCCGAAAAAACCTACGCAATTTCATGATTTTTAGCTAAACTTCCAGTGCCAATATCGCCGAACTTTTTTGAGATTTATATTAGAAATTACTTTGTTGGCGTCATGAATGACGTCATTCTCATGAATGAATTTCCCAAATTTACTCTTTTCAACTTTAATTTGATTGGTGGAGTATTAAATTCTACGCATTTTGGTGTTTCACTTCATTCGAACAAATTGTGAAACTCCTTATAAAAT
>SCLH01000549.1:98188-111695 GCA_004367855.1 Oikopleura vanhoeffeni | reverse complement strand
AGCCATATTTGTGTAAGATGATTGGATAAAAGGTTATACAAATGAAATATTTCGAAAAAGTAATTGTCCATTTCTAACCTTATCTCGAGAGCAAGCAACCCTTTTCATAGTGCGACATTATCAAAAATTTTAAAATTGATATGTATATCAAAGGATTATGTGAACTATCCATTTATGCACGCAGAGCCATATTTTATATACATTGAAAATAAAGAATTAAAATTATTTAAAGAGGTTTATATCTTGAAATGACGGCAAAAACAGGGTTCGACAAAATGAGAAAACGATAGATTTTCAAAAAATTCGATTGCAAAATATACTACAGGTAAGGAGTAAATTTGGTTTTTATCCAGAATTCCGCAGGTTTCGCTGATTGGGTTAGCCATCGATCGATATTGGGAATTACTTTGAAAAATCTCACGGGAAAGGGACGTGATTTTTCGATGTTTTCTTTTTGTAATTAAAGTAGTGCGGATCACTGAGTGAAAACTTAATATGATTGAGTCATATCCCTTTACGGGAGTAGACATTATGAACTCGCTTTTGAGTTGCTTTCGAACTGAGCCTAAACTAACCCGAAAATGTAATTTTATTAATCCAGGCTATAATTGATAAACCTATATTGATAAATTGATTAACGGTGAATTGGAACAACTGTATGCATAAAGCATTTGCATCTAAATAATTGATTTTTGTTTTAAGTTTTCACTCAATTTAAAATAAACGCTTATATGGACTAACTTCAGCCAGAAAAGTTAAGATTTATTGATTAAATAATTCGATAACATGCCAATAGCAATAATATTTTATAAAACTAAGTTCATTTAGAAAGAACTGAACCACTATGCGGCTACCAAAATGATGCTTTTTTGAAAGCCTGTTGTTTGTAATGAAAAAATAGTATAATTAAAAATAGAAGAAAAATTTTCAAAGTTGTTTCCATATTTTTTAAATTCGACGTGATGGTCCTCGACACTTTAATGCAGGTTTATGAGCCAATCAATATCTTCTAGCTTCAAGCTCAGAAGAATTCAAGACAAATAAATATTTTTTGAGGTTTTTTTTCAATTTAAATTTTTATCTTTGTTTAATAAATAAAGATAAGGGTTTGTCTTCAATCGACCGCTTGAAGACTTCAAAATATAGACATAGACTTAACCGTGTGAGCACAACACCTCTATAAGTGCTGCATATTTAAAATCATCTAAATATGCAAAAAAACCACGTGATTGTTCCTTCGAATACATTATAAAGATTTGCCAAGATTTCAAAAAAGTGATTTTTTTTTTTTTTGGAAATTTTGTGCAAATTTTCGGAGGGTTGATTTTTTGAGATTTTTTCAATCTTTACCTCTAAAAAAATTAAATGGCGATATTGCGTCAATTAAAATTTGAAAATAGCCATTTTTAGGAAAGTGTTTTGTCCAGGTTGCCACTCAAAACAAGATTACAATGGTATCAGGAAAAGATACTTTTGTTTTCAAAAGTGATATTCAAAAGTCTCTTCAATTTTAAAGTAATTCACGAAAATATTTTAATTATTAAAAGATTAATTCGAGCACATTAAATTGTCCACAGACGTCACGTGATTAGTATATCGACCCAGAAATATATCGAAGTGTACTATCTGCTTTTAAGAGGGGAAAATAACCAGTTTTTATGAAAAATGTGATTGTTTTCATCAAAATTTAGACTAATTTAAAAATAATTTTGATTGATTATATAGAAATTAAATAGAAAAAAACGATGAATTGGCAGATCCTTGGCACGTCAATACCAAAAAATTTTGAACACCACTGTAAGCTTGTATCACGGATACTGCTGTACCTTGCTCTTCAGCTAAATTTTCTAGAATAAAAATCAAATTCTAGAATATCAAATGTCGATGCAAAAATACTCGTTTAAACTTCTTATGCCAAAAAAAAATGAAACTCTAATACCTGGCTTTTCTGTAATCGCGGTGAAACAGTCACTATATATGGTGTCGGGCCTTGGCGGAACTTTTTTTTCTGTGCTCACAAGGGTTAACCTTTTGGTTTTGGCTTTAATTAGAAAAAATAGAACACAATCAATTAAAGAATTATGTTAACTTGTAAAAAGTTTCGCGTTCAAATACAGACCAATACGCTTTACAAGGGTTTTCTGTATGTTTTGACTAGGTTTTTGCCGAAATGTAAGGCGAATTTACTTGTGCATATATTTGTGTTTTCGAAAATCTGGCACGTTGATTTCAAAATACAAACCTGGGGAGAGCAAACTGTTTCCGTTTGAACAAATACCATGCTAGAAGTTAGAGAAGGGCAACTACACATTATGTGGCCACCATTAAAAGAGTTAATAGGGTCGTATAAGATTCGACTTTACTAAATATCCTGATAATATAAGCTATAATGAAACGGGCCGTGATCAATGTAACTTTATCTTTTCATTGGTGCGTTTACAATATTAAAGTTCGAAAACGCAAGATTTTCATGCAGTGGGAAGAGAATTTGTCAAAAAAAGTGTACTCGCTTGCTTGGCAAAAAAAATGAACTATTTTTTTCAAATTGAAGCAGGAAAGTCATTCTAAAACAACGTACCTTCAGAAACATATTCTGCTCCACTATTTGGAGCAAGGCATTAAAAATGCTCAAATGTGATACGGAGTGATAATTAAGTATACTAAGAACCCAATCATTAAAAGAATCAAATTTTTCTATTTTTTCGATTTTTTTCTAAGTATTTTTTCAAAGATGAAGTTGAAAAATAAGTTAGGTCGAAATTTGACCACTAAAACTTCAAAGTATCGCTTGACGTTCGCCATTTTTCTCATCAGGTTTCACTGTTTCAAAAATCGAAGCACTTTTTTCGGAATTTTTTGAAAATTGACCAAAAAATTATATTTCAAGTTGATGAAATATAGAAAAACACAACTGCAACCTTCAAATTGCCACAGGTGGTGATTTAAAGAAAATTTTGGCAAATTTTGAAACTAAACTTAAGGAGATTTAGATTTTTGAACCAAAATCACTGAAAATGTCAGTTGATTGAGCGCTATGAAAATTTAGTCATCGAATGAAAAACGCCAACTGCAAATACTTAGTTGCTCATTCTACGTATTATGCAATTTTCGAAAAATTCGAATTAAATGCGATGGAGGAGATGATTTTGAAATTTTGCGAAGTGACTCCTGTTACGACATGTGGCGCATGGTGTAGTCATAAAAATTTAGTAGACCTTTGGATTTCACAGATTAAGGTTAGGTCTACAATGGTATTTTTGGGAATTATTGCTGAAGGTCAGATTTTCTGAATAGCTCTGCAAAATTGCAAATCAGACAGGACAAAGTCTCTTAAGGGGGTGGTCTCGCATTTTAAGTCAAAAAACGAGTTATTCAATGGCATGACGCAAAAGTACATCGTTGACCCAAATATTACTCTTTCTGGAATATTGAATAAATCCTCATCCTAAAAAAATATCGAAAAGTGACAGATGGCTCGCCATATCATACACGTGCTTACAAAAATGACGGATGATTTTTTCAGAATGTATCTCCTCCTGGTTTTCAAGGTACACATTCCGAACTTAATATGTCTTGTGGCAGCTGATATATCATCAGATTAGTATACAGAGTTTTGTCAATTTCTTGGATTGGTTCGAATCACTAAAAAACAGATTTTGACCCTGTTTTTGGGGTCCTCAATTAAATTTTATCTCCTCCTGGATTTGAAAGTTTCCATTCGAAACTTAATATCAATGTGCAGCTGGATTAGTCCGTGTAGATCATATTGACAGTTTTGTCCAATTTCTTTCTCAGTTTTCCTATAAATCGTATTTTTTATTTCCAAAAATTAATATTTCAACTTATTTCATACAAAATATTTTGAGACGCTCAAAAAGTGCTTTCCTGACCAGTCGCAGATAAAAAGACTGCCCTAACTCGCGTGTCTATATTTCATAAACAATATTAAAATAATTGGGAAACTTATGTTTCTAAGCCTCATTTTGCACCGACCACCCTTAATCGCTTACCCAATCAATAAATTTCACTATAAGTAATCAGTCCGGAAGTAATTTTTGACTTTCAATATTCGAACATTTTTACCCACAACCCTTAAAAAATTTATATATTATTGCAATATTAATGTGATAATAAGTATTTTCAAAATACGCATCATGCATATTGATAATTTTCATTTTTTTGACACTGGAATAAGACATTTTAAATCATATATGTTCTCATAATGGTGAAAGAATAAGTGTGAATAAGTATCTGAATAGATTGATGAATGGCATCTTACATAGAACTCCAGATAAATAATTTGGATTTAATCCAGAAGATTATAAAAAATAATAAATTGTCATTTTAGATATAGAATTTGGCAATCTTAATCATTTGAATTTTGATGTATTTCAAAAGCTTTTAAGTTCGAAAGGAAAACTCATATATACCATATATTATATCATATACAAATCTATATTATAAATCATAATAAACTATCATATATAATGTATTATATCTGCCAGTCGTCGAATTTTCAATCACAGTCGCAAAATAGAAAAAATCCAGTCATTTTCATTGGGTCACTTCTCGAGATCCGTATTTCAATCGGTCCATTTACTAGTTCAGTGATAGTTGATGGATTTCGACACACTAGCAGGATTTCGATATACGGCTGGTTATATCCCTATTCACCTGGTTGTAATATTCGGCTGATTAGAAACGTAGGGTGTTTCTTAAGAAGTAGGGAGGGATATTAAAAAATGTGAAAAGGGATATTACAGCTTGATTTTTTTTAAAAATTGTCACTTTTTCCGTCCGGTGGGTAGACAGACAAAAATCTAAGCAACAGATAGTAAAAATTATTCACTGCTACCGCATAGTGTTCTAAAAGGGTGATTTTCAATCCTGATCCGCCGGCTTCGATCTAATTTTATCAATCCGATCCGCCCGGCCGACTTATATTTTTTTTCATCCGATAAATCCCTTTTTCTTAACAAAATATAGGTCTGTTATTTACAAGCCCAAGGGGGGTTAACATGAATGTCGTTTTTTTACGAATTTCCGCAAATTGGCTGTAAATCGACAAAAAGTGCGCGAAATCGTAATTTTGAATATGAAAGTGGTTGAATTAGAGAAATTAATTACACCAAAAGATTCCTGGGTCGGTTGCCTGAAAATGATATTAGCAACTATGCTTTGATTTCGAACACTGAAACGAGTCGCTAAGAAATAAAAAAATTTGATGGAAGAACTTTAATTTTGTTTCGAGAATCCGCTGTGTCGAAAATTTTACTATAGTTGCTAATATGTTTCACAACCGAACCCAAGAAAATTTTTCGGTGCATTCAAATTTGCTCAATTTCACTTTCAATTCAACATTGTCGATTTCCGCAACTTTTTTGTCGATTAACAGCCATCAGGCAGAAAATTCTTTACCAAAACGTCGGAAAAACACTTTTTTGCACATTCAAGCGTGTCACCAGTAGATTTTCGCAAAATTGATCATCCGGGTTGATTTTCCAAAATTTTAATGTCAAAAATTTTGTGGTGGTATTTGATAACAAACTATTAGAGATCCACTAAGAGACGGGTTTCACTTTAGTGCATTGCGAATGTCCGGTTTGGTACGATTGTAGGCGAACCAGATATCAAAGCGAAAATTATTTTTGGAGGCAACCAGGAGGTTAAGGAACCAAACTTGGCCGGATTTGGTGTCAAACTCGAACACCGTTAACGGTATTTACCGGTTTAAATATTAAGAACCTCGATATTCGAGAACCGTAGGCATAAGAAGTTCATTTTAGCACCATAGTCACTTAAAAATTTTCAGTGAATATTTTCAGGGTAAATTTGTAATACTACCCAAAAGGTGAATTAACAAAATGACACCTATGGGGTCCTTTACATATCATAATGAAGCAAATTTCATGAAGATTCGAAAATATAAAAATATCTATTTTTTGATTTATATGCACCCGGAAGTGTCAATTTTGAGCCTTTTCGGCCTCAATTCAAAATCTCTATATGTTTCCAGAACCGCAGCTTCCTAGAGTTGATTCAGCCCAAAGAACTCTTAAATTTTAGCGAATAATTTTCAGGGTAGAATTTTGTAATATGGACACAAAATGTTAATTACAAAAAACACTATGGGTCATATAATTATCAATATGGAAAAGGCAAATTTATGACGAATTCCAAATATTTTTTTTGATGTTAATATGACTCGGAATGTCAATGATTGAGCATCTCGGGCTCTAAATTCCAAACTCTATATTTCAGAACCGCAAGACTTCTAGAAGTTGATTTCAGCCGCAAAGACTCTTAAATTTTCAGCGAATATTTTTCAGGGGTATTTGTAATATGCACAAATGTTTAAATATACAAAAATCACACTATGGGGTCATATTACATTCATTGAAGCAAATTTCATGACGATCAAAAATATTGAAAATATTTTTTTGATGTTATACTGACCCCGGAATGGTCAAGATTGAAGCATGTTCGGCCCCTAAATTCCAAACCTCTATTTTTCAGAACGAGATTCCTAGAATGCTTTCAGCCCAAACACTCTTAAATTTTTCAGCGAATATTTTCAAGTCAATTTTGTAATATGACCCTAATGTCAAATACAAAAATCACACTATGAGATCATATTAATATCATATGAAAGAATTCATGACGATTCAAAATATAAAAAATATTTTTTTTGATGTACTATGACCCAGTTGTGACGAAAAAAATAATTGCAAGCATTTAAACCAAAAATAATTTTCGGCTTCTGATATCTGGTTTGCCTACAATCGGTACCAAACCGGACACTGGTCGCATATGGAACTAAAGTGAAAAGCCGTCATTGTCTTTTTGACCATAAAATACGCAATTTTTAAAATTTAAAAACGCTTTGATTTGAAAACCCAAAACGGCCAATTTTTAAAGACCATAAAAATGTAGCGGTTATTAAAAAATTGACGTCTATAAGGCCAAACTAGTCTTTCTCGCATGGAAAAAATGGCAAAATAAATCATGTCATGCTAGACAAACACGACATTTTCTCGACGGCGGTAATTATATCTAGCACTTTTTATTTGTTAAACCTGCATTTTGCATAGAATGATATGTTGGCGTAAGCTAAAATGGCTAAATTCGAATTTTTAACGAGTGAAAAGTTACTTTTTTATGTGCAGTATGTTTTTAATGCAGTGAGTGCATAAAATTAAAAAAAATGTAAAATTAATTTCGCAGCGCCATTTCTTTAAAAATTAAAGGTAGGTGCTTTAGCATTAATGGACTTGTACATCCAACAGCAAAATGATTTAACTTTAGTCATGTTTAAACATGAAACAACCGATCGAGTAAAATTTTTTTAACAATCAATTTTTCGTGTATTATCGTATTGAGTAGTGAATCTTTAGGGAGTGGGTGACAATAATTGAAGGTTCCGAGCAAGACTTTGTTACTATTAGTATTAATCTATTTTAGAGAATTTTCTACTGAGTTTTTTGAGTCATACAATTTTTACTGATTTTTATATATTTTTTTAAATAATCGGTTTTAAGGAGGTTCATAATTGAATGAGCCTTTGAAATTAAATGAAGCAAGTTCGATCTTAAACTTTTTCTAGCCTGTTAATTTAAAAAATGAACAGGTGAAACTCTCAGAACTGCTCAAAAAAATTTACTTTTGCATTTCGAAAAAACCGGAAATTCACAAGCATTTTTCGAGACCTCATGACAAAATTTCAAAAAGTTGGCCCGAGAGAATTTTAAGCCAGGCGTTGTTCTGACTTTAAAGCAAGAATTAAAAAAATTCATAAAATAAGTAAGAGAGAAGGCTTTCTAGTGGCCTCCCAAATTGCTGTTTTGACACTCGGGGCATAAATTCAAAAAGTTGGCCGAAAGAAGTTTTGTATTTATATATTAAGACTGAATTTTTGCTTTTTGGCACGCTAGTTAAAAAATCGTTTTCCAAACGTAGGTTAAATTATCTGATGCTCTGATTGGTACCGAAATCATCCTAAAGAGTTTTACTACATATTTAAAGAAATTTGAATAATTTCCTGTGCCAGATTTGTCAGGAAGTCCACTTGAAAACTTCTAAAAAACAGCTTAATTATCGCCACACACTCCCTTAAATAACAATAGTACCTACAATTTTATTTTCCAATTTTCTGTCAAATACACAGTTTAAAATTGATGAGTTTTATGATGAGTTTTCCGCAGCCTGATTAATAATCTTAATTTACGATGCACAAATCATATTGAATAGCTCCAAAGCCGGAAAATTTAATGGCCATTTACGGTAGTTTGAACTTACCAGGGTGAAATTTGACCCCTTAAAAAAGCTGACTAGTCGCAGGTTATTTATTAGTTCATCAGATTTGTGCAGGAATTTGAAAGGGAAACTAAAGGCTAGTTTTTAAGCTACCTTTTGATTACATGTTATCTTTTAACACAACAAAATTATTTCAACTGCATTTTCCAGGCCAACAAATGTGATTAATAACGCATAGAAAAATGTGTTTGACTTCACCGGTTGTCCGGTTTTACCGGTTAATTGAACCTTCCAAAATGATAAAAAAAATAGATGAGAAAACGAAACATAAACTTTTGATTAAGAGAACTTTTTGCAGAATGATCTTGGCAAAAATTTATAATTTGACACCTCGAAAAAATTATTCCCAAAACATTTCGCCTGGTGTGAATAAAAGTTCGATATCATATCGATTACGGGGGCTCCTGGCACAAATTTGCTAGTTTTTTAGCCAAAATTTTTATATAATTCGGCTATTAAAATGACTCATCAGATTAAGTTCTATCTTTTATTTTTGTCTGAATGGTTGTTCTCAGTTTGAGCTATCTAAGGACTTAATCGGATGAGTCGTTTTCAAAGGCCGAATGATATAAAAAAAAATTGGCTAAAAAAGTAGCTAATATGTGTGCAAGGTATCATAATTCCTGAAACTGGTGGAAAGACAAGCCGGGGCTCTATCATCAACGACGTCATGATTCTAGCGTGTTAACCAACTACACTTACGTTGCCCGACCATTTCTAGTCGGATATTTCGCATATGGCGCGAATAAGTCGCTCGACCTAATCGCTCCTTACATGTGCCAGGAGCCCCCGTAATCGATATACTCTTAAAAATTGATAAATTAAAAATAAAATAAATTTTAGCTCAAAGTCGGCGTCAATTCGAAGAAGAATTTGCAAGAAAAGTGAAATTAATCGCAGATGAAGAAAGTGAAAAAAGAATCCTAATGGAAGAAAAATTCCAGAGTAGACTGAGAACAAAATTACGGGAGCAACGAGAAGAAATAGAAAATGAAAATATTGAAATGTTAGCTAATATAGAAAATAAGCAAAAAATAGAAATATCAAAAATGGCAGTTCAAATATCTGCGAACAAAAATGCAAAGGTAAGGACTTTTAGTTTTGGTATGTGCCTGCAAGGACAATATGGTGATAAAACGGGAATTCTAACTAGGAAAATCAAAAAGTCTATTTAGTGTATAAAGGCCAGGGGTTTACTCCAAGACCAACTTGTTTTGATTTCTCACCGGACGTCCAGAAATTAACCGATAAAAATTAAAATCCGCACGTCCTTCTAATTTTTTTGTCATCAATTACAACGTTTTTTGTCAAAACTTTAAGTCCAAAGTTTTTTGTAATTTTACAACTCTCAAGGAGAAAAATAACAGTTAGTTCATCTTTTAAGTCAGAGGACCTGGTGACCTGAAATTATACCTACCTGGGTAATTTTTGCAAAGGAACATTTTTCTAAAGCACCTGTTTTTCGATTTTTTTTCATTAATCACCTGTTTATCGGAAAATATTACCGACGAGCAAACAAAAGGTCCGAATAATTTTTCAGTCAAAATCAATTTATAATGTTCGAAAATGTCTTTCGAAACTTTTGCTTTCGTTTTTAACTCTCCGCCGCGAATTTTTAATTTTTGCAGCATTTTTGAAAATAAAGCTGGGTTTATATACCAAATCTGTCCTTATAGTGAAATTCGAAGGAGGAGATAATTGTTTTATTTAATTTATGTTTCTTTCGGGAGATCGTTTATTATATTATTTTAGGATTTGCTGAACGATTCTGAGTCGAAAATTGGCACTATCTCAGCGAAACTTGAAAAAACTTCTCAAAAACTAAGCGAGACTGAAAAATCACTAGCAGAATTTAAAGCTCAATTTAAAAGAGAAGTCCAAAAGAACGCTGATGTTGCGGTAAAATATTTAATGTGACACAATATATGATATTATATATCCCAAAAATACTAGGGCAACTATTTTGACTTTTTACATATCAAAAACAAGGAAACAAAAAGTAAAAATAGTTACCCAAGGTGATTAATTTTTTAGGTACAATACGGAAAATGTGTTTTGGCTTTAAATCGAGGAGATCGTCGTAGGTTAAACGACCAATGGGAGAAAAAATACGAAGGACCAAAACACCTTTTCCGTTTTGTAGTAAGATTGTAGATCAAATTTTTATTGCAACAACCTTGATAAAGACCCATTTTTTATGCATTTAAATCTGACAGCGCTTGGAATTGGGGGCTTGTACAATTATTGTATTTCAAATTGTTTTTCAGACCTTGAGGAATTTTTGAAAAAATCCCGCGAATAACAACAGAAATTTTTGTCATTTTTGGTAAATCACTAAAAAACCCGCAAAATAATTTAAAATTAAAAATTAGGCTACTAGTCCCCATTTCAAAGCATTGTTAGATCAAAATGTGGGAATCGGAAATCATGGTCTTTATCACGATTTCGGCAAAAAATACAATTTGAAATCGTACAACCTAAAAAAATAATCACTCAAGTATCAATTGGAATGAAACACAATACAGGGGAGGCAATATCTCCGGCCCAATATTGCCGAATTTGCCAATATGTCCGAAATTTTTCGGCAAAAAACTTTCGGCAATATTGCCCCCCCCCTGTACGTGATTATATTTCACGGTTTTGTCAGAAATTTCATTATAAATTCGTACGACCTCAAAAAATTCACCTTATAAATTTCAAAAACTTTGAACTAAGTATTTCAGCGAGGGCACAAACGTGACTTGGAATCAGTGCAAACTTATAATAATCAAGAAAAATCCAGATTGCTTACTGAAATATCTTTACTTCGAAATCGATTGATTAAAAATGCAGAAACACTAGGCGAAGTGCAATTCCAACAGAATACTAATCAAAGAAAGGTAAAAAAAATTTGACCCCAAAAGTTTTAAATACGACACTGAATAAGTTAAATCAAACGAAAACTGTTATTACAGGGCCCCCCGAAATCGCCGGCCGAATATCGCCGAAAAAACCTACGCAATTTCATGATTTTTAGCTAAACTTCCAGTGCCAATATCGCCGAACTTTTTTGAGATTTATATTAGAAATTACTTTGTTGGCGTCATGAATGACGTCATTCTCATGAATGAATTTCCCAAATTTACTCTTTTCAACTTTAATTTGATTGGTGGAGTATTAAATTCTACGCATTTTGGTGTTTCACTTCATTCGAACAAATTGTGAAACTCCTTATACTAAATCAAAAAAAAATAATTGACATATGACGTCATTTTGAACGCCTGCGCGTTTTTCATTTTTTGAAACAAATGTTATTTCTGTCCCCATATCGCCGAAATTGTTTGGCAAAAAACTTCTGGCGATATCGAAAATAATCCTTACGGTGGCGCCTTTTTACCTAGTAGGCGTCAGTACCAAAGAATAGCGGGATTCTTGAATTAAGTCGACAATCGAGTATTCTTATTGGACACTGGCTCATAGTTACGCCTACTGGTGTAAAAAGAGCAGTTTTCGATATTGACCGCTCTACAAATCGGTAATTTTATGTCAAAACCGGTTTTAAGTAGTAACGTGAGTTAAAAGTGCATAAAATGGCCGTTTTTAACTCGTAATAGGTTTCACACTATAATTTGACAACTTTATTTGTGTGATTTATATCGTGTCAGATTACCTCATTTTGACATGAGAATAATTATAGTTTTTACGACTTCTTCGATTATTTTAAATTTAATTATTATTCAGAACTATCGAATAATTTCCTAAAATCGAGTTTGAGGGGTCTGGGCATTCATCGTTATATATTATTTCATTTGTACTCTAGTGGAGAATCTACATCAAAAGGAAAAGTGCCTGGGAAGAGTACTTTTAGGCGCCATTTGGTATGAATTGGGCAATACTCTCGACGCCCACTATTGCGCAATTAGTTCGACTAGGACTGCGAAAATTTTGATGATTTGAGGCTTTTTGCGTCATTTTTGGTAAAAATGTTTTTTTAATAAAATTATTGAAATTTTGTGTTATACAGTGTACTAGTAGTTATTATAACATTTATTCCAAAACACAAGCAAATAGTATGCCCAGAAAGTATCCCGAATAATGAAAAACCTTGCGGCATCGTTAAAAACAATAAATTCCTTCAAAAAATGATTGATTTCGCGGGGATGGTCAAAAAAAATTTTGGTCCACGAATTTACGGTACTGTTATTTTCAATTGAAAGGGATTTTATCCGACAGCTTTACCTGTGATTTATATCGCGCTATATTGAAAGTGGCCTATTATGAATAGGCTATTGAGAGAGTTACTAAGAACAAAAAAAACTTCCTCAGTAAAATTAACTAAAAAAAGTCAAGGTAGAATTTTGCGATCTAGCATAGCGTTTATCATAAATCCGGGGCATACGTCTAATAAGATAAAAAAATACACTTTTTACAAACGTTTTGCTCCAATATTTTCGTTCTTCTGTGCGCAACCCTAATTTATGACCTTTTGACTTTGACATGAGAATAAATTGAACTTTTTACGATCATTTCGCAATCGATCATTTTGAAAATTATGATAATTCAGAACTTTCGAATAATTTCGAATCATTAAAATCGACTTTGAGGAGTTTGAGCATTTATCGTGATAGATCAGTTGATTTATTATTCTTCATAAAAAGGAAAATTGCTTTCAAATACGATTTTATTGTATTTTGATAACGTGTAACCTTTTTACGGGACAGAAAACTATTTATTGGTATTCGGTTTAAAAACTGCTTTCGGGCTTCAAAGGTACCTATATAAATTAGAAATAAGTCAAGCGAAAACTTGAATATTTTATATTCTTTGTCAAGTACGTCAATTTCCAAGTGTTTTCGATCCAAATTAAGTTACAGTATTTCCTCACAAACACTATCAAGTGCGTGAAAGTGTTATGTTCGTAATTATAAGTGGTCAGTTCTGTTTAGTAGGGAAGTAAGCCTTTATCCAGATTGTGAGGGATTAAACAGAAAATGGGAATCCTAGGAGGGAATGCTAAAGCAAATTTTGATTTTTTCTCGGTATAAAGTTTATTTGAAAAAACAGTACAAAATAATCATAGAGATTGGCTATCTGACAAGATGTTTATATTTCGAGTGCAAAAATAATTTAATTTCATCTGGCAAAGCTTTTAGATGAAATGAAATACATTTTTGCACTCAAAAAATGCAAACTTTGTCAGATAGCCTATCTCGTA
>SCLH01000549.1:30036-88957 GCA_004367855.1 Oikopleura vanhoeffeni | reverse complement strand
GTTTATCCAAAAATAGCTTCGTAAACTGTCAAAATCTGCGACACCCAAACCCTTAAGGTTTTATGAGATTTGAAATTTTTGTTTTTTGAAGTATTTTTCGATTCGAGTATGACTAGGCCTCCCGAGCAAAAAATGAGCAACCGATAAAAAGGTCCTATGAGTTCGAAAACTTTGACCGCCCAAAACAGCGTCACCAAATGGTTGCACCAAAAAATATTTATAGCAGAAATTTTCGCGGTCAAAAACTATACTATGTACGAAGTTTTCAGACTCATAGCACCTTTTTATCGGGTAGCTGATTTTTTCCTCGGGAGGCCTAAGTATGACCTTGAATTTGAATCAAAAAAGTTTGATATATTGAAATAAAAAGACGTTTTGTTTAGTATCTTATTTGCTTTCGGTTCAGCCTAATTCAAAAACATTGTAGCAGTTTTTAATTTAACCATAAAAACTCATATTTCGATGGTCGGGTCGAATTTCATAAAACAAATTATGTTATGCTAAAATCAGCTTATTTCAACATCCAACCTTGGGATAGTATATATATATTCCTTTTTAATAAGGTCATCTCGTAAAGGCTCTAGCCTAGACGTGTCTTTATGTAAAAATGTAATACGGTAACCGATATTACGGTTTTACGTTGTTTTTCCGTCATTACTAATTTTGATCAGTAGATAATTTAATATGTAAAAATCAGGCCTCCCGAAGGCCTCCCCTAATTTTTAATTTAAAAAAGTGGAAATAATTGAAATGCCTTTTCCAGCTATAGGTCTAAATTGGTGTTGGTTACACTTTTAGAATCCCACCTGGAGTCATCTCCGTAGTAAATCGATTAAATATATTTTTAATCGATGATTAGTCACACTACCCCTTCGGGCAGAAGTGCCAGCAGATGGTTTTCCTAAAAATGCAAATTTGTATTTTTAAATTGACCCCTAAAAATATAAAATGCAAATATTCTTCTGAATGACAAGGGGGATTATTTATTAACCAGGTTTTAATCTAAAAATAGCACTTACACGGTATTGCCTTGATAAAATTCACAATTAGAATTATTTTAAATAAACTTGTAACACAGCATGAGATTTCCCCTATTTCTATCAGATACAATAATTGATTAGGGCACAATACCTGAAGCACGGTGGGAAACAATTATTTCTTTGAAAATTAAAAAATAATATGCTGTACGATAAATTTTACAGAAATTTGTGCTATAATTTTAGAGAAAAAAAACTGTTTTAAACTATTATTCTGGTATGTTGGGCCTAGTAAATTATTATATGTGATTAAAAAGTAAACATTTCCTGCTGCGTTAAAATAATATTTTAAATATTTTTTAATTATATTGACGACATGTCGCGACACGACAAAAAAGCCCCGATATACGAAGCTATAAAACCGTTGGTTTTCTATATTGTACAGTATAATATAGAAAACGGATGGTTTAATTGCTTTTAATATCGGGGATTTTGTCGTGTCAAACTTTATCAAAAACTATCATGTTTAATAAAGTGTATATAATATATTTATTTTATTATTTTGGTTCTAAACGAAATTATCTGAATTTCTGTATTATAAATCTGGTGGGGGCGATGATTAAATCAGCCAAATCCGACCGAGCCAGTTTACTTTGAATAATTCGTTTTGATTATTCAACAATTTTTTTGTGTTTATATTGAGTAGCGATTACGGGCTACTTACTGTATTAGTGCTCGACCCCGTTTAATACCAAAAATAAATATTACCATTAGGACACAATTCGTCATGGGAAGGTAACTTTTTTGTTTTGAATTTTTTTTTTCAATTGTTTATGGATAGTAAGAGCTTATTCAGACTGAGATCGCTTGGGTAGATTTTAATCCTTGTTTTCATATCAAAAAATAATTAATTTAATCGAATCAGAATGCAAAATATGATGTCATTAAGTCGTAAAAATAGTTTTAAAGTTATAAAAAAAATAATATGCGATTTGATTAATCATATTATTTCTAATGATATTATAAGCAATTCCATTAAAAATAATGCTACAAATTTGAAAAAATCGTGTGCATTTAAAAATGTAGCAAAGATACAAATTTTTGATTAATTTTATTCAGAACTTTGTGAATTAACCTCTTTTTAGGTCAATTCATCAAGTTTTAAACAAAAATAATATCTTCAAATTAGCAAAATATTCATATATTTTTAGTTTAATTATAATTAATTTAAATTGAGTCAACAAATAACGTTTATTTTCAAAAAAAATGAGGCGTCCCTTGTATACAGTAAATCTCAGTATATGAAAATAGTTTTTAAGTAATCGAGAAAAATTATCCGATTTGATTAATCATATTATTTCTAATGATAAAATAAGCGATCCCATTAAAAATAATATGATTAATTAAATCGGATATTTTTCCTCGATAACTTAAAAACTATTTTCATATACTGAGATTTACGGTATACAAGGAGACGCCTCAATTTTTGGAAAATAAACGTTATTTGTTTACTAAATTTTATTTAATTATTATCAAACTAGAAATATATGAGTATTTTGCTATTTTGAAGATATTATTTTTGTTTAAAACTTGATGAATTGACCTAAAAAGAGAACCTTACCTTTGTCTTAAAAATTGTAATAAAGTTTTAAAATTATCGAAAAAAATTCATAATGTTCCGAATTAAATTAATCAAAAATTTGCTACATCGTTTAATGCACATGATTTTTTCAAAATTTGTATCATTTTTCGGCTTTGCATTTTGTATAGCAAAAAAAAGGAGCAAAAAGGTGCTCAAAAATCTCAACTTTAAAATCATAGCGCTAAAATAGTATATTCATATATTATTAATTATATTATTCATTGCTGTCAAAAATAGAACAATGAACAGAAATAATTTTTTCAGATCAAAAAGTTGACACAAAAAAATACAGTAATTTGGCACAATTTGGGCTCTGAGAAACTTTGTCAAAATAATAGCCGTTGTTCAAGTGATAGATTCATCCACTGTTAATATAATTCATAGTCATTTTTGGAGCTTGACATTGAATGAACAGTAGGCACGTGCAAGTTAACTGGGTGGGCCTGTATTTTATTTTTAAATCTGCAACGTCTTCGAGTCTATTTCAGTCAAGGGTTGATAATAAGTATGAGATATAAGACTGATAAAATATATTTTAGATTTCCAATCTCGGAAATTAGAAGCCATGACGAAATTATTTATGGGTAACATAAAATCGACAAAATGTCGATAGGAATTTTTATAAAAATCAATTTGATTATAATAATTTCCTTCCAAAAATAGCAGGTGCCATCTGCCTGTGAAGATTTTTATCTATTTTCTATTTGTAAAAACCTTATAAATTAGGTACTTGGTCGGTTATCCATCAACTTATCAGTTTTGTAAAGCAGGTTAAATAGTTAAGATGGTTAAGACTAAAAACAAATTTGGATTGATCTCCCGCTGATTCTGTATTGGTATACGCACACTGTCACCCTGGGTTGGAGTGTTTACCTCTTATCGAATTAGTTTAACTTGTCAAGTTAAATTTGCTTTTAAAATCGTAGAGATATTTTTTGTCCCGCTGTCACGTTAGCTAATACGATTATATCCTTTTTGTCTTTCATTGTCCCAAAAATACAATAGGCGGACGGAAGTCTCAGGTCCTGAATTTGCTCCTTTCATAAAATTCTTAAGTAAATGAAATAAATATTTTTTCCGTTTTCAATTTAGAAAAACACCATGAGATTCTGAGAAAATATCATTTCTTTGTAAAATGTAATATGACACCTTGAAGAAAATCAAAATTCACTTAGATAAATATGACCCCATATTTTTATTTCAACAGAAAAGTTTGATGATAAATCATCGATTATTTGTTCCGTTTTGATATAAATTGTAATTTTCTGGATTATAAATAATAATCAAATAATAATTTTCAACTTCTACCCTTTGATATATTGTCAGGAAATGAATTTCTGTGTCAAAATATAGTTATAATTTTTTCTCAAGTTTAACTACTCAAAAATACTGTAAATTTAAATAGTCTGGGTAAATATTATCAAATCATTGGGCACACAGAGCTCGATTGAGACAATTTTGGAGAAAAACCAAAACTCACTAATTTCGAGAGTGCGAAACTTTTGAACGTAAATAGACGTACGGTCCTTAAATATTTTCTGGATTTATTAGTCTAATTTATCAAATTTGTGATTTCTGTATGAAATAAATTGATTTTAAACTTTTTAATAACGTTAATTTTTTACACGATTTGGTCATAAACTAAGGATATTTATTCACTGGCGAAATAGTTCAAAGATTTTTGAACCCATGAAGATTCCCAGGGTTGAACCTTTAATAAGAAATCTATAATCTTTCGAAGTAATATTAACAGAATTTTTTTTGTGAAATCAGTTTTGTGATGAATTCAATTGGATACACAGTTTCTGCTGTATGTGTTCACTGTTGATGTAAAACTGGTTGTAATTGGACACCCCAAACTTTTGTTAACCCGTCGTTTTTTGATCGACACTTAAAAAAAATCTGCTATGACAAAGGCGACCAAATCGTGTAATGAATTTAACCTACTCAATTACGATTAAATTCCCAATCCCTAAAAACTTTATCTAAAAATCAAGCAGAATGTTTTTGCTCATATTTGAAAAAATTAAAGTTGCCTGTGAACTTTATATTATTCGGCTACTTCCGGTTCATGATCTCAATGCTTTAAAATTGCGTAAACTTTAGAAACTACTATCAACAAAAATTCGGTTGGTCCTTTCTTCATAGAAAGCTTAATCTTAGATTATTATTAAAGCTTCTTTATTTGAATAGAAACGGTAATTCGGCATTTCTTTGGTTATTAATAATAACTTATTATGCTCACTTTGTGCACAACTGATTATCGACTATTTTTAGTTTTGAAGATTTAAGGCCGTTTCCGACCCTAATCTTTACAAAATCCGACAGCACAATTGATCAAGGGGGTACAAGTGCAGTAAAAAACGGCCCTGGGCCAGATTGGCCACTAAATCCATATTCACTGATAAAAAAATATGATTCATTTTTTTATACATATTTTTGGAATTTTTATCAGTCTTGACGGATGGCATTGATTTGAATTGAAATATCATTTATATCATCAAAAACATCAGACACAACAAAAAATATTTTATCAAAAATTATTTTTGTTATACTCATTCACATGTATTGGCTTTTAAATTATATATATTTCCGAGCTAAAAATGAGAGATTGTGGCCGAATGTTCGCAGCAATAATATAATAAAATGAGCTTAGGGGTCAAATTAAAAAAAAATTGAAATATGACTCCGATTTAAAGTAGAGATGCTATCAGATATATTACCCGATGAGTCACTTTAAAAATATTAGAATAGCTACCTTGGGATCGTTTAAGATATGCCGATTACAATCATCTAGTCAAAAAAATCTTATTATTCAAAATAAAATTTGGACTCAAGGATCGTAATCGATACATACATGTATGTAAATTCTAATTTATAAATTTTTGGGATAATGGGCTTTAAAAATAAAATTTTGAGTCACATCCGGTTCACCACGGTCTGTTTAAAAGGTCACAAATTGCGCAAGCTTTATAAAATTGACCACCGTGAAATACGATATAGATCCTAAAAAACCACAAATTTTGGTTAACATCGGGCAGTATATGATGGCCCGCCGTTCTGGGGGTGTATTTTGAAATGTTAAAAACTTGTCAAATAAAACGATTTAAGGAGGTTATAATGAATGGTTTTATATGGATTTATTTTGACTTTATTTGAAAGATTTATGATTGAACATTATCCTCTCGATCAAATATATTTAGATTACAAAATTATGAGTATTATGAGATAATATATTTTCCAGAGAAATTCGGACAGAAAACCATTATTTTTTGACAGGAGAATTTTGTTAAAAGGTGCAGGTGCCCTGACATTTTATTCAATGTCAAGTCGTGATATTTGAACGAACTTATTTTTCTAATTGGGAGCACAGACCCCACATCTAGTTTGATTCTTATCTTTTTAAAGATAAGGGACGTTGTTGCAGGATTAAATCGAAAATTTGAGTTATAACTCAATTTTCAACATCTGTAAAAATGTAAATTGACCGAAAATTTCAATTTTTTCAAATAATTTAAAGGTTACTTCGAATGCCCAGGTATTCTCTTCGATTTATCTGCGTTATTGTCAGAAAAAACCTTAGTTTTTACTCGAAATTTCTTATAAAAAAGAAATTTTCTGAGAGCTTATACAAAAGTGAACACTATAAGTTATAGTCTATAACTTTAAATATTGAAATTTTGCAGTGACAAGAATGAACAGCACGAATTTAGACAAATTAGAACATCTTTGTCAAAATTCGTGCTGCGCATGCTTATCAGTGCAAAATTTCGGTTATTTTCAATAAAAAGTTTCGAGTGAAAACTGAGTTTTTTTCCAAAAATAACGTAGATAGTTCCTGGCCAGACAAAGTAACTTTTTTTAACCTTTAAAAGTAATTTTGTCTAGCAAGGCATTATCTTCGATATATGTTTATGGTATAAATTCACCACAAAAATGTGAGCACAACGAATTTTTGCGAAAAATTATCGTTATATTGAAATATTAAATTTTGTTTTTTCGGCAAATTTATTTTTTTCGAGTTTACACATTACAAGGGTTTTTGAAGTCTGCGGCTTTCTAAGGGTATTCCCGTCACGATCAGCGTTTTGAGGATTAAGCATTATTTTTTGACAGGTCAATTTCTTTGCAGGTGTCCCGAATATTTGGCGTAACACACAATCGCATATTTGGTCACTTTTCTACCCCATGCGGACGCGTGTTTACACAAAGTAGAGACACCCTTAGGGAGTTAATCATTTAAACTAATTCGAGCAGAAACCGTTTGGAGTGATAACAACGTGAAAAAAATAAGGATGTCCACTTTTGGGCAAAAACATTTTTTTATTTTAGTTTTTTGAGTGGCTTTACATTTTTAGCTTTGGGTTGTTTTTGAAGCAATAGAGATTACAGAAAGATGATACGAAGAAATTTAGAGATAATGTATTGGAAGAGCAACACAGAGAAATATTTTATTATGAAAATATCAAATTTTTTTTTGTTAGCTTCTCTTGAAAAGCTATAATGTTTCAAATCGGAAGTTCACTTTTGACTAAATAAAGTTTGAAGGGCCACAAAGCGATCTTTTTAGCAAATTTAGGAATATAAATTATAATATAATGAATTTGTGCCAGAGAAGATCACCGCAATAAAGCAATTTTTGAAATATTAAAAAATATTATATTTTTAGTTATTGTGATTATGTTTTGGAACCACGAGATGATAATCATGCTCATCTCGCACTGCGTTTGCATAATATTTTTGGCCTAGATTATAAATAAGACAACTAAAAGTGCGTTTTTTCGCTTACGGAGTTTATAAATGTTTTTTTTATCGCGCATTTTCTTAAATGCGTAGGCCGTTGCGCTTAAAAAAATCACGCCATAACGATTTTTACAATTTTCAAGTGTCAATTATTCTATTGATTTTAAAAGTCTAGTTCTTGAATTTCAAGCGTTTTCAGGATTGCGAATGATTATTAAAATTATCGTCTTTTAAGCAATTCCGGTTTTCGGAATAAATCCCCTTAGATAAAAAAATTCTTTATTATTCAACTATCATAAAAACTCAGTTTCAGCCTTATTTATAATCCAGGCCAAAAATATGTTAATAATACCGTGCGAGATGAGCGGGCACCCCTCGAAAATATTTATATTAAATTTTTAAGCCGTATTAGTTGTAAAACAAATTTAGTTATTGTAACAATAGTCTTAAATTAGCATAAAGTACTGAAAACGTGGTTGTTTAGGAGTACCACATAAATCTGTTCCAGAACCTAATCCATAATCGCGGGGAATTTGATTTTTGTAACCCTAAGAGTTATTTTGGAGAAAAAAATGCCCAAATTTTTTTTGTCAACCAAAAAAGTAGATTCAATCATCGTAAAAACTCATTGATTTCATTCTTAATACAATTTAAAATTCAATTTTTAAAAATGGTCAAAAAAAGTTTCGAGCACAATTTTTTTTCGAAATAAGATTTTTTATAGTTAAAAATAAAATCACATAGAATTTTCTCAATTCGCACTAAAATGCCCGTAAAAAGAATACTCTACATAAAATGGGAAAAGTTATGCTGTGTAGATTTAAAACTAACATTTCTCTGCATATTCAAAGAAATAATGGTTTTCTCAGACTATTAGTACTGGAGATATGATATTTTGAATAAAATTAAGCTCTTTAAATTAAAAAATTATCGTTCGATCTTTGATTTGAAAATTAAAAAAATCTCAATAATATTTCAACCCTTTTATCAGTAATTTTGCAAAAATAAAGTTCTTACTATCATCGCGTAATTTCATATGATTTTTTGAAATATGGACAAAAATGTCCAATAGTAATTCTATGGAACTTTCGTGTTTGCTAACTTTGAGGGTCAATTAAGACCCTGATTTGTTTGAAAGTTTCGCGCCAAAACCTGAGTTATTCTAAACTGAATAATGTTCAGATAAAGTTGTAATGAGTGTAGTTTGTGCTTGAGAATTTGAACGTGATAATTTGGCGTAATATAATTTAATCTCTCATTATTCGAGGAATTTCGCCCTAATCGCTTTTGAAAGAGCTTTTCGTCTTCATTATCACAAAATTTTCTTTTTACAAATTAAATGATGCGAAGTATATTTTTTTGGTTTTAATGAAGTAGTATTAAGCCAAAGACTGCTGTTTTATGACAAATAATTTTTGCTAGAGAAGAGGGGGCGTTTAGCCTTGGGCTTCCTTTTTTATGAATGAAGCCCTTTGTTCCAGATAATAATAAATTGAAGAAAAATCCTTTGTTTACTTTATACCTTCACTTGTACAACAGATAACGTTAAATATTTGGATAGTAGAAGACTCTTTAACTTGAGAAATTAAGGAAAAATATATTTTTATTTTTTTAAATATTATCTTAGAGATGTATCAAGTTCGAAGTTCAAACAGTCTCAAGGTCAATTTCGAAACAATGCTTTAACACATTTTCAAATGATTAATATTAAACGTGTTTTAATTTTCCAGCTAAATTTCGTGATAACTTATCACTGATAAGTAAAAGGATGTTTTAAAAAGAAAATATGTTTAATCCTTAGTTTTCAAGATTTTTTTATATACGTACAATACGGTATGTTCGTCGCATCCATATCAATTTTATATTCAGTTTCTATGCCTTTTATCATACAAACTAGACTCAGATCCTTGGCGTACAGTTTTCAATTTCAAGCATATTTTGAGTCATTCCAATTCATAAAACTATATCGTAGATAATACCTGTCAGGACAAAGTAACTTTTTTTACTCTTCTTTAGAGTTACTTTGTCCGACAAAGTGTTATCTTCGATATAAGAATGAAAATTTGACGTCATTTT
Source organism: Oikopleura vanhoeffeni (assembly GCA_004367855.1). Taxonomy (NCBI): domain Eukaryota; kingdom Metazoa; phylum Chordata; class Appendicularia; order Copelata; family Oikopleuridae; genus Oikopleura; species Oikopleura vanhoeffeni. The sequence goes on along the minus strand of SCLH01000549.1, from coordinate 79,519 downwards.
GCTCCACAAAATACAACTCAAATTTTCATCAGTTTTGATAGTTTTGTTTGTTCGAAATTCGAATGAGGGGATAATTTGCACCAAATTGCTTAGAAATAAATACCAAAAACAATAAAAATAATCTGAGAATTCTCAAGTCTGGGAAATTTTTTCATGAAATATATATACCATAAATTACTATGGAAATTTATAGATTGTGTATATTTTTTCGTAGATAGACTCTGGGTCCAACCTACTCAAATTTAAACTTAAATATCCAAATTGACCGATAAACTCAAGCCAATTAAGAAAGGGGTAATTTTAATTCCACCTCATAAAGTGACGTACTGTTTTTCAAATTATTTTTAAATTTCGTCAATTTATTTCCAGATTGTTCAACTATTTCATTTCGATTTCAAACAGACACTTTATTTTTTGAGGAATTTGGTATATTAGACGATATATTTGTATAAGTGGCAGTTTGAGTGGACAAGGCTCGAGAGTCTGCGTCCTACATATGTAAAGACTTATCGTGTAAAAATTATGCGCATATCTTGCTTTAACCTATTTAATTCAAAAAAACTCTCGTCGCTCTCAACAGCGGGAGATGAGAAAAATGATAAATGGGATGAAAGGGATTTGGGTCGAGTTTTTTTCGGTACGAGTGTTTAGACTTATTTATTGAGCAAGTCAAAAAAACATTATCTCAGAGTTTGGGCCTCATGTGACATGAATCATGTCACATGATGAAGCATTCTTTATCAATATGACCACAAATTTTTTGATAAAATTTCAATTTTTTAGTGTATAATATATTTTCTTTTCCACGCCTACGCGTTTTTTAACATTCCATTACAAAAACTTTATTTGTATTGCACAAAAATTGTGACAACTAAAGCATGTCACATTTTTGCTCCCAGTATTAGTTTTTGCAGAAGCTAAGCTCGACCAATCAAAACGTTTAAATTTGGTAAACACCTACGTGTTTGTAAATTTAAACATTTTGATTGGCGGAGGTTAGCTTGCGCAAAAACTAAGACTGGGAGCAAAAATGTGACATGATCTAGGTGGCTACAATTTTCATGATCAAATTCATTTTTTGAGATGGTTAAACCCCATAAACTGAAATAATGCTGACTTTTAAGTTTTGCAGATAAAGCGACCGGGTATGACCCTATTCATGTGTGTTCTGTCCGCAACTTTTCATCACTCTCAGATCGGAAACATAGATAAATTATCACTCGGATCTGAAGATAGATTTTTGATGGCACATTTAGATTTTTTATTAATGAAAAGATTGATCTACGGATGCAACACGGGTTAAAATTATCGACTCTGGCACCAAAGTGTGCCATTTTTAGACCCTCTGGAATCATCAATCATTTTTCTAAATTTAAAATCAATCATCATTTTCTATTTGATTTTAATTAATTTAATATTTTTCCCACTTGTTAGTATTTTGTAATGATGTAGCGCCATGTCAAAAGCTTTAAAATTTTTAAGCCACCTAATTTAACACGTCTTGTATAACTTCAAATGAATGCTTTACCTTATTTTTCATTTTAAAGAGCGATACTTAAAATTTTCCAAATAAACAAAAATTTTATCATTGGAGAACGAAAAAATATTTTTTTAAACAGAAACTTAAAACGAGAGTATCATATATCATTAAAATTGGACAAAGAGATAATAGTTCATATAATACAATGACGTTTTGGGTTAAATTTGTAAAAATATTTCTAAAATATGACTTTTATAGAAAGTAAGGCGAATGGGTCATTTTACCCCCCGAATCAAATAGTTTGAAACGCCTTTTTTACGCCCTGGCTCCTGATTGGTCAAATAGCTGAAATTCACAGCTTTAAGCCTGCTCATTGGCCAGACTAGGAGAGCGTAAAATAGGCGTTTCAAACTATTTGAATCATGTACCAATTATCGATTATTCGTTATTTAGTTTGACCAACATATTTTTTTTTATAAAATTGTTTCGACTTTATTGTACAATTTAATATGTATCATTTAATATTATTCAATATATCGTTAGCGAAATGTTTTTAAGTCATTTTAACTCGGAGGTTTTTTTCATTTATTAATTACTATTTCAAATTTACTGCCCATAAATAATTTTTGAGGCCCATCCGGTTCACCACGGTCTGTTTGAAGGGTCAACAAAGATCAATAAAATTTTTAACAATTTCACATTTAGAAATGAAAAAAAAATGTGTGAAAAAAATCAAGTTTTCAATACAAAAACTTATATTGAAAATATTTGTGTCATAAAATTTGAGATAACAGTAAAAATATTTTTTTTTTGAATCGTAAATCATGATTTAGCGACTTTAGACTAGATTATCAGGGGATTGATAGATGTTATTTTTAGCATGGGAAACTTTCGACCCAAAATTTATATGCACATGAATCCTCGAAACATTTTTTTAACGCCCAGCGATCTTGTTTTAACACTTTGTTGCCCTAAATTTAAGGGAGTCCAAACTTTTGAGTGTCTGTCAAAATTATTTTTGAAGTTAAAAAATGTTTATTTTTTAGACAGGTGCATCAACCTGTCATAAGATAGCTTGGCTAGGTACACCGGGAACTTATTTGAAGTATTTTTTTTTATTTGAGGCAAAGGTTTTGTAAAATTATTTTTTTCCATTTTACGCCACGACTTTTAATAGTTATTTTTTAAATTTTTTTAAAAAATTTACTATCAAAAGTCGTTGCGTCAAATGGAAAATAGAATTTTACAAAATCTTTGCCCCAAATGAGAAATGTTACTTCAAGTAAGTTCCCGGTGTACTTTGAAAGATAAAACTTGACAAGATCATGTCTCAATACTAAACACTTAGACCAAGTTTAGGAAATTGGAAACGGAAGTGGGTTAATTGAAGTGGCCCAAAATGTTCATAGGAGTTAAAAGAGAAGGTAATTCTTATTGCATTCTTATCAATATTTGCATTTTGCTCTTGCGGTTGCAGCCGCGGTTAGTGCTACTTCCGGTGGTAAAATATAATCTTGTTTGGTTACATTTTGATAAATAAGGGTCAATTTAAGATTATGTATTGACATTATGTCGCCTTGTTGACAGTTGAGCGACTTTGAGAAAACATGCCACTTTTGGAAAGTAAATTAAAGGGAGTTTGAGCATATTTCATAGATTGAAAATATTATAATCTGACAGAGAAATCGTTATTTAGGCGTTGAAAAATTATTGATTTTTTTTGCAGAAAAATATTTCGTTCGATAAAATTTAATTATTATCAATTATTCATTATGATAAATCAATACGATAATTTGAATTTTTTTTGAAATATACCGCCTTGGCCTCTTATTGGCTGACAAAAAAATAATAATTCTGAATGATGGATATCATATCCAGGTTATGGTTTGAAATTATTTATTATTCTTTTCAGTCAATAAAAGTCCGAAATTTTTTCCCCTATCTTTTGCTTTGAAAATGCGTAAACACAAAAATTCTATCAATTTGAAGAAAAAATGTGTGCGATAAAAGATCGAGGGCACGTTAATCCGCCAAAAAAAAAATTTTTGAATCGGAATTCATTCGGCATTTGAAAATGACTCATCTGATTTAGTTTCTAGATAGCTCAAACTGAGTACAAATATCTAGTTGATAATAACATCAAAAATAATTGGTTCGAATCAAATTTTTTTAATTTTTTCTCTGAGATAATTGAAATTATTAAATTATAATCCAATAATTTCAGTTATAATCACAGAAAAATTTTTAGAAATAATTCAATTCGGACCATTTTTTTTTATTATTATTAACTAGATATTTGTTCTCAGTTTGAGCTATCTAAAAACCAAATCAGATTAGTCATTTTCAAATACCGAATGAATTCCGATTCAAAATTAATTTTTTTGGCGGATAATTTTTTGGCGGATTAACGTGCCCTCTAAAAGATCTTATGTTGCAGAAATATTAATTTTATCGATGAATTAAACTTTCCCTAATTTTTTTTTACTTATACTGTTGATTTATGCCTACGCAGTTTTCATAGCAGAATAACGGCGTTTTGAAAAAGGCCGAAAAATGAATACTCATCAAAATTAGTTAAATTCGTACATTTTCAGACAGAATCTGATATGATGATATAAACCGATGAGAACAGGAAATTTTAGATCATTTTGATAATTTTAATTCGACTATTCTGCATATCGGACTAAAACAGAATTAAAGTTATCTAAAAAATCTAATATTTCCTGTTCCCATCGGTTTATTACCAAAATAACATTTAATCTTGAAAAGGCTAAATCAAGCGAAACGTTGATTTAAAACTGCGTTTTAATAAATAAGATTTGTTATTTTAATATTTTTTGGTTTAGTTCACATGACTAAAATCTTAATTTATCCACTTATATTTTGTCGGTTTAAACTTAACGGCGTAAAGAGACTTCGTTTCGCATTCTAATCCGATTTTTCGTTTCTTTTTCGCTTCGTTTGATTTAAAAAGTTTCGTTTGCGCCAAATTTAATCTTAAAAAGGTTTTTTTGAGATCCAATCACTGTTTATACAAAAATATTTTTCCAATACAAAATCCAAATGAGATGGATTATTATTTGAAAATTAGAAATAAATTATTTGAAGTTTATAAAAAATAATAATTAGTAGATTTAGTTTTTCGAGAGAATACAAATATGTTCAAGGATTACCGGTATGTTATTTATTATTCTGAATAATATTTTTTTATTTGAAATTTTGAATGATGTTTTTATTATACCAATAAACCAATCAGTACAGAGAATAGGATTTAAAATGAAGAAAATCGGAAATTTTTTTATTCAGCTGAGTTGAGGCAAATCGTGTTTTCGTATTAAAATGAGTCAGCATTATCAAATTCTTTTATATAATATTTTTCAAGATTATACTTTTTAATGGAGTCTTTACAAAATTAAGCTAGATTTTTACCAGAAGTTTACAAGGAAGCTGAGGCGAAATCAAATCCTCCTAATAAAATTTGATTCATCATTTTTCAGAAATAAATATAGTTTAATAAAATTAATTAATTTTGCTTTTGATCTATACTTTGTCTTCAAAATCGCTCGAATAGGTTTATTTATATATCATCCTTTAGCGAAAATTTCATCCTTTAGCGGAAATTTCATCCTTTAGCGGAAAACCTTGGCCGTCATAACGTTTTGGCCGTTGTACGGCCTACCCGAAAATTGATATGTTTTAATCATATTAACGTTAATTATATTTTAACTGTTTAATAATTATTTTTGTATTATCATACTAACAAGCTATTTTCTATTCTAGATGAAATCGGTGCTTACATAAAAATAACGTACTCCGGGTGTGTACCTTATCAGTATGGTTATCTTAATATTTCTGCTCCGCTGTGTCCTCGGCGGGTTAGAAATTGTGGAGCCGCTGGGGGATAAAGATGCGATTACTTTTGAAGAAGTTAAATTAACATGTAAAATAACCGCAGATACCACGGTCAAATTCTCGTGGTTAATGGATGATCAACCTCTGTCCTTGTCAGAATTGGCGGAAACTATTGATATTAAAACTCAAGCTGTAAGTTGAAATTAATAATATAGATTTTATTTAATGAAAAAGATAAAAGAGAGAGTTTTAAGGCCCACCGAGATTTTTTTTGGATGAATAGTAAGTTTCGGGGAAATCGTTTGATAATCACTTTGAAACATTTTTTTTCTTAAATGAAAAGCTTGTTTTTAGGCCGCTCTTTGTTTTTTGAAACTCAGTATATACTAAACTTGACCTAAAAATATCAAACAAAAACAGCGGATAAATAAAATTGTTTTTTGGGCAATTTAAAAATTAGCAAAAAAAAATTTTCCGTTCTTTCAAGAGTGAGATAGTTTGGAACTGGTGCATACAAACGTTTTAATATATAGCGCCATAATATAACTTAAGTTAACATAGAGGTAGTTTTTTATTTAAAAACCATTTCTCGATATCATCTATGGTTTTCCCGTAATCGTCATGAGTAGGGTGGTGACCTTTAAATAAAAAACTACCTACTGTACTCGATATTTCGGTGAACGAAGCTGCGTTCCGCTGCAGAGCTATTTTTCCAATTCCGTTTTTTTCTACCCGTCATTTTCGAGGGTTTTTCGACAAACCGATAATTTTTGTTAAATTATCGGCAAAAAACGTAAATCCAAAAAACTGGCCCTTCAGCGGAATTTTAAGGTTCTAAAAACAATCTTACCAAAAAAATTCGTTTTTTATCCGATTTTAAAATAAAAAAACTCTATTTTGGAAATTTTTTGACCAATGGAATTCGAGAATTTTTTAACAGATTCCAGTAAGAACCAATCACAGTGTCGTATTTGACGAATTGGCATGCATCACAAAAGATTTACCATTTCATGAAAACTCCCATTTTAAAAATTAAGCGAAATTTAAAAAAATCGGAAAATTATAAAAAATTCACACTTGAAAACAATATTTATATTCAGGCAAAATTTAAATCTGTATTGACGATACATCCTATATCAACGGCTGACGAAGGAAAATACACATGTTGTGGTTCAGCTGGAACTGGTTCAGCCGTAGAAACCGTTTGTACAAGTTCTCAAATTACCGTTTCGTTTGTATCTTCGAGCGATAATTCTAGCCCGATTATTCCGGAAATGAATTATAAAGATTCTTGTTTTAATTATGACCAAGTCGAATCGAATTCTGGGATCGGAATTTGTCAAGAATACCTCGAGGGCAAAGAAGTGCATGCTGAAAAAATGGAGAGTATTTCTCAAATTGAAAAAATGATCAAAGCCGCGATTTCTCAGCTCCACGATAATAAAATGCTCTCGAGAAAATGCGGGGATTATGCCCCAAAGGCAAGGGTTCGGACTGGGAAAAATTTCAACTTTTAATCATATGAATACAAATTATAAGGTAGACTTAAAAAGGTAAAAAAAATTTGAGAATTTTATGAGGAATTTTAAACCTTAAAAAACAGATTCGAATTTTATCTCATCTGTGCTCAAATTTAACTTTATTCTAATCGGATAATTTGGGAATACGTTATATAATATTTCTCGGTTTCAAAGTGAAAATAAGTCATTTTTTGTACGAGTTCTATACCAAAATTTAACAAAAACTTCGAGAAACTTTTTTTCAATGTTTTTTTGTTATAATGTTACAAATTTTACTGTGATTAACCTCCAACTGGTTATCTATAACCAATAGCAATCTTTTTAAATAATTGATTCAAAAATAAAAATTAAAGCCGAAAACTCTCATTTCGAAACCTTATTTCTGGTTCATTTTTTTTGTCATTTGGAAATTTTTTAACCACTGATTTACCGTAAGAGTGTTTTTTCCTATCAATTTTACTTTGGCCCCTGGTTCTCCCGGTCTGAACCCTCCCCAAAGGCTTTTTGTCACTTTTTACTCCCAACCTGTATAGATAGCTCGAGTCACCAAAAATTATGCAGAGCAGATTGCGAAATGTTGAAACATTCGTTTTGTGAAGAGGAATTTAAGAACTTTTCGTCCTTATCGTCTGATAGCGATCTTTATATGATGAAAAATATTGCTGACCGATTTGATTGTAAGAAATTACCTACTGTGCAGGATAGTTGCACGTCCATCGGTTTACCTTCAGTTTTGAATGCTTCTCATACGTGTTATGAAGGTACAGGATTAGGTAAGAAAAAAGTACGGTGGTAAATTTAGCACAGACAAAAATTATTCAGAATTTCGGTTATTAATAATTTTTTCTGTATTGTTTCAATTTTGATTTAAAATTCATGGATAACGACTTTTAGCTACCGCATAGAGAAATTTTAAATATCATTTTTGGTCCAATAAATCAGTGTTGGCGTGATAAGTTTCGCGACATAATCTATATATTCTAGCCTGTTATATGAGAAGTTGCGCGTAATGGTAACGCGGCTCGAGTTATGACTCCTTCACCTGGGTTCGATTCCCGGACTTCTCAAACTTTTTCTATGGTTCATCCCCAAACAGCTTAACCAAAACTTTATTTTTTGATCTGAAGTCTGATTTTAGAATACTGTCGTTTTTATCTATAAAGACGAAAACCGAAAAAATCAAACATTTCATTATAGACAAAAGGAGGTGCCTTTTTTTAACAGGACAAAACAGCCGAAATTCGGGTAAACCGTACGCCAATTTTTGAAATTAATACTGCCACGACGGCAAGTTGCAAAGACCATAAAAATTTAGAGAATATTATAATTTTGGGCATATTTTGGATTTAAGAACATGTCCTTATAGATAAAATTGACAGTAAATGTAATTCAGCTGAAAAACCTGTTTTCGAGATCGCATGCAAATATAAAGAATTATTTGAATAAGTGAGATCTTTTTACAACACCGAGTGATCAAATTAAAAATAACTCGATTTTTTTTAGGTTACCGAGGAAATGTCGACACTTCTGAAAGTGGGAAACAATGTTTGAAATGGGAAGATGTTCCTAAACTTGTTCAAACCGAATCACTTAAAAAATACTCTCCAAAGAATTTCGCTGAATTATCAGGCGGCCACAGATTTTGTAGAAATCCAATTAACCAAAAGAAATACCCAGAAGCGCTTTTAGATTCTCCTTGGTGTTTTGTACAGTCTGGCTCAACAATTATTTCAGAAGCGTGTGAAATTCAGCAGGTAAAAATAAAGGGGTTCATATATCAAGTTCTCTAGAAGCTAATGCACATGCTATAATTTTAAAAACAAAACAAAAGTCTTCAGGTTTGAAAAGTCACTGAAAATTTTTTTGCAAGATCTTACTTGAGGTTCATTTTTGTCAGGTCGTTTTTTTTAAGACTGTCCCACTGTGATTTCGACTGGGAGAACTAGACAAGATAGCGACAAATAGTTTTTTGCATGTGAAATCTTGGACAAAAATATACGGTAGAAAATTTTTCTAGGTTGATCACGTGACCGGAAATCAGCCATGGAAATTGCTCCAAATTACCGAAAAAAACGATTTTTTGCGAATTACCAGTGAACCGGTAATCACCGGAAAAAAAGAAAAAATTTTCAACACTACAAATTCGGTTAAGATTAAGATGCAAAAAACTGTTTGTCGCTATCTAGTCTGGTTCAGTCACCCAAAAATTTCTTTCATCAAAGTGCAAATTTTGATCAAAAGTATTGCAAGGATTTTTCTGAAAATTTCTAATCGGCTTATAAACTGCCGTAGTTCTCAAAGCTGACGTTTGAGTGTATTTCTGCGTTTTTGAGCGAAAAATTCGATTTCGAAATTTTTGTACTTTTACTCAGGGCGTTTTTCCAATTTTTTAATTCGACTAAAATAAATTTTCAAAGACCATAATAATTTAAGGCGTATTTCAAATAATATAGATCAAATTCATAGTTAATATAATTATTTTAGTGTCCGATGAATAATATTTTGACTCAAGAGGCTTTGATGATTCTCCTACCTTCTTTGGCTGTTTCTCTGGTACTAGGGTGTATGGCGATCACTTATTGGTTATGTAGAAGACGATCAATGTCCAAAAAACCTAAAGGAGGTCAACCAATGTTAGCAAATGATGCTAGAAATCAAGAGGGTTCAATTTTTTCTCAGGTGACCTAAAATAAAATAATTAAAATTTCATGTTAAAAAAGACGTATCTGAACTAACTTTATTAGAATTATCAGGAAACTGCAAATAATTCTGGATCTTTTGGACCTAATCTACGAAAACTTCGACTACCAGAATTACCTGCAAATACAGTGGTACTCAAAAAGGAAATTGGCGAAGCATATTATGGCACAGTTTATGTGGCGGAAATTGTTCCCAACCTATTATATGCGCCACAGCACCCAGTCGCCGCAAAGGTAATTTATGATGATAGTTTTAAAATAAATTGGGATCAAAACGAAACCCAGAAAAATTACAAAATAAAATAATTTTTGGTTCTATGAAAAAAGTAAATTTCTCATGCTAAATATACCTTTTCCCTTTGTCACAATATATCATTTAAAAGTGGTTTTTCAAGAGTTTTTCGACTATAGTCTATAGCTAGGTCTCCTGAGCAAAAAATGAGTACCCGATAAAAAGGTTATATGAATTTGAAAATTTTGGACCCAAGGTAGTTTTTAGCGCTTGCAATTTTTGTCAATTTTTAGCGTGGAAACTACCCTAGGTCCTAAATTTTCAGATTTACTTTATTGGACATTTTTATCGGGTAGCTTATTTTGCTCGGGAGGCCTAACTATAGTCTATAGTTCAAGTTTGGTATCACACGGTTTATATTCAAAAACATCTCCCAGAATATATTTCTAAATGATTAAAAGTGAAATATCAATCGCCAAGGCAAAAAAGTATTGTCAAAAATTGACAAATATTTTTATAAAATGTCCATCAAATTTGTGATATTCCTCGTTATGTCGCGACACTAGACTCGAACATGCTCGGGAAATTTATTGATAACTGAAGTTATTTTTTAACAATTACTGTCAAATTTGTCTAAAAGGACTTTCAGCTCAAGCTTCGTTTCACAAAACGACAGAAATGCTGAGATTTTTTGCCGTTTTCGAGAAGTAGGTGCCAAAATATGGACAAAACGACACCCTTAAAAATGTATGAAAGTAAATTTTCCCATAGACAAAAATTAGTTTGACCTTATAGATAAAAAAAATTCTTATAAAAAACACCAGTTACTCAATTGCAGCAAAGTTTTTTTTAATTCTGTTATGAAAACAAAATATTTGATGTTTTTTTCATTTTTTAATGACTTTATTTTTAGTCGTTGTCATCTGATAGCAATACTCAACAAATTCACCAATTTTGGCGCGAAATGGAAATGCTTAGTGAATTCCGGCACGAGCGAGTGGCCAACCTCCGAGCTGTAGTAATCCAACCTCAATTACGAGCGATGTTATTCGAATACACTGACCTTGGCGACCTTAAAAATTTCTTACTTTCCAGAAACCCTAATTCTGACATGAATACCGGATCCCATACCTTGGCATTAGAGCAGCAAATTGATATTTGTCATCAGGTAAAAAACGCATTTTTTATATCGATTACGATCCCCAGGCCCAAAGAAAATCTTTTTTTCAATTTTTTTAGGAGACTAAAAGACCGAGATCGGGGATTATAATCAATATAGAAAGTCGTTAAAGCAATATTTCAAGGACGCTTTCCGACAAGTTGAATTAAATAAAAATCAAGGACAAAACATGTTCAAATAAATCTGAAATTTACAAAAATATATTTTTTCGATTTTCAGAATAAGAATATTTTTCTTCAATAAGGCATTTTTATTTCAATTTTGAGAATGGATTATTTATTTCATGATCAGAAATTGAAAAATGATTCATTTTAAAAGTAAAATTTCATATAAAAAAAGGTTTTATAAGAAAAGATGAAAATATATATTTTTGAATTTATTTTTAAATGATAAAACGACTGTCTAAAAATACATGTTCAAAAAATAAAGGACATTCGTTACATACAGTATGTAGGGATTTTTTAGTGACGCAATCTTAACCATGGTTTTTTTTAAATTGCATAAAAGCCCTGCACAAAAAAATCTGCGTCTTTAGAATGGCTACACTAAAGATTCATTTATAAAATAATACCTTGGTAAGCAGCGTCCTTTAATTCTTAAACAGTTATTCCAAAATTAAAAACAAAAATTAATTATTTACGAATTTCTGGATACTGTATTAGTTACTGTTTAAAATTTTGAACTTGATAATATCCAAATCTTTGATAATGGCTATAATATACAATAAAAAGCGAAACGTTAGAAAATAAAAATGATAATTAAAAATTAATTACTTAATTTAATTATTAAATTTTTTCATCTTAATTATTTTTATTCTAAAAATAAAATATTTTTTAATTTGACAATTATAATTTGAACATGTTTCTCTCTTAGATTTTTTAAAATCAGTCTACAGCCTGAGTTTTCTCGTTTTTATTCAAATTAATTTTCTCTAGATTTGTCAAGGAATGGAATATTTATCATCTGGTGAACGACCTTATGTTCATCGCGATTTAGCAGCTCGTAATATTTTAATTGATTCCCGAATGAATATTAAAATTTCAAATATTGGAATTGCAAGAGCAGAAACTTCAAGTGATTATTTTAACCCCTTGACTGATAACCAAAGTGAACCTGCCCAGACACTAATTCCAGTGAGATGGATGTCTCCAGAATCATTATTAGAAGCTAATTATACTACGGTAAGACCAAAATGTATTGAAAAATGACGTCGAAGGATTAAAAAATCAAATTAATTTTAAAGAATACAGTAGATACTCTTTAAAAGTCACTCAAAACTAATGATAAATATTGAGCGTAATTGCTCGGTGACTTTTTGAATTAATCAAGTTATCCATTTTTTTATCGTTATTTTTATAGCTTGTATCAAAAATAATATCAAAAAAAAAACATTTCAAAAATGTTTCTTTATTTTTTTTGAGAAAATTGAACTTGAAAGACCATGAAAATGTAGGCAATAGTTCATATTACCTAGGAATTCATTATGCTAGTTAAAACATGGCATCCTGTATAATTTTACTTATGTTTTGAACAATCAGAAGCCTTCGATAGCACATTTTTGCGATTGATTTGAAAAAATAAAGACAGTCAATTTCAGAAATTTTAAGGCTGGTTTTAGCGCTATTTTGTGTCTAGTAGAAAACGGGCGGTATCCAGATTGAAAACACAGCAAACTTGTACATGTCCTTATAGACAAAAACAATAGTTACTGTCCTTCTAGGGCATCTGAAATTCAAAAATATTTTTTTTTTGTTTCGTGCCAATTTTTGGTCAGTATTCGCTTGAGATCTTCGTTCGTTTAATTAATAGAAATTACTGGCGTGTTTGTATATAAAGACAAATTGGCCAAAACCTACGGAAATGACTAAAAATGCGATCATAAAATGGCCAAATTTCAAGGGTTATTTTTAATTTCAAAAATCTTTAGTGTGGATGGAGGTTTTTTTGGATGTAAAAACCAAACATGTCCTTATACACCTACTTACCATTTATGGAAACCTACTTTCGCGAAAAAAAATGATTATGGGTTTCCATTACAGGGTTATGGGTTTCCATTACATGATAATTTTTGGCAAAATTTGAAAAGTTGTTTTCAGCTGAAAAATTGAAAAAAATTTGAAAATTTTAGAGTTTTTTTTTAAATAACATGTTCATGGATCAATTATAAGAGCAGCCAAAATCAACAAACTTTTAGAAGATTTTTGAGCCAAATTACACACCAAAAACAGAGTTTGTTTTTACTCAAACATGCCTTGTTTTTCAAAATGGTTTCCATAAATGGTAAATGGGGGTTCCATAAATGGTTAGTTAGTGTACATAAAAACGACAGTGAATGTATATTTCTAACTAACTTTTAAGGCATCTGATACGTGGAGTTACGCTGTATGCTGCTGGGAAGTGTTTACATTTGGTACTCAACCATTTTGTGGTTATTCAAATGAAGAAGTTATGGAACTGGTGATTCACCGGAAACAAGTATTACCCAGTCCTGATACTTGTCCTCTTCAAATTTATAGTTTATTAATTAATTGTTGGTCTTATCAAGCTGCTAGTAGACCAACATTCCAGAAAATTGGTCTAGTTCTAGATCAGCTAAAACGTCGTGGTAATCGACAAGGTAAAATTGAGCACTTAATTTCAACTAAAATATATACAGTATGTACTGTCGTATGCGTCTAAGAGGACAAAACGACAAGAACTTGCGCAGTGAAAATTGTCCTTTAGGTAATTAAGGTAGTTTTTTTTAAAGGGGCCACCCCTTCTCATAACGATTACGGGGAAATAAAAAAATGGTAACTAGGTGGATTTTTTATTTTCAAACCTTGACATCGGCTATAGCTTGGCTTTCAAAATAAAATCCACTTAGTTGCCATTTTTAATTGGCCGTTATTACCTAAAGGACATTTTCACTTCGCAAGTAAAAGAAGTACATACTGTACATCGTCTATAGTGTTAACTGATAGGCAAATTATTCACGGTTAAACTTCTTCTAGAAGATTTAATTATGACCTTTTTGATTTTTTGACTTAAATATCGTTTTGTTTTGTAAGTCTGATATTATCAGATCATACTTTCGATATACTGAATATCAAATACTGTATGTGATATACAGTATGTACTTTTTTATCTTGCGACATCTCAATGCCGACACCTGACCCCCCTGCGATTGTGAATACTAAGTTTCAAACTCAGTATTTTATAAGTAGGGAGTGTTCAGGTGTCGGCATTGAGATGTCGCAAGAGAAAAAAGTACATACTGTACAACTTGATTTTTTTTCTAATATTACCAAAAATGAAATTTCGGCCAAGCAAAAATGAAATCAAAATCATCTAAAATTATTATCAGTACGGAAATCAATCATTTAAATTAATATGGTGTTAATAAAAAAATAGTTTTGGCATAGTTTAAAGAAATTGATTTCGCAGTCTAGGCCTAAACCGCAAGTTTCAAAGACCATAAAAATGTAGTGAATATTATAATTATTTTGTTTTACTCCAGATAAAATAATACAATTTCATCAAATTTTCAATTTTTTGACTAGTTTCCGTTATAACCATCAGCAGAGTGCACAGAAATATAAAGAATTACTAACTCAAACATTTCAAAGAGTAAATATTTCACAAAACTAGTCAAAAAAATGAAAATATTTTTAAATAATATTATAATTTTATTCATTTTTTGGAAAGCTTCAACATATGCTTATAGCAAAATCGAAGTACTGTCACATTTTTCTGATCAGATGGTTTATTTTGGCGTTTTCTTACATCGAGATCATGTTTTTTTCAAAAAATTTTCTTTATTTTCAAAAACCATAATATTTTAGGGCGTATTTAAAATTTTTGACTCTTCTGAATATCGAATATTTTTAGTATTCCTCTGCCTCTACAGCCTTAACGAGCTCAATAAAACAAATGAATCATCCTCGAAATACAAACCATCACAACAATGACCCCCGCGGTATGCGTAGTCACGTGGGCGGTTCTTCAACCGAGAATTCCGTAATATTAGCATCCCATACTGGATCACCTGGACCGCATCCTTATCCTGGCCCACACCCTTATGAGTCAAGTTGGAAATCCAACTCGATTCGTGATCAAACAGCACCACCGGCCAGCCCCGTTAGGAACGCGATTTAAAATTTAACATACTTTATGTTATATGACGCTTTAGCTACTCACGGCGTTCAAAATGCTCGAACTACTAACTTTCATTTTTTGATGAAAGTTGACCAAAAAAATTTGTCTTAAAAAATTTTATTCCCAGATTATGCTATTTTTGCTCGATTTTCATTGGTTAAAAAAACTACCTTTCTCATGTTAAAATCTGGCTTTTCATTCTATAATTTTTAGTCATTAGATTATAACAAGGTCTGTTGTTTTAGATTCCTTACATTATTGCGCGACATACTAGCGTAGTCTATGTCACATAGGTCTGAACTGGAACATACGATATTTCTGAGATTTTGGGTCATTAATATTGACAAAAAATGGATCAGCCGATAGACCAAGCATGAAAAGTTTTATAATGACTCTTTATATAACTTTTCATGCTTTGTCTATCGGCTGATCCATTTTTTCGATTTCGGTTTTCTCGAAAATATCGTATGTAACATACGGTATGTTCTAGTTCAGAACTATGTCGTGCACAAATTCGAGACATCTAAAAACAGATCTTGTTATAATAAAATAAAGAACTAAAAATTATAGATTAAAAGCCAGATTTCCCAATAAGAAAGGTCGATTTCTCTCAACCAATAAGAAATGAAAACCAAATGAAAAAAAAGTTGCCAAGTTAGGTGCGAGCAAAATTTTTGTGAACAATTTTCATAAAAAAATTAAAGCTACTTCGATCATTTTGATTCTCCATGCTCCCCTCCCCTATAGCTATAAGGAGGTCTTTTTTTATGAAATATCAGAAATACTGTATGAGTCAAGTTAGATATCCCCTCGAATTTAAAAAGTAATTGTAGAGTCGTTTTTCAGCGCTCCCATTGGCTGAGTTATCTATTGATAAATGTCAGCCAATGTGGAAGGAAAAACTACAAGTAATAACCACTGTTAAATTTAGTGAAAACATTGGCTAGCTTTATGGCATGTTAACTCTTAGATCGATGAAAAATTCTAGTTTGAAGCATTTTTCACATAAATAAAAAACTAACTTAAAATGATCAACAGCATTTTTGCTTATTAACCGATTTCAAATTTATTTATTTCATCGACCTAAAATTTAAGAGGGTTGTAGGTGTCAAACAATTTAAATTTGAACATTTTAAGGCAATTATATTAAAATATGATTACGCTTCTATTAATACGGCCTCACTGAAAAAACGCAGTGTATCACAAAACGTCCCGATGTTAGAAGCGAAAAAAGAAACCTCGAGATCTTCTCGAAGTAACTTCCAAAAGTATATCGATAATGATCCCCGAGTAAATTTTTTTTTGATATGAATTTTTTAAAGACTCGTGGATCGTAATCAATATGCCTATACTTTTAGTAGTTACTTCAAACGAGTAAGTGGTGTATGTAAGATCAAACCACAAAGTTGAGAAATATATACATTTTCAAATTTCGATTTTTAACACCCATAGCCCCCTTAAAGCCACAAATCATTCCTGGCGTGCTTAGAGTTAATTATATATCGCTTATGATAGTCATTCCCAAAGCAATTTCCGTTACCCAAATGGTACCCGTAGTACAACTGGTTCATCTGCTGATTCCTCCGCTATGGGAAATACTTTCCCTATCCCAGAAGAGCTCTTAAGACCACTTTTGCCAAATAATCAAAACTTCCTTTATAAAAATAACCTTCAACAGCGATAACCTCTTATGAAAATTTTGCCTTTTTTTAGTCCATGTGCTCCTTATTGTATCTACATTGTGAGCAAAAAATAGGGGCACTGCGAATGTATAGCAAGGGTATCCCTCGAAAGTTGTTAAAGGTTTATTTTCTACATTTATGTTATGCAGAAATTGATGATTCACGCTTTTTGAAATATGACTCCATCATTTTTCATTTATGAAATTTGACCCTATATATGAAAAATGGTTAAATTTGTTATGTTAATTATATATCTTAAAATATCCCGAGATGACTATTCTACTTTTTGTGTATAAGAAAACGATAGGATAGTTACCTCGGGATATTTTGAGATTAATTTAAATATAAACAGAATTTTTCGACCAGGGATGGGCACCGAGCTATAATATCTACTCTGATCTGATCAGGTAATTTCAGATCAGGCTTCGGATTCGATCACATTTTATTTCCTGCTCGGGTCCGGTCCGATCAGCAAAAAATTTTAAGCCTTAAAACTTCTGATCCGATCAGCGAATAATTTGCTCGGTGCCGATCTCTGCTTTTGACCGTACTTCATTATAGAATGTCCGGGATGAGGTTTTTTTTCTTAATTTGACTCTATTGTCATTTATTTAAAAATTTATTTCTAGATTATCAAATCGTTGCCAACTTTTAAAGAATATTCACTATATTAAATCCATAATTATTACCCTGTCCTGGTTCGTTCAAATATTGAAGTTGAAATTTCTTGTCTGACCACTGTTAGTCAGGTAAAATGGGAATGGTTAAAATTTCTAAAAATATTTATGTAAAATACAAGGCAGAAGATAAATTTAGCAGCTAATAATAATAAATAAGTCGAATCAAATGCTTTAGAAAATGGTTCATCGAATTCGAAAATTTCACAAAAGTGGTTGGATGCCTAATGTTCAGATCTCGGCAAAATAACTATTTTCGTTGCCGGGTCGATATCCGGAGAAATTCAGTTTAAAAAACGGCATATTTTGTCAAGGTTACATAATATCTCGTTTTTAAGATTTAACCGTTTTTTACCGGATATACACCGGTAACGAAAATAGTTCATTTGCCGAGATCTAAAAATTAGACGTCTTTTTGAAAATTTTTAAATCGGATGTACCGTTTTCGAGAAAATACGACCCAACTGAATAAGTTTTATCAGCAGCTTAATTTATATTCTACCTTATACTTTATAAAATTTTTTACCCGATTCCTCTAGTCATATTTCGAAATATGACTCCATATAAGTAAACTAGAACTAAGATTTTGTAACTTATTGTAAAATTACAACCTCCTTATTGTTCAATCCTTAAATTTGAAATAACCTGTTATCGTGACATATGAATATATTATACAGTGTACAGATATTGAAGTATTGTGTGCTATTTACAACGTGTGACGTTTTTCACTGCTAAACACAGAAATATAAAAATTACAAAACCAGAAATTACCTTGAAGCGTATCTTTGCATATTTAACAATTTATGAAAGTATTATCATGAGATAGATATATCGAAAAGGATCCCATTTAAACTCTGCAGCGGAACGTCAATTGAAATGTTATATTTGGGAGTATACATTTTTGGTCGACATTTTAAAAAATGCCTATCTTTTGCTATGAAAAGTGCGTAGGCGGAAATCAGCACTCTATGTAAAATAAAAATTTACGAAATATTTCATTATTCTATTATACCCTTATCCGAACGATTTTTGGCCGAGCTGAGGTGTACGGATAAGGGTACACCCAGTGTACTTGTTCAGAACTATCTCCTCTAAAAATTCAAGGCATCTAAAAAAGACACCTAATATATCTTCTTGGCTATCCATAAAATATAGATTATGTTTAATGGTATATTTTATATGTTTTATTGAGATTATTTTTGATATTAATAATCAAACCAAAATCAGATCGAATAGCCATTGTCAGAAAGTTGCCCCATTAAAATTGAACTTTTTGAAATTGGTTAACTCTTCGGTGCACATGCCAATACATAACGTTGGCGTATATCAGGTCAAAATTTGCCACGGTAAAATTAGGAGCATGTGTTTATTTTGGAACACATAGACGTTACGAAGTTTATTATGAAACCGTTGTATTATCAATTTTAATTATACGCATTACATTCAAATGTGAAAGTTGGAACAGCCGTGGGTTAAAATACGCACGATGAGATAGCTTAATCCCCTATTCGTCAATTTTTCTTATTTTCAGGAAGTTTGACGTATGCATGTTCGACGTTTACGTTACCTCCTAGAAAAGCTTTAATTTTGTGATGAATGTTATTTCTCGATGTTTCACATTAAAGAAAAACCAACAACAAAAATAGTTTAACATTTACGTTAAACGTCGAATACCACTGTTCTAAACTTCACATTTATATTGATATTTTCAACAATTTATATATTTTCAATATTTTTTCACCATAACTAAAAACAAATGGAAGAAACAAGATGAAATTAACAGCCACCATGGTGCACCACAATTTCAGTGAAAATTTGTCGAATATCAAAATTTAATGCTAAAGCCCTGCTCTACACGCTGCTTCCCAATGACCGAATCGGACACTTTCATTTTTATCTCAGTGTGTAACAAATTTTTCAGGATGTCACCATTTTGAGGATTTCGGAATTGTTAATGTTCAGATCCAGTTAGACATCGATTTTCTTCTCACCAATCAGAAATAAGTGTTATTGAAATAAGAGCTTTGACGCGTCGTGTTGTTCTCAAAAATGAAAGTATCCCATTCGGTCATTTTCAGCACCTGCACTATTAAACGCACATACTCCACAACGTGCCATAAGGGGATATATTATATACATTTTAAAAATTTTAATTTTGTTTCTTTAGCAATGCTTTTATTTAATTATCAAGATTAATTGTAAAAGATTTATTAAAAATAATTTGAACTTAAATTATAAATAAAAATAGCGCATCTCATAATGAATGTGAAGTAAAATTGGAATATTAAAACAAAGTTTGCTATCATTTTGTATACATTTTTATAAAGATACAGTTGGGTCTCTCTAACTGGGACAAAAATTATATTTGGGCGGTTTTTTTTCGAAAAACCGCTCAAAGTTAAGATTAGTTCCGGTTAGTAAAAAAATATAAGTTATCATTGTGTGTACACATACATTTAAGGGACACACTGTAAGTTCAGTAGAACCCGTTGAATATAACGCATAATGTAAATACAAAAGTACTGTCCAACGAATTGTACTTCTCTTTGCCTTTGAAACGATGCCTTGCAAGGCCTTGGTATGATTAGTATGTGAAATATATATCAGAATAAAGCACCTTTTTATGGTACAGTAGAGTACTTTTCGTTAAACGGTACTTTTTATATTTATATCCGGCGTTCTACTGAATGGGCTCTACTGTAGTAACAAACATATGTTGAGAATTGAAAATAAACAATTTGCGAGATGATATTAAAGTATTATTTAAACTTATCAGAATAAAATAAAATTATTATTAAAATTATTTAAGAACCACTTTGGTAGTTTTTTTTAGCGTGTAGAAGTATTTTCGTCGAAATCACGGGAAAACCAGATGGGATATCAGTTAAAATTGTTTTGCATTCGATCGCTTACTTAATATTATCGATCTAATCAAATAATACCAGAAGGACACCTTTGTGTTTTATTTGATTTTATTTATTTGATAATATAAATATTTGGTTCAGGTTTTTTAGAATAAAAAATTAAATTTGCAAATTTTGTTGCATAAATGCTTCTACGTTAAAATACAGAATAACATTATACCAAAGAAAATTGCACTTGAATTTTTTTCTAAACTTTTAGTAAAATTCAAATAAACGTACCCTGATATCTAATTGTTTTCTTGGGTGACCAGAGAAAGACTTACACAAACTAAAACACTAAATAAAGCTAGCTCGCTCAAAAAAGATATCCACATGGTTAAAGCTCATTTTTTTAAATATTTTCATGGTTAAAGTTTTTTATTTTTAAAACAGGCGATCATTGATAAAGCCAACAATTGTTATACGGGCATTATTTACTAATTATTTTATCATATATATAGGAGATTTTTTCAAATATTTTAAGAATAAAATATTGTACAGATAACATGCAACACGAAATAATAAAAGCATAAAACATTTTGGTTGTCTGTTAACGTTAATTTTCAATTAAATTCATTCGGTACAAGAAATTTCATCATACGAAATTTCAGAAGTTGAAAATGGGAAAATTTTTAATTAGCCTTTGCAGAAAGTTTTTGGATTTTGAGATTTTTACGGCGCAAAAAATTGACCTTTCACCGACCGTGATCGAATTTTGCACCCCCTCAAAATCAGAAAAATCTATCTTCTACAAAATGGGGTGATTTCGTACATATGTGTGCTTAAATATCGGAATTTCTGAAAATATAAGCCTCGAGAGTTTTTGAGATACTCTGCGTATAAAAAAATTGCCTTGCACTGTATTACAAATAAATAAAAAAAATGCTCTTCATCTCCGCCAGGTGGATAAACATTACTCATAACCCACTTAATAAGTTTAAGTTTTAAACCTTCAAAATTTCCAGCATATCAATTTGTACGAAATATCCCTCGTTATACAGTAGCAAATTTAATTTTAAAACGATTAAGGGGGTTGTCCATGCTGGAAAGGCTTTTTCGAAGGCTCATAACTTTTTATAGATTCATTGAGTACGGTTTGCTGGAAACGATATTAGCAACTATGGTCTGATTTTGAACACAGCGGATTCTAGAAAAAAATTAAACTTTTTCATCAAAATTATTATTTGATCTCTAGCACCGTTTCTGTTCAAAATCAGACCATAGTTGCTAATATCGTTCCAGCAACCGTACCCAAGGAATCTTTGGTGGCATTTAAATTGTCTAATTCTCACTTTCATATTCAAATTTTCGATTTCGCGCACTTTTTTGTCGATTTACAGCCAAATTCGAAAAATCCTTGCAACATCTTGCTCACCCCTTTGGGGCTTGTACATTCCGAAAATGACGTTGTTTTGAAATAGGCGAAAAAAAAATAGGACTTTCAAAAAAAAATTTGCTCGCGGTTAACTCAATTTACCGGTTGTCGAACTGCTATGAAAAAGTCAGAAGTAAAATGTGTTCCAAGATTAGAACTACTATTCTGAGATTTTTATAAGATTGTTATGA
Organism: Oikopleura vanhoeffeni; assembly: GCA_004367855.1. Taxonomy (NCBI): domain Eukaryota; kingdom Metazoa; phylum Chordata; class Appendicularia; order Copelata; family Oikopleuridae; genus Oikopleura; species Oikopleura vanhoeffeni. The sequence continues at coordinate 57,591 of SCLH01000549.1, read as the reverse complement.
GGGAATAAAAAGTTATGAGCTTTCGAAAAAGCTTTTCCAGCATGGACAACCCACTTAAGTTTTTCAGGATAAATTATTTTGGACTGCAGTCGTGTGCGTCTAAGAGGACTTTTTAAGAAGTTAGTGCCTTTAAAGGGAAAAAATTATTTCCAAACTCGTTCACCTGATAAATCACCAAAAAATAGCTTGCCCTCTCAGAAACACACGATATCAAGGCTTTTTGAATTCAATTCTGAAGAAAAGGCATTGGTTTCAGTTGTTTAAAAACTCGAATCTTTATTAATTTCTCTCGAATCTTTGACATTGAACTTCATTGCTGATTTTCAGAATTTTCGATTAGCAAGGTTTTTTCCAGAACATTTTTGTCGGAATAATATTCTATAACATAATTTTAGTTCAAGATCACATTTTTCGATCCTAAGGCCTATGTTAAAAATTATTTTAGTAATTTTTTTGAAAAAATCGTGAACTTTTGAGTTTTATTGATTACCTACACATACCATTTAACACTTTTTTGTTTTGTGGGTAACACGATAAGATTTTCGCACCTCATAAGAATCTGTTTCGAAAATGACTTTTGTTTGCTCTGAAGCCTTTTAGAGATTACTTTAAATTGTGCTGAAAACATTATTTTGCTGAATCTCTAACATATTTTGTGAACAGATGCTCTGTTACTGATCACTTCACAATCTTGAAAATAACACAATACAGTGAAAACGTTGATGTAATATTTGTTAAAACTTTATATTTAGGGTGGCCAAGGATTTTCAAAAATAAACAAAAAAATCTAAAATTTTAGCAAAATGTTTTTTAATACCTAGGTAGAGACAAAAAAAAATTCTTTGATCTCAAAAAATTTGTACTGTCAAATTCGTCTAAGAGTACTCCTTCTAAGAGGACAAAAAGACAAGAATTTGGCCATTTTCGAGCAGTGCGTTCGTCTAAGAGGACAAAACGGAGCGTTAAAATTGTAGTGAGAAATAAAAAATTGTAGTGAAAAAAAAATAATACCCATAATAATGTAGCGAAATTTGATTTTTCGATTTAGTGAAATTTTTCTCAAATGGACAAAACGACAAAAAAATTTCTGTCCTCTTGACGAATTTGACAGTAGTTGAATTTTCGCCAGTTCTGAAACTTCTATCATTTTGACATAAAATAAGTAACGTTTTTATCTCTTAAGTGCTTAAAACGTTGAGATTTTAAATTGCGATACAATTTTAAGATGTACATTTTTTTTCACTTGCTTTTATTAGTATTGTATCAAATTTTAAAAAATCTTCATCACGCAAAGCCGACTTTTTGCAACCTGAAAATTCTTGGTGGCCCTAGTTATACTTAATATTGATTCAATATTGTTAAAATTGTCTATCAAACGGCAGAAAAGTAAATACAACTCAAAACTTTAGTTCGTTGTTATTCGTACAAATATTAATGTGGCATTTAAGAACGTTGTCGGGTCTCCAACTTATCTTTTGATCCATAACAAATAGCAGCATTAAAAGTATTTAACTGTAATCTCCAACGTCAATTTAATTTTTCAGGTAACTTCAAATCAGTAAAGTTGGTTTTGTTGACAATTTATAACAACTTTATGTATACCCAGTCCGGATTTTATTTTCTTTCCGAAAAAATAGTATAAGGACGTTATTTTATCATGAGTAAATTAAAACTTATAAGCGTTTAAAAAAGCTAAATATTTGTTTTGAAGCCATTTTTTATTTTAAATTATAATTTATAAATCATATTTTCGGAACGAAATTTAGAACGCAAAGTCTTGTGCATAATTATATTATCTGTCTTATCAATGTCTGATGTTCAAAGTTTAATCCAATTTTTATATTAATTTTAATGTGAGTTTTTCAATCTTGCTTGAAGCAGCAAGTTGCTTCGTATGAAAAACTTAAATAAACCCCTGCTATTACAAAATACCTACATGATATCATTATTCGCCTGTTAATCCGTTCCAAAAATGTTGTTTTTTTTAGTTCTCAAGCTTTTCAGGAAATATTTAAAATTGTGCTCAATACATGTTTTTTTCTGAATCTCTGATAAATAATCTGAACTGATTACTTCATAATCGTGAAAATAATATAAATTTCGAAACGTTGATATAATATTTGTTATAACAATTTACATGTTGATTTAATATTGATATGTACTTAATTAACTTTTCCGGCGGCTGATGGACAATTTTAGCAATATTATATAATATAATTTGTATAATATAATGTTATATGATTTCCTCTTTTTTTCATGATTGCAATTGTTTCGATGCGGGCGCGAACGTGACCGAGCAAATTTTATATGAATATTTTACTTAATTTATATAAATTTTAAAGTCCAAAAAACAATATTTCATGAAAAAATACGACTATTTATTGTTTTTGAGGGCATAAAATGCTATTGAAATAACCACTTTTGATGGTTCAAAATCGGCCAAAAATGTTTTCACTATTTCTCATCATTTTAAAAATTTACTAAAAATAAAATAGAATACAATGTACAATTACAGAATACAATGTACAATTTTTTTATTAATTCTTAGAATTTCAAATTTTGGAATTTTTTTAATTTTTCCTGTGCCATTTCTGATTAATTGCGGCATATTATATCTGCCCTAACTCTACAGTTATGTGTTTTTTTTACTTGCGAAATGAAAATTGTCATTAAGGTGATAAAAAATCGTAACTAGGTGGATTATATTTTTCAACTCTTGACATCGGCTATAGCTTGTCTTTCAACATACAATCCACCTAGTTACAATTTTTAACAACAAATAATTACCTAAATGACAATTTTCATTTCGCAAGTAAAAAAAACACATACTGTATTTGGTCCTTATTCTACCATTATAAATTCGCTTTGTTAAACCATTCATCAACTTTCCTCACTTTTCTGGTCATAATCTCCTTATAAATGAAATAAGCTTAATTTCTGGTTCTCAAATATTTTATATTTTCTCAGTTTTTTGTTCTTTTACCTCCTTATACAACATGTATAATAAATAGATACAATTTATCTTGACTAATCTTTTTTAAATATTTATATGCCGAAAAATTGTGTAGCATCTTACCTTCTAGCTCATCGCCGTTTTGACTCAATCGGCTTTACGACCCAATTACATTTTGGAAAGAAATTTTTATGAAGATTTATTGATACTGAGAAATGTGACATTAAAAAATCCAAAAGAAATTTTTTGTTTGATCAGATGCGGAGTACAATTATTTTGAAGTTTGAGACCAAAAAATCATTTTGTATTTTGGGGCAGCTTTACGACTGAGATTTTTATTACGTGTGGGATAGGTCAGAGAAAATGGAATTCAAGTTATGTAAAAAAATAACAGATTCGAAAAATAACAGATTCGAAATAATTAATGTATTATTTTATTCTACAATGTAAATTGTTGAATGTGTTCCAGATTGATGACTCATCAGCCGCGGCGCTAGTGATTAAATACAAAAAAATGACTCACTCGTATGTAAGGTTTCGCAGGATGCATTTTCAAATTTTCGTGAGAAATAATCAGTGGACGTTTCAAGACTTCAAAGATTGAAATCTAATGATAATTAATTTCGTGTGGGCAGAGAAAAATTTATTTTTTAGCCCATTGTCAAAACTTTTTATGTTCCTTATTTAGCGAAGGTCGGTAATATCGAAAACGCTTCGTCTTCAAAAAGGTTTGCTAAGGTTTTAAAGTTATTTGTCTCACCGCGAAACATTTCAAAAACCGTAACTTCAATGAATTGTAAAAATACCGAACTTTAGTGCCTTATTATTTGGACAAATATAAATGGAGCATTTAAACATAATGTTCACTTGGGACCTTTTAATTCAAAATATATTTGAATGTCAAATTTTGTGTTGGCAGTAAAATCCAAAATGGTAGAAGGCCAAAAAATCGAAAATTTCAATTTTTTGAAAAATTAAAAATAATTTTGTTTCAAAAAAACTGATATTCTTGTTCGCAATTAAATTTTGCGTTTTTTACAATAGTTTTTCAAATGAAAAAACAAAGTTCAGAATAACTTATTTTGAAATTGTCATTTTTTTTGAAGAGCAATATTGGTTTTGTCGATTTTCATAAAAAAAATATCGAATTAACTTTTTTGTTCTAATTTACATCAAAATCATATTTTTCTTAAAAAATATTTTATTGCGAGAAGGATATAAAATATCGATTTTTTGGCCTTTTACTGCCAACCTCAAATTTTTGGATCGAATGTCAAAATTCTAAAAAAACTGTCTATAATATCTAAGATAGGATCCTGTTCCTTCTTTCGCGCTTTGAACCACTTTCGACCAATGAGAGCACCGGATTTCAGTTTTTGACCAATAAGAGCTTCGAAAAGAAGTTCAACCACGAACGCGAACAGGAGATTCCCATCTTAGATATAGAGTCCTGCAGAATTTCATTATATCCCTAAGTAGACATTGATGTCAAATTTGTAACATTATTATATTTAATTTAATGCGAGTTTTTCAAGTTTGCTCCGAATGAAAAATTAAGACCTAGCATTACTGGGCACATAAAGTTCACTCCCTTGTTTGATCACGTCCCAACGGGAAGTGAAATGAAACCGAAAACAGTGTTAATATCAAATTATGGTTAAAAACGTAAAATTTCCATCTAAAGTTTATTTAATTCTCATAAAAATTAAGCCCAAAAAAGCTGGGTAAAATCAGTTGTGATGAACTTTTCCAATCAGAACCAATAATGCTTCTTTTATAGTAGTGGCATTAAAAGTAAAATAAATATCTCATGAATGAGTAATTTACTAAACACATTCTCCAATTGTTCTTTTTACTACTATTTACTGTCTGAAAATGAAATATTATCAAAAAAAAACGATCGTATAATATCACCGGCAGTTCCTTATGACAAGGACTTGATAATCAATAGAGACAAAAGACCAGATGAAGATCTTTGATAAGTCCTATATTTTATTTGGGAAAATTAATGACTGTTTTAAGCAATTTGGATGTAGTTAAATTAGAGTTATTAAACTTGAGAAATAAAAATATCAATTTTAAGAATTACGCAACGGAACTATGATTTTAATGAAATTATTTTGATACAACCAAATTTGATATCTCGGGCTTGTGTTATCGCCGAAAAAAACTTTTGTTGATATCATGTTCAAGGGGTTATATCGAAGATTAACTTGTGCGTGCTTTTTTACTCACACGTGATAACTGTGACTGGTGACCAATCATATCACACGATTGTCAACTTATGTGAAGAATCTTGGGATGTGATTGGTCACCAGTCACAGTTTTCACGCGTGAGTGAAAAAGCACGCACAAGTATAATCTTCGATATGATATAACTTATATCGGCAGATAATTTTTTTAATATAAAAGATAGAGGCTCATTTTATCGTAATTTATTGCTCACTAGTGCTTATTTTGTATAAAAATAAGTAGGCCGAAAATTTTCGATATTCATGAAAATTTCTTGTATTGTGATTTGTTTAATTTGATATAGATTCAGGAGGTGCTCAGACCGATAATTTCAAGTAACAGCCAGTATTTTCACTAGTAAAAAGCTAAAAATGTTTTTGCCTTTAATCGTGTTGCTTAAATTCAGCTCCCGATATTGTCTTAAAATCCACTACTTTACAAGTTTTGCCCGGTTCGTTCCCTAAATATGTTGCTAAAGTCAAAACGGGGGGCGTATCATTGCCAAACCCAGGGGACGCGTCTAAATACCGCCGCCTTATTTTTTACCTAAATTTTGTCTGAGTTCTAACAGAGACTATATCGAAAATCCTGCCTATGCGTCGAAATTTATCACTACGTCACAAGAATAGAAAGTGACATGAAATCACTGAATTTCTTCTATTGTGACGTAGTGATAAAATTCGACGCATAGGCAGGATTTTCGATTCACACTTACAAATTACTATGTCACAAATTACCTTTTTTGGGATTTACATGTACTTGCTCATCTCTCAGAAAACAAGTTATGACCTATGTTATTAGCTTTGATTATTGTTAAACGTAGACTGAGTCGTTTAAGATGTAATTAAACTTGAGAAATGATTTTTAATGTCACTTCGCGCGCAGCATGAAAATCTTGTTAAATTAAGAAGAAAATCAAATCACCTACAACTTAGCTTAGAGCGTTTTTGAGAGCAATTATAAGATTTTGAAACCAAAGGTATAAACCAGAAATTGAGTAGAATTTTAAGCTTTGCTGGATACTAGACACTTGTAAATGTTCTTTTTACAATTAAAAGATTATCTTATAAAAGGCCTTCAGAACTTTCCTTTGAAATACAGGTTTTCATTCAAGTTTTGAATCATGTGTAGGTTAAGAAATATGAGTAAATTGAAGTAGTATTCTTGACAAAAATATCATTCGTTTTTTATAGAGGAAATTAAGGATACACCAACTGCTACTTTATAGAAGCACAATTATTTATGGCTAGATTATTTTTTTGGAGATAAAACTTGGTAACGTATTGGAAGGTCTTAAGATTTTTTCTGTAGTACGTGTCGTACAGGAGGAGCCTCAATCGCCCAAAAGTGCCAAATTACTCGAAAAAAGCCCACGCAATTTTGGAAATACCAAGCAATTTCTTCAAAAGACTTCCAAAATGAGTCTATTCGGCGAGAAAAATGGTCTGAAAATGCCTTATCGCCGATAAGTTATCATCCTAATTTTTATAGCAAAAAACTTTCCGCCAATTTTTTTACCTAGGAGTTTCGAAAGAACGATTTTTTACTTTAAATTTGCCATAATATTTTTAGGGAACGTAGTTATGAGAGGCATTAATTCGCAAAAACGTCATGGAGGCATTTTCGGGCCCAATTAAACAACACAGTAAAATAATTTTCAAAGACAAAATTTATAATTTAGAGCGGTGGAAAAACAAACCACAAATAAAAAAAGAACAACTATGCGTTTTTTAGATTTAATTGGGGTTTACTCTTGAAACTAATCAAAAGTATTTGTGAACTGTTATTTTTGAAAATAATTGAAAAATTCAGCTTAGTTTTTTTGAGAAATATATCAAACTTATGCTTTTTTGCATTTTTTTTTCCAAAAATCGATGTGAAAGTGTGCTTAGTAATAATAGATTTATTGAGCTAGTGATAAATCCCAGTTACAATAAATTTCAGCTGTACAATAAATTGATGAAAGCCGACCTATTACTTCTGATCTGTTTATAATAAAAAATGGAGAAGTACCTCCGTGTCAAAATAGAAATCGTTAATTCTCAGAAGAAAATCAATTTTTAAAACATAATAAATCATCCAACGTCAAAAAAACGTTTTATGTTTTCTTATTTTAGCCTTTGAAACATGTGATAGATAGCCCCTTTAGTAGGCGAAGATAACCCAAAAACCCTGTTTTGAGCGCTCCTGAGTAGGTCTTTTTGTGGGATAATATCATATCAGTGTTACCCCCTTTTTGTATTTTATTATTTCTGAAGTGGGGAAAAGTGAGAAATTGTTTGAAGAGAAAAAAAAACCCGGATTGAACCCCCGGACTCAAAAATTATATTTATCGATTTTTTTCAAGATTTTTTTGTTCTGCGTGATAAAGAGAAAGACGATTTGAAATATGAAATTTAGAAAAACAATAGTGGATGTCGATTTCGTTTATTAGCTCATCTTTTATTAAATTTGTTTCTAATCATTATACGACTTACAGTATTTTCCTTTTTAAGTAGCGATTGGGAAAAAGACAACATTTTACACATCTTGCTTTTGATTGGCTTAGAAGTGAATTTTGAAAATAATTAAATGAATTCATCACAAGATCATTCTTGGCTGACCAATGAAAAAACGCGGGTGTCAAATTGTAGTATTTTTTCAAAACTCTACTCACAAAGGAACATACTGTAAGTTCTTTTTTTTCAAAAAAATTTGTAATGTCAAATTTTTAATACCCATTTTTGACTTTTAAAATTCCTTATTTCAAATCGTTAGTGAATAATATCTTCGATTTCCGAAATTGATCTGTCAACAAAATCTGTATATTTTTTTTATTTAATGAGATTACATTTTCGCCACTTTTGTCAAAGTATTCAATTTAGATCGATTTCTGCTTCTCTGGGTTATGAATACAATTTGAAAAGAAATCAATTTTTAAGATAAAAAGGTAATTATTTTTAATTTATTTTTAATCTTATTATTTTAATTAAACTATTGGCAAGCGGTTAAATCAACCCACTTGTATTTGATTATACAGAGTTCATTTCACAGCAATAAAAAAACGAAGTTTGGACAAAAGCCTTTTTTAATAAGAGAAAATTATATTTCTGGGTCCGTTACTACTTTGGCGATTAGTTCGGCCTTGTGCAATTTATCACAGCATAAAATTGGGTTTGTAAACAGAATTTAAGCAAAATACTCTCGGATGAACATAAATATTAAAAAACATATCAGAAATTAATTTAAAAAATTTGAAAAAATTATTTTTTGGCCTATTTTTCCCACACAATTTTGACTTAAAGATCTGTGTATGAAAAACCCGAATGGTTTATTTCTTTACTGCATAATTGTTTTCATTCTTACGGAAACTAAAAATAAGAAAATGGTATTTTTAAAATAATTATTATTGTGAATTTTTAAGTTATAATCGTTTTTTCTGATGAAAATTATTGTCAAAAAAAATCATATTTTCCGAAAATTATTCAGCTTGCCGAACTAATTTTCTCAATGAAACTTGTAGTCGGTCAAGAATATGGAACCATTATTATTATCAATGACATATGTTTGTTCTTGAAAACCTCAATATAGTTATAAATTAATATCATGAAAATGAATAATATTTATCTTGAAAAATCGAAACATCGACATAAAATTAATGGGGGCCGTTCGTCTTCAAAATAAGTCAGAAATGGTAAAAAAAATTAGCTTTATTTTAAAACATTTTAATTAAGAAAAAGGGTTGCGATCAATTTACGACTCGGAAAACTGAGTGTTTTACGTAGCATAATTTATAAAAAATACAATATAAGAAAATGGCTATTCTACGACATTTATGTAGTATGAATACAAAATATAAACCTAAAATATCGTAGAGTAGCCATTTTATAAATTATGCCTGAAGGAAAGCACGGATCAGTTTTCAGAGTTGCAAATTGTCGCCAATCTTTTTTGTTGTCAAACTAAAATTTATAAAGTCGAGGCTCTTTTTTTAAACATTTTTCATAAATGTAGATATATTCAACTTGCAAAACTTACGAGTCGGTTTATAAGCTTGATAATTGAAAAATCGAAACCTTCTTTTTTAAAAAAGAATTATTTTTGCTATATTTTTAGATAATTAATGTTTTATGCGATTAATTGTTTCGACTTCGATAAATTTTCCAGACAATTTTAAGCCAAAAAAAATTTTTTGCTATATTTCATTGATTTATTGTCTATGTTTCGATTTTTTATATTTTTCACAGGGGCGATATCGCCGGCCCAATGTCGCCGAATTTGCCGAAAATTTCAGGATTTTTAGCTAAAAAAATTCAGTGACAATATCGCCGAATGTGCAATACGCCGAATTTTTTTAAGATTTATATTACAATTATTTTATTTGATTGCGTTTGGTGGAGTAGTTAATCTACGCATTTGGTGATTCACTTCATTCGAACATATTGTTAAGCTACTTATAAAATTAAAAATTGTTCGGCCATAATGACGTTCATCTTCAAAACGCTTACGCGTTTTTTAACTTTTGAACAAATTTTTTTATTTCTTTCGCCGATTGTGCCAATATCGCCGAAATTGTTTGGCAAAGAACTTTCAGCGATATTGCCCCCTCCCTGTCGTGCATTTTTCGCAAGCATTGGTGCCAAATCGACAGATAGATAAATTTTTTTACTGGAGTTGTTGAAACAAGACAATATTTTTGAAATTGCCATCTCCGGTGTAAAGCCACTATAATGGTTAAATAATATTGATTATGTAAACTTTGAATAAGTGACAAACTTATTATTCATAAAAATGAATCACCAAAGTAAAGCTAACTATTTTTTATAGTACCATATAACAATATTATTGAATTCCCTAATTTTAACACAAGATTTCAGATATACCCAATAATCAAGAGAAATTGAAAAAGAAACAAAAAATATTTAAAAATGACTCTGAAGCTAATCGTTCATTTGCCGTCTCATCACGATGACGGAGGGCCAAAAGATGTCCGTGAAATGTCCTTTCATCCCTCTACAAACGTACGGGATGCCCTTGAAAATATTCGAGAACAATGGAGTTTATCGGAAGATTCAGACAAAAGACAGTTTGGAATTTTTATGATGTCAGAAGATGGCCCACAAGAAGAAAGATATGAAAAGGTTATTACTTAATCAAATGATTCAAATCAGACTTTCTGGCACTTGAAATTATATGTTTATTTTTTGCAAATGCAAATTGGAATTTTTTGTGCGGAAAAGCTAAGAAAAAATAAATGGCTGTCAGAATTCATATAAATAAACTCGAGCTACGAGGGAGCTCGCCCGTTAATGCCAAAAAATGGTATTTGTGAAAGGCAAAATATCATCAATAGACTTGAATCGATCACGATCACCGAGTCCAAAAACAAATCAAAAAAAAAGTTTTTGTTGGACCCGGGGATCGTAATCAATATGACTGTTTTAGGACCCTAAATTTCACATATCAGACAGTTCAGAACTGGTACAAAATATATTTTTGTAATTTTGGGCAATAATATAACTTTCAAAGCTGTAAAATTATTTTTTCAGTTTCGTTTTTTTACCCGTAATTTACCAGAAACTATTTACCAAAAACGGCTTTGTAGCGGAACGTGGCATGGAAAGTTATATTATGGACCATAATTTATGGCCCAAAATTTCAAAAAAATCGTATGAACGAGTTTCTAACTATCTTCTTAATTTAAGGGTTCTATAATATTATATAGACGGAAGTTTTGCTGGATTCTGAGGTAGTTTTTTTTAATGATGATTTTCAACAGGATTTCAGCTCATTAACCTTATTTTGCCTAGTTACAAGTATAAGTTGTTTTGCTCATATGGCCCAAGGGGGATAGCATTAATTAGTTAATTATTTTACAAGCTAATCGGCGAATATAACTTGGTAAGATTCCCAGATTATACCTTTATTTTCAATATTATAAGAAGGGTTTTATGGTTGTGGCATTTTTTCATTGGTATCAAAAACAGTAGATGACCTCTACCTTCTTCCAAATTCATGTTTAGGATAGTGATTTATAGTCTATACTAGACCACGGGTCAAAAATTGTCGTCTATTTTATAAAATACAGAAATGCTTGGTAAATTTTTAGACAAATTTAATATACAGGTTGTATTTTAGATTTTGAGGCGCTTTGCCGTCTAACTGAATAATCCTATTAATATTTAAGTAAAAATCAGTTAGACGGCAAAGCGCCTCAAAATCTAAAATACAACCTGTATTTATAATCAATAAATTATAGATTATAAATATATTAAATTTGTTTGAAAATTTATGAAGCATTTCTGTATTTCATAAAAAAGCCGACCATTTTTGACCCGTGGTCTGTTTTTTTGATGCCTCAAATTTCTGGACGAGATAGTTCTTTATTGGTATGACGGCGGTTCAGTTTAGGTATAATTGCTATGAATCGCATATATCATCTTTCTGAAGGTTTGGGGGCGCACGGTGGAATTTTCGACTATTAAACCAGGGGTTTTAACTAAAAACGAACTTTGAAGATAGAATTGTAAAATTTTGCGATGATTTTTAGGTTCTAATGTTTAAAATGGTGATTTGAATGTGTGCTAAATCTTGCTATAATTAAAATTAAATTTTATCGTAAAATGCAGGTAATTGACGACCAGAAACCAAAAAAATAATGTAACAGCCTGTTCAAGCTGAAAATTTTTCGAGTTCAAATTTTCCAAAACCCCAACTTTGGCCAAAATTCTGGAAAAAAATCTTAAAATCAGCCTATACAATTTTTCAACTTGATTTATTTTGGAAATTTGTTTTAATAAATCTACTCTTCGTTCTAGAAAAGTTTCCGGTGATGAATTTTATCAATAATTTATATTTGATATCGAAAACTTCAATTTTAATAAAAAAATAGAAATTTTAAAACAGCATAATTTGACCACAAGATGGCGAAAAAAAAATTCTTGCATGCTTTTCACCTCGGAAAGCTATTGACTTATTTTTTAATGTTTCCTCTAGATTTAAGTTCTCCCGTGCGCAACCATCGTCATAAATTATGATTCATAATATAGTCTTTCAAGCTACGTCTAGTTATATCATTGCATAAAATGATCGTATGTACCAGGTCCGATCTCACCGACCATTTGAATGCATCTAAATGAACGTTTTATATAAAGTTCAGGAAATATAAGAAAGTGTAATTTGACACCTACGAAATTAACAAATCTAAACAATATTAATGCCAAATTGTAATTTCATAAGTTTTTTATACAGAAACGTGTAATTTGACCCCCTTGAAAGTGTCAAATGTCAAAAAACTTTCCGCCAAATAAACTAAATTTAACATTTCTAAATTAAGGGTTGGTGGCTGGATGACAAGCAAACTTTGGACAATTATTTATTAAAACCCGGAGATAATGTTTTGGTAAAGAACAAAATCCGAACCCTTATTGTAAAAACACTCGATGGAACAAAAAAAAAGCATTTAATCGACGATTCTAAAGATGTCAAAAGAATTGTTACTAAAATATGTCAGAGACTTGGCATTCAAAATCCAGAAGAATATTCGTTATGTCTTGATCCAGATTATGACCCAAATGTTGATGAGTTTCAAAATATTTCAGCAGCAACAATTGGCAGAAATGGCACACTCGGGTTTGTCTTTTGAAAGTTGTTTTTCAAACTTTTATTTTAAAAATTTTCGGATTTCAGAAGACTTTAAATTTTTCAAAAACCCTAAAAACATAAAATGAAAATAAATAAATTTATTCTGAAAAGTCATTTTTTTGTAAAACCTGTTTCAGGGGTGTGCAAAAAATTGTTCTTTGAAGGTTGGTTTGCATTTTTTCAGTGGTAATCATACTGGCCAAATTAAAGCTGTTTATAATGTTTGAGTTAAAGAATGGGTTCTTAAAAATTTCATTCTCAGCAGTAATAGCAGTTTTTAGCATGTAACTTTTTTTTAACAAAACAACGACACTTGAGTTTTTTGTGAACAAAAAAATTTGCTACATCAAAAAAGTTCTCATCGGTGAAAATACCCGAATTTTTGTTGGGTTTCTCATATTTTTTCTTGTGTAATTGTGCACCAAATTTTTTCCCAGTTTAAAAGTTAGAAATTCACCCGCTGTGAATCTTAGCTAAAAGCAGAAAATCGGAATACAATTTTACAAGAAGAATGATGAGAAAACAAAAAAAAAACTTGTGTATTTTTTACGGTTAAAACCGGTTTTATTCTAAGTAGCTATCAAATGTTCAGTTTAACCTTTTAATTTTGTTTAAATGTTGTTTTCTCAACTTTTCTGTGAAAATTTATGGTGCCTCAAATTGGTGTTTCAAAAGCCTTTCTTTAATAAACAATCTTTTTAGTTCCTCTTCTAACTATGGAACAATGAAAAGTAATTATGGAACCATAAAAGGCGGTACTTACAACGGTGATTCAACGCTTCAAAAAAAGGACAAAAAGAAAATCAAAGATACAGTACAAAATAAACTCGTAAAAATTGCAGATTCAAAATTTCGGAAATACGAAAAACGAATCTTTACCGACGATAAAATCCATTGGCTCACATCCTCTGAAACATTACGGCAACAGGGGATTATAGACACAAATACCCCAGTTATTCTTCGCCGAAAATTCTTCTATTCTGACGCTAATGTTGAGCAGCATGACCCAGTTCAGTTAAATCTTTTGTATGAACAATGTAGAGATTCAATTATTAAAGAAGTTTACCCAGTTACAAAACCTCAAGCATTACAACTCGCTGGAATACAAGCTAGGGCTCAAAATATACAATGTACCGAATGTGTTTTAGCTTTCGGGGTTTTCCCCGGGGAGATTGAAATTTAAAAAAAACAAACGGCCAATTTTTTTAAATATTATTTCATTTTCAAGTACCATAATAATGTAGCACGTATTAATATAGGTTGCTTGTAATTTTTTTATCAACATGAATCATGTCACGAAACACCTATTTTTTGATTAAGCCACATTTTTCATTTAATTGAGCCCTTTGGAAAGCTACTGTTCTTCATGGATATTTCAAGGAGTCGATTCATTTAAACAATTCCAAATTCGTGATGCAAATAAATGAAATGTGCCCAACTGTATTTATTCAAAAAGGAAATAAGAAAAATATCGAAAGGGACATTCAAACAGAATGGAAACAAGTCCAATCGACTTCAAATTCTGCAGAACCAGATCAGTTCGAGCTAAAAATGAGATACGTCAGGATTTGCAGAAGTCTTAAAACTTATGGAATTACTTGCTTTTTAGTCAAAGAAAAAGAAAAGGTAATTTATTTCAGACACAAGTTTATTACAGGGGAGGGCAATATCGCCGAAAGTTTTTTGGCTAAAAATTTCGGCGATATGGGGACAGAAATAACTTTTTTGTTTAAAAAATAAAAAAACACGTAGGCGTTCGAAATGACGTCATACATGCATGTTAAACAATTTATTTTATAAGGAGTTTCACAATAGGTTCAAATGAAGTAAATCACCAAAATCCGTAGAATTTAATACAGTGCCCTCTACCAAACGCAATTAAATTAAAGTTGAAAAGAGTAGATTTGGGAAATTCAATCATGGGAATGACGTCATTCATTACGCCCACAATGGCGGGTTTTTTTTTCAGCGGAACCGTTTTTGTGATTTAGTTGCACGAGTTTTTCTCAGAGATGGATGAACCGATTTTCAAAATTTCAAAAAATCGTGATTCATAAGGTTTCGATACGCGACGGGACGAAGCGTTTTTGGCGAATCGGATAACCGGTATACCGAAAAATACCGGTTAAATCTTAAATTGTCGGTTTCTCAGTCATTGGATATGATATGACTATGAATTTTTTACCATTCGGCTTAGAATTTTTGAGGCAATATTTTTAGGGGTCAAATTTNCGCATTAATCAAGCACTAATCTGGCATTCCTGCATATACATCCCGTGTGCTATAAGCGTTACAAATTTTATTTTGAGGGTTATCTACTGTATTTTTTAGTAAAATTTTTTCGACCGTCGAATTAAAGTTTGATATTTTCCTACTCCAGCGATAGCCAAAAAAATTGAATTGATTCTATATGTATTTACGGAGGAGATAGGTTTTTAAGATTTGGTCTTTGAGGCCCTCTAGCGGTTAAACTAGTAATCAAAAAAATCTTAGACCAAGCTCATTGTCATTTTTTTGGCCGATTTAGTATAGTCTCAACTTTTAAGCGAAATCTATTTGCGACCAGTACC
The DNA here is from genome assembly GCA_004367855.1 of Oikopleura vanhoeffeni. Lineage (NCBI taxonomy): Eukaryota > Metazoa > Chordata > Appendicularia > Copelata > Oikopleuridae > Oikopleura > Oikopleura vanhoeffeni. Next base: position 42,213 of record SCLH01000549.1, on the reverse strand, counting down.
CCCTTAATACAGTGCCCTCTACCAAACGCAATTAAATTAAAGTTGAAAAGAGTAAATTTGGGAAATTCAATCATGGGAATGACGTCATTCATTACGCCCACAATGTAATTTGTACTAGAAATCTCAAAAAAATTCAGCGATATTGGCACAGAAAGCATTTTAGCTAAAAATCGTGAAACTGCGTAGGTTTCTTTCGGCAAATTCGGCGATATTGCCCCCCTGTATAAGGTTTATTCCCAACGAAAGAAATTTAAAAATTATCAAAAACGAACAACGTACATCTTTTGGCAAAAATTAGAGGGTGTAAGGTTTTACCTTCTTTTTCCAAACTGGTTACACTTGATTTCCGCCGTTCTGAAATGGTTGTCAGAAGAGTTTCTCAAGATTCAACCAAATCAAAAACGGCGGAAATCACGAGTGTAACCAGTTTGAAAAAAAGAAGGGAAAAAAACCTTACACCCCGTTAGAAAATATCGAGAAAAACCCATAAGATGTATAATATGACACCCATGATAAATAAAATGATAAAAAAGAGAAGAAATATCTCTCAATCGGTGCACCCCCCAAATATTATTATTTCACAAATTGTATACCAAATTTTATAACAAACATTTATGGTGTCTAAAAAAGTCGAAAATTTCCTTACATCGATCATAAATTAATATTTAGGGTAAAAATCGAATGGTACCGCGGTTGTTGGGAATTTCAAAACTAGCCGTTTACCGCTTAGATAATGATACAAAAGAAATTTTACAAGAATGGCCTCTCGAAAGTATCCAAAGATGGGCGGCCGGGTCAAAAAATGCAACTTTAGATTTTGGTGAGTATCAGGACGAAACCTACGCAGTAAAAACCAGAGAGGGAGAAGGTGAAAAGATTGTTCAGTTAATTTCTGGTTATATCGATATCATCATGGAATCACGCCGAGCTGGTGATAAATTTGACGAGCCAGGACAGCAGCAATCAGTCTGTACACTTTACAGCAATAATCCAGAAAAAGCACATCCAGTTAGGGGTCAGCACCGATCTGATCATTTTTTTTCCGATCCGATCTGATGATTTAAGGAAAACAATCTAAAATCTGATAAAATTACTTCCGAACGCCAAAACGAGCTAAATTATTAAAAAACGCCATTTTAAATTTACAAGAATTGAGTTTACAAAAGTGTGTATACGAAAAAAACGGATTTTCCAAAGACCATAAAAATTTATTGAATATTGAAATCTCTAATTTTTGTTTCGGCTGATAGCACCATTTCTTCAATTTTTTTGAAGAATTTTTTTTTTCAAGAAATGCGTATATAAGGACAAAGTTGACTTTCGAACTCATTCGACAGTAATTTTTATCTCAAGAAAGTTTGGGTTAACTTTCAAATGTGTCTATTAGGACTGCGTATATGACAAAATGACACCCTTTAAAATGTATGAATGGAACATTTTCAAAGATTTTCTTTACGTGTGTATTTCGAAAAACAATAATAATGTAGCGTCTATTCCAATTTTCCAAAACATCTCATAATTTCAAAAAAGTATCCGATCCAATCAGGTGCCGATCCCACTTTCCAGTTGTTATCGGTAGTGCTGCAGCTGCTGGTGTCGCCGTTAGAGGGACTCCAATGGTTCCTGGTGTCATTGGACATAATCTCAATCCAGAACAAATTCGGTCTGGTAGACTTAAACCTGGCCAATCTGCCGTGGCAAAACCAACCGCGACCCCAAGACCAAATCAACCGCGGTTAATCCCCTTTCACGCTACGATTAAACAAAACTTGCAGCAAATTCCAGATATTCAGAAAAAGCTTCAAGACTAGGGTGGAAAATATTTTGTTTTCATATTTTCTAGGACAAAAAAATTTTACTTAAAAAATCTGAAATGTAATCAAAACCGACAATAAAAAGCTACCGCCTGATTATATATTTGTTTGCGCACTTTCAAAATCCGGTCGGGTAGACAGGCGCTGACCAGATAGAAAGATAGCAATCGAAACAAAATGTTTTGCCTTGATTTATTTTGAACTCAGACATTAAAATAAAAATTTCAAAATTATCGAAAATTTTCGATTATTTATTATTAAATAATAATAAATAATCGAATATTTTCGATAATTTTGAAATTTTATAATTATTATTTTAAACATTAAAAAAATATTTCAAATATTTTTGAACTTCAGATTTTTTCTTGAATTTTGCAGTTAAAAAAACGATTTCCCACCCTATCTAAGACCCCATTACTGGCCCCGAATCGCACGATGCTCAATGGAGAGAGGAGCAAATCGATATTAACCGGCACCTTATCGAGGCTCATATTGCACAAACCGCGGTTGAGACTTCAAAAATTATTAACCAATTTCCTACGGATGATTCTCAGACAAATGAGCAAACTCTTGGTCCAGCTTTTACTGGACTCGTTTCAGAAATGCGTGAGTTACCTGAGCCTATTAGAGCTATGGCTTCGTTAACTCTCGACGACCCCGAAAAATCTGGTGGGATTCTCAAAGCTGCCGATGAACTATTACAGGTAAAGATTTAATTTCTACTATTATTTTCGTTTGATTAGTATTAAAAGATGGTCTTTTTGATTGAAAATTTTTGTCAAAATGCATAAGTCCCTTTTTTTAGATGAGTATAAAGATAGTTTAAGATAAGGAAGTCGTGTTTGTCTTTAAGGACAAAATAGCTAAAATTTGGCCCAAAACCTTTGTTATTTTGAAAACCACGCTTGGTTATAGAGGACAAAACGGCCAATTTTTCAAAAATTATTTTTGTTTTCAAATACCATAATATTGTAGCGGAGATTAATTTTTTAATTGTTAATTCTGAATTACTTTACCTGGAACTGTTTTAAGTAAAGCGAAATCGGCACATACGATCTTTCTGATATTTTGGGTCATAATATATATTGAAAAAATTGTCCGTTTTCGCCTTAAAAACATCAAAAATAACCGGGAAAAAATTGGAAATCGAAAAAACCGGCTTTGCAGTGACACGTAGCTTGAAAACTTATATTATGGCCCGAAATTTCACAAAGATCGTTTTTACCAAAACAGTACTATTTTTTGGTGAGATCCATCTTCAAAAAATCAGGCCTTAGTTCAAATCCTTTATTATTTATATTTCAGTCTATTGCATTCTTGTTAAATTCTGCTCAAGCTGATGACGGAAGCAGTTTACTTGTGAAAAAACACACAATTCAGCAAGCTGCAACAGAGGTCTCAAACGCATTAGAAGATGTTTTATCCTTTGTGCGAACGACTGACGGAAATTATAAGCTTGTCGAATTAGCCTCAAACGTTACTAGAGCAACTTCAGAGCTTGCAAACAGTGTGAAAGCCATCACACAAACCTCACAGGCGGGATATAAATTTAGCGGCTTATACAAATAATTTAATCGGGTTGGATTTTTTCGATAAAGTGTATTTATAAGCGATTTGAAAATATTTAAAAGTGATTAAACCGTCTAATGTCCTATTTTCGGCGTTGGGTAGATGGCTGGTTTAATCTAAAAACATATTTTTGTCTAGTTTTCAAAATACTGTCGTATTTGTCTATAAGAACAATGTGGCCAATATTTTGCCAAAATCCACGCAATTTAGAATTTCGCGATCGTCTATAAACACATAACGACCGATATTTAGCCAAACGCTACGAAATTTTGAAAATCGCGGTCATCTACAAGGTCAAAACGGCCAATCTTTCACAGTTTATTTGTATTTTCAAAAACCATAATAATGTAGCTTATATTTTTTATTCGAATATTTTTCGAAAAACATTTTTAGATATTTAATTATTTACCAATTTCGAGGCCTTCTATTTCAAATTGTTTTACTGCAATTCTGCGAAAAAATTTCAATTTCTCACTCGCAAAAAACCGTGATTTGAAAATGATTATAATAAATGGAAAGCTCATCAATACTACCAATGAGGGAAAGTGAAATGGCTTTTAAAATAGATGATCCGCATTTTATAGGTAAAATATAGTGAAAAAAGTTAACAACAACCATTTAACTTTTTCTCCTCGGTATTTAGATTTAAATCTAAATTTGAATCTAAATACCGAGAAGAAAAAGTTAAATGGTTGTTGTTAACTTTTTTCACTATATTTTACCTATAAAATGCGGATCATCTATTTCAAAAGCCATTTCACTTCAGTAAACTAAAAACGCCTTTATTTTTTATTTCGAAAAAACAAGAAAATAATTAAATTATTTGTCTTTTGAAACAAATTCGACCCAGCGGTAAATTTATATCGCACTACAGAACCTGAATGATCCGAATGCACCAGAATCCAAATTAATTGTTGCAACCACAAAATCAGCACATGCTGCAACCCAATTGGTCACTGTTGCAAAGATAACAGCACCGTCCATTCATGACCCTGGATGCCAACAGCAACTGGCAGATGCCATGAAGGATGTTTCAATTACACTAAAGGGAATCTTTCCAGATAATATGGATAAAACGTGGTTAAATAAAGGTAAATTTTCGCCAAAAAAATTATACGAAAACACGCTTTACCTCAACATCCCGTTTGACGCCATTTCTGGGACTGAGAATTCAAAGTAACCTTTATAAGACTTGTCTGGACGAAGAAAATTTTCGATTTTTTTTCGAAAATTATTTATAGTTTAAAAATGAAATAACAGATCAAAATTTTTCTGGAAAATTTAAAATTTCGAAAAATGCGTAACGCATTATACGTTGTTAAAAATTGTTCCGCACCCAAAAATGGCTATCTATCAGGACCATAAATAATTACAATACAATGTATTATCTTATACCAATGAGTTAAAGTGAAATGGCTTTTAAAATAGATGATCCGCATTTCTGAAGGTAAAACATAGTGAAAAAGTTACCAATAACCATTTAACATTTTCTGCTCGGTATTATACTTTATAGTAATATAAATTATACATTATTTTGTATACCGGTTGAGTTATGAATTTCTTATGGCTTCAGCTGGACTAGGGCTTGAGCAGGNGAATTCAAAGTAACCTTTATAAGACTTGTCTGGACGAAGAAAATTTTCGATTTTTTTTTCGAAAATTATCTATAATTTAAAAATGAAATAACAGATCAAAATTTTTCTGGAAAATTTAAAATTTCGAAAAATGCGTAACGCATTATACGTTGTTAAAAATTGTTCCGCACCCAAAAATGGCTATCTATCAGGACCATAAATAATTACAATACAATGTATTATCTTATAATTTACTTTATAGTAATATAATTTATACATTATTTTGTATACCGGTTGAGTTATGAATTTCTTATGGCTTCAGCTGGACTAGGGCTTGAGCAGGTCTAATGTCCAATCACAGAAGCGAAAGAGAGATAATTCACTCCTATTTTTTTGGTATATAAATTATATAAGTTGTCTTCATAGCTGAGACAATATGTCAAAATCTCATCTATAAGGACACTCTCTATAACTTATAGACTATAAGACAATTTGTCAAAATCTCGCTTTCTTCAGGAAAACGTGTCTGACAAATAATTTTCAGAAGATTTGGATAAATTACGAGATGCCACAGGTAAAGTTTCGGAAGCCTTGGCTGGACTTATCGGTCACATGAAAAAGAGTGTGACACCACACTCTAGCGGCGCAAAATATGACGACTTGATCAGCACTTGTGGCGAATTAAGCAGCATCACAAACAGAGATGAGCTCATCGGAACCGTCCGCCAAATTTCGACTTCTGCTATCGGTCCAGGGAGGTAGACCATTTTTATCAATAATTTTTTCATCGATTTTTTTAAATTTTTTGGAAGATTATCAAAAAGTCAACAAAAAAATTGGTCGCTAATGTTATATCGACTAGATTTTAAGCCCAAAATTTTTATTAGATTTGGCGTTTGATAATGACTTATCTGATAACAATTCCTAGATACCTCAAACTGAGCACAAATATTAGCTGAATAATAAAATACATTGAGCTCAATCGACGATCAATTTTGATTTTTTTTGTTATTAGTGAAATTGTTTTATTATCAGTTTTTGGTAAAAAAATAGAAACAATGGTCTTATTCGCACCATGTTTTTTTACTTTATTCATCTCTGGATAGTTGTGCTCAGTTTGAGCTATCTAAAAACTTGACGAGATGAGTCGTTTTCAAACGCCGAATTATTAAAAAATATAAAAGGCTTCGTAATTGATATATTAGGTTTATGCAAACTCGTGCCCAGTACGCGGTACAAAATAATGCAAAACGGTTTAGCAAATTTGTGCGATTTATTTAATCGACGAAAAACATTTATTTTCTTTTGACTGAGTAGGGTGGGCCCAGTTAAAAAAAGCTACCTAATCCATAGAAAAATTTGATTTGTCAAATATTTGAAATAGTCGATGAATTTTTTTTTCTCTTCAAAAAAAGTCGATGAAAATGGTATAACTCCGTCTAGGCGGTCTCGTACATTTGTTAAAATCAGATGCAGATGATGCAAGGGATAAAGCCAGGCAAGAAAAATTACATCAAGCTGTGAGATCTGTGATGCAAGCAACTACTCATGTTGTGGAAGCAGCAAAAGCTGTGGCAGAAAAAAGTAGCGACAAATCTAATCAGGTAACTCGCGGTTTATAACAAATACTGTCAGATTTGTCTTGAGCGAACGTTTAGATGTTTTTCTGCATTTTTTTGGGCGAAAACCTTGTATCAATTTCCCTGCATCAAAGCGGAAGGTTTTTCATCTTTTTTTGTAAATTTGTTCTTTTTTTTTTATCAAAAAAAATAATATCAAAAACCATAATAATTCAGCGAATATTTTAAAATTTTTAGACAGCTCTACAATTCTATTACATTGATTCTTTGGCCAATATTTGTCTTTGGCGTGATTTTTTCTAAGTGCAATAACCGAGAGCGTGTCAGTTGCGTCGAATGTTCTCGGAGATGGCTCATCCGATTGACTTAATTTCAAAAATGCCCGAGACTCAAAGGGTTGATACATGCATAAAAATTTGTTTATTGTTGATTCGCTGACAAATAAACCGGTTTTGTAACTAAAATGTGGTATCTCGAGAATTATTTGTCTCACGTGACCCCTCTTTTTTGCTTTGGGAAATGCGTAGACCATTGCATTAATAAAAAATCACGCCTTCAGAAGGTATTGTTTTTGATAAGCACCCTCTATAGACCAAACGGTAAAAAATATCGAGACCTTGACCAGTTTACCGGTAATCAGCGAAAACCAGTAATTTGCCTATATCAGAGGTATCAAACGTGGTCTTTACTCCACCGTATGATCCAAAAAATCGTGTCAAAAATATCGCCAAAAGTTTTTTCTTGCAAGTTCCCGAGATGTTTATCAAAAAATTATCCTATTGAAAAAAACGCATTTTTTTTTATTGTATCAGATTCGATGCTTGAAACTTTAAAGTATCGCCCTAAATTTCAAAAAGATCGTGAAAAATATATTTTTACGTTAACTATTTTTTAGCAACTCGCTGCAGCCGCAAGTGAATTACAAAATGCTGCCGAAAGTGCGATTCGACTACGAGAAAAGCGAGCAGCAATCGATTCTCTTCTCGGAGCATCCCGTTCTGCGGCTGCGGCCGCGTCGCAATTGGTAGCTCCAGTCCGTATCAGCATAGCTCACAATTCCAACCCAATCGTAGCGAATGCGCTAAATGTACAAAATCGAAGTCTCCAAAAAGCCGTCCCTACAATTGTACGGGCTGCAAGGGAAGGTTCACCGTTTCCGTCGGGGATATTTTCTATAGATATCTTTTGTTATGAAAATTGCGATTTTTTCTAAAAATTTTGTCATGAAAATTTCAAGGTGTCAAAAACAGTTTTTTCGGTTTTCTATTGCATATAAATCTCTGATTTCAAAGCGAATTATGTGCAATTTAAATTCTGGTGTGCATATCAATATCTTTTGTTTGGTAGATATTTTTGGCCTTTAAAAAAACGCCTTTTTTAAGTGACCCCTGGTTTGAAAGATAGATGCAACCCGTTATTTGCATCAATGCAGCCAAAGAAAAAATGAGAATAATTCTTTTTTTCATTTCACTGGTTGTCCAGTAATTGACCGGTAAAAATTAAAAAAAAAACAGGACAATTCTGAGCAAACGGCACATGGAGACCAATTTTTTGGCATAAACATTGTAGTTTCGTAAGAAATTTTTGGGCACTTTTTTTCGTTATTTGTCATCTTATAAAGATCATTTATAAAACTGTAATTTGACCCCTTTGAAAGCATCATAAAAGGAAATCTAGTAGAAATGTTCCAGGGGGGCCGTAATCGATATGACAACAATTGTATTGCCAAACGTTTTCAGTTCCAAAGGTCCCCTGACTTAAAAATGCACAAACTGTTATTTGAGTCCTCGGGAAGTGACAAATTACAAAAAACAAAATTCTGACAAATTTTTTTTTGAATATGTACGGTATCATTATCATTTGGAGAAATTTTAACATTGCATATAAAGGCAAAAAAATTCCATGATAAACAAACCGCCGCCAAAAATAGGCATTTTGAAATTCGCGACGAAAAAGGTTAACCTCTGAAAGGGCTCTTCATGATGCTCCAGAAAGTTCGTCGGCTCAACAAGCTTTAATAAACGCAGCTGAGGAGTTTATCACTCCAGCCCATAAAACTGTAGCAGCATCAAAAACGGCTCAGCCTACTATTGGTGATCAACCTTCGAAGTTAATGCTTAAAAACGCTACTGACAAACTAGCTCTGGCGCTCACTGGCTTGTCGAATTCGGCACAAAAAGCAGCGGATGTTTGTGAAAGTTCACCTCTAGAAACAGCATGTGAGAAAGTCAAAGATTGCAAAGATGAATTATCGCAAATGGCCCAAGACTAGGGTGGAAAATGGAAAAAAAAAATTACAATTTGTATATCCTATAGACTATAGGTAGTGCTTATTTTTAGTCCGTTTTAGGTTTTTTGTAAAGATTAGATTTTTTTAGAAGGGTATTTTTTCTCGAAAAATTTTGGGCCATAATATAACTTTTCAAGCTACGTGTCACTGAAGAGCTGTTTTTCGATTTCCGATTTTATAACGGTAATTTTTCATGTTTTTTGCTAAATGTCCGGTAAAAAAACGGTAATAGAAAAATTTCAAAAAGATCGTGCCAGTTCCGAGCTATCTATCCGACAGAATACGCTTCTAAACAAATTAAACCAAAGCTTTAATTTTTCTTGAAATTGTTCGGCAAATATTTCCAAAAATCAATCAAGCTAATTTTTTTTTAAAGCAAAAGTTAAAATTATATTATAAAAAACGTGTTTCGAAAATGATAATTTCGTATTTCAAATCCATTTTTTGATCATGAAAGTTTTGAAAAAATCGAATAAAAAGGAAATTTTTTCCAATTTGGTAAAAAAAAATTTGCGTTTTTATGCACTTTTAAAATTCAAAAGAATTTTCATCATTTTTAACAGCTGTCCGATTGTTTTTCACTTTTGCTAATGCGCTGAAACGGAGCTCGAAAAAAGTTTGCATTTCCCACCCTACCTAAGCCGCTAATAAAGGAACACTCCGACCAAATCCAGGCGAAACTCAAGACCAAGCCGCCATTGATTTTGGAAAACAAGTAAAAACTACTTGTTCCGTAGTTCCTCAATTGTTAACTTGCGCAGCTCAAGCAGATGATAACGCTTTGAATGGTGCGGCGACTGCGGCTGCGGATGCTGCCGTGAAGTTAAAAGATTCGATTCGAGTTTCAGCCGCAACTGGCACCAGAGAAGATTCGGTTTCTACGATTGAAGCCGGTTCTGCCGTTATTAATTCTATTTTTGGACTACTGACAAATGCGCGAGATGAACAAGCGAGGGATTCCACTGAAAATAGACAAAAACTTTATAATATGGCTAGAGATTTAACAAAGGTGAATTTTAATTTTACTACAGTAATATTTTACATAATATTTTTACAAAAGGGCATCGTCTATATACTGTCGTATTTGTCCTAGCGGACGTTTTAGTATATTTTTGCGTTAGTATATATTGAGGGGCCTGGTGATCCCAATCGATATATACTATATCATATATGATTATTATTATATATATTATTATCATATACATATATGTATGTATGATATCATTAGGGACCGTCAGCTGGGGACTCGATTTTTTGAAAAGATACCCAATTTCAACAATTTTTCGTATCTAGGGTGAATCAATATCAGGGAAACCGAAAATGAACTTTAAAATTTTCAAAAATGACCGCAGGTGCCGCTAGAGAGCAACTTATCAAAATTTTAGCTTTTTTTCAAAGTTAACAATTTTCACCGAAATTTCGTTTCTAGGGTAAATAGATATCAGGAAAACCGAAAATGACGTTCAAAAATGACCACATTTATTTTATCATTATTTATTTTCTATTTAAAAATAGTTTATTTTTGACGTTTCGGCTAAACAGCCATTTCAGTGTGCAGAGAACAAGTTTGGTTTTTGACTTCAGCTTTAGCGAAACTTTTAGATGCGAAATATAAATTTATTTTATCAAATGTTTTATTTTGCGCATTCTATAAATAAAATATTAAAAGTAAACCATTAGATTACTGTAAGTATTTAACACTTACTAAACAAATTTGTTGCTTATATAATATGTTTTGAAAGTAAATATTATGGTTTCTTTCATTTTTTCTGAAAGTAGTAATTTTTAAAATCTTTAATAATTTGTCATAATCAAAAGCCCATCATCCCCTTAAGGGTATGGTGGTTCCTACATTTTCTGCAGTTAGTATGTCATAAAAATGCACCAAATCAATCGTTTGTGTTTTAAAAGCACAAAACAACCCAAATAAGAACAAAAAAAATTTCGAAATTTTTGCGTTTTTTCGATTTTTTTCCAAGTATTTTGCTCAAAATTATTTTCAAAAATAACGTTTGTGTCAATTTGACCACTAAAACGTCGAAATATCGGGTTGACGTAAGCCAACTTTCTCTTCAGTGTTTTCCCAGCTTTCTTTTGAGCCTACTTTCGAAAAAATCGAAGCACATTTTTTTTCGGAAATTTTTTCACGTGACCTTGAAAAATTCATATTTTGAGTTTGGGGTCGAAATTGCAAAAAAACGCCACTGTAAAGTTTTTATTTGTTCTGAACTAGCTTTTGCAAAATTTTGAGCTAATTTGCAAATTTAACCTGGGAGGAGTAGGCTTTTTCGAGGCGTAATGTCCAAAAAACGGTGGTTTTTTGCATGTTCTAGAAAAAATATAGCACTTATCGACAAAAACGCCACTGTAAAGTTTTGTATACTAATTATACAGGTTATATTAAAATTNGAAAACGTTTTTAAGATGGAGTTCCGGTCAATATAGGATATTGTAGGCATTATATCCTTATTCCAATTAAAATGCTTCGGAGTAGAAAATAAGGTGTTCCACCGTTTTACATCTCGCTTTTTTAACGTCTAATTTGACTGAGTTTTCGAATAGGTCAAATGACACAACGTTTTAAGAAAAAAATAAGCAAAAAAATTGATCCGAATCGGACCATGTTCTAAAAAATGTTTGAGATTAATTATAAATGTCCGTCAGAAAATATGAAACATGGTCCTATTTGAATCTTTTTGTTTAATTATCTCTGAATATGTTCGGTTATTTTGAGCTATCTAGCAACTTAAATTGAGTAAGTCAATCGGATAAGTTTTTTTCGAAAGCTTACCATGTACATATGAACACTAGGCTCCCTATTCATTCTTTGTCAGGATGTCAGATGAAAATCTTAATATGAGTAAACCCTTCGGTCCTACAATGTGTAGTTTTTAAGTTGGAAAAAATTATGCATTACTTAAAATCGTACGAAATCAAGAAATCGATCGTATTCATCTTTCAAATGATTGATTAACGCTTTTTTTCAAATTTTTCATACATGCGCATGTGGATAAGCTATTTTTTTTAATAATCTGTAAAACTAAGAAATATTATTTATGATTTTCTTTTATTGAATTATTTCCGAAGAACAAATTTTAAATTTTATTTTGTTTGTATACATTTTAGGAAGAAAATTAAAAAAATTTTATCGAAAATGCATCAAAAAAAGCCCGTGAAAGTCTCTTACATTTGTTTTAAGGAATACTTGATAAATATTTGAGCCATTTCGCAAATATATCCTAGGAGATTGATTTTGAAGTTTGAAATTGTGAAAAATTGTCAGTTATTTGGCGTCCTAGAATTGTTTCGTCGCCGGATCAAAAAAAACCCGTGAGAAAAGATTGACATAC
>SCLH01000549.1:18568-30005 GCA_004367855.1 Oikopleura vanhoeffeni | reverse complement strand
TGTCACCTTGTTACGATACTGTACCATTACATTAGTGTAATGGTCAAAAATAATTTGTGATGTACTTTTTCGCAAAATTAAGGATAGATCTACAAATTAGAATTTTCGGTTTTTCTCATGAACTGTTAGTTTTCAGTGTATTTCGCCGAGAACATGTCAAATCAGAGTCGTCAACTTCCTAAGGGGCAAAATATCGAAAATGCATGAATAGTATGAAATTTCAGAAAATTTCTTGCACGATTATATAACTAAATTTGCCGGGTAATTTCTTAATACGTGACAGTTTTTGTTTTAGATAAACTAATGAATTACACATAAAAATTGTTGTTTTTACGAGAAATGATTGTTAAGCTCATAACTACATCCTACAAATCAAATATATTCACTGATTCATTTATCCGTCACGTTTAATCGACTTTTAACATCATCAGTTTGAGGACGATTCATCAGTAAAGTAAAGCAAGTGAGTAAACTTTTTATTTTATTGTTTAAGGAGGTTGTGGAGGCGACATTTTTCGAATATTTTGACTTTGAGGCAAAATTGTACGGAAACTCAACAGTTGAAGCAAAAATACAAACAATATTTGGAAGATAAATCATTTTTATTTCAAATCTGATATTTGAAAATTGCTTCCACAGCGTCTTTAATGATTGAAAAGGTAATTGTTAATACCGCCTGAGTTTCTAGTAGCATCGAGACCAAAAATCAGATCCCTTATTTTTCTTTATATTTTTTAAGTTTGCAAGATTAAGCCACATAGAACTCTGGTAGCCAGTTTATGGGCGAATCACTTTTGGTCGCGACGCCACTTTATACTCAGGCGATATTTTGTCGGGTTTCAGATGTTGTACAGGTCCTGGAATCGAGTGATCAAAAATTCGGCACTTGAAGCGCGCTTTAAGTGCTAATTTTTGGGCACTCGGTAATTTATAACTTTTATTTCGGTTTGAACTTTTTTGCGAACTCTCGTTATGACGCATCATTGCTTATGGTTTATAGGCAGGTAAAAAACTGATCCCTGATCCACTTGCCTTTTTGTCTCTTAATGGATCTAAAAAGCCGTATTTTGCATTATTTTTTATCAAAAAACCCTGTTACTAAAAAAAAATTGTTAACCTTCACTTGAACTTTTTGTTGATACCATCTTGCATTATGATTGGGTCTCCCGAGAGTTTGAAAACGTTTAAACCTGCCGCAAACCTCTCGCAATATGATTGGACCTGCCTATAAACTATAAATCAATGATGCGTCATAAACAAAGAGGTTTGCAACAAAGAGTTATAAATTACCGAGTGGCCCAATTTAGTGAGGGCTTGAGAATGACAAAATATGGGTACTTAAAGCGCGCGCTGTAAGTGCCCAAATTTTTGGCACTCGGTAATTTATAACTATCAAAATGGCTTTGAAAAAAAAGACCAGGTGTGAAATGGGGTCAAGACGACGAAACAAATTTTGGGGCACTTAAAGCTGAAATCATGTTTTGATTAGAATTCTCACGAAACCCAATGTTTAAATGAGCAGAAAATATGGGTCAGGTGAGTATGTACCGTAGAAGGTAGAACATGTCACATTTTGCTTACTATCAATGTTTTTAAGTTAAGCAGCTCAACTTCAGCTCAGCTCATCAATTAAAAACGTTATAATTTACAAACACGAACGTTGAACAAAATTGGAATTCTCATCGACCAATAAACGGTGTCAATAAGTTTCGAACTACGATTGCAAGCAATAAGGTGTAGTGATTGTTCTTTTCCATTTGAGTTAAAAATAAATCTTCAAATTTAATTCTTTGCCGCTCATGCGGAAATAATGATACATTGTTTGTTAGCTTATTTTCGCAAGAAAAACATAAATATACTTTGTATGGGAATCGTTTTTTTTCAAATTCATAGGCTGCTGATCCCAGTAAATAAAGCTTATTTACGAAATATCAATTACCGTACAATTAAATTTATTTGTAAAATACATTATAAAAAAATTATTTAAGTAAAATAATTGATAAGATGGAGTTTCTATGGAGGTATCCAATAAAAGTCTACGCAAATATTGATATGTAAAACCAACGCTGAACCAATCCCTTTTACAAGCCATTATGTATTTCCCAATTCAATTTTGCGCGAGTTGGATGCCGAAAACCGAATTCAAATTTTATCAATTTAATTGCAGTTTCTACCACGAAATCAAAATAAAAAAAAAATTAAAGGTGCGAAATTCCAGAAATTGTAGCACATTCAAATGTTTTTCATAAGTGAAATATAATAGATTTGACTTCAGTAGTTATGACGGATTGAAAATTAGCAAATTAAAAGAACTTTTTATCTCAAAATTCTTATCATTTTCAGGGACTTTCGATTTATCCATCGAAACTAATATTAATCAAAATTTTAAGGAATTTGAATTTATGGTCTGACCGTCAAAAATATTTGTTTGGATAATCACGCTTTTTATATTTAACGATTTTCGAGTAGGTATTCGGCGTTTGTCAAGAGTACATTTAGTTTCGCGGTAGTACATTCAGGAAAATATTTAAGAAATATTAATTTCGTTGTTATTTAAACGTAAGAGGTTTTTATAAAATTGTTAAAAATACAGGAATTAAATTATATTTATTTTTCGTGAAAATTATTGATGAAATAACAATGGAGTGGATGAAGGAGGAACAGTTTATGAAGAAATTTGTTAGAGCAGATTTGGCTGGAAATTTAAAAATAAGTTTCAGAAAAGCCTATGTGAAGATATTTTTATGAAGGTCAAACATTTATTTGGATAATGAGGAAGATAAATTGTATCTTAAGATAATTCAAAAAAGCTATCACTGTTCAAAAAAAATAGAATATTTGTGTTATTAGATCACTGTATTTAAAGGGATTCGGACTCAAGCTTAAAGCACAACATTTATAAAAATTTTGAAATTATAGTTGATATCGTAAATTTTTTGAGAAATATTCCTGAATGTTCGAGATTTTAAATAAGAAATTAAGTGTAAACTCGAGTCATTTTATATTCAGTTTCAGATGACTAAGCAATTCACGCACAATTGTGCTGAAAAAGGTAACTGTGCAATTTATTTACAATTACAAATGGGGCCCATTGGTATGTTGATCAGGATTTATTTGAGCTTAATCAAAATTGTATTAATTTTACTATAAATTTTATGTTTTGAAATTTTGAAGTTCAATAATTTTAGTGGCCTCAGATAGCCGAAAGAACCCAGAAAAACTGTACCCGAGTTTCCAAAAAACTCTTTATTTAAAATTTGAATACGTTCTTTGTATTTTGGGTCGTATTATAACGTCACACACAAAGATTTTCAATCGATCAGTTACGATTTTTTACTCACTAATGTATATCGTATAAAAACGCTATTAGACAAATCAGCCAGCAGCTTTTTATCTAATTGTGCTTATAAATCAGCCATCAGGCAGTCACAAATATAATTTTGAACCAAATCATTCTTTTTGAAAAGCTTCAGGATGACGGAAAGAAAACAAATTAAAAATTTAGCTCGTTTTATTTTGAATAACAATAGTTTTCAAGTTCACAGATGTTATGTTTTGAACAGTTGATAGGATTTACAAAAACCTAACTTATCAAAAGTAGTATCGATTCACCAACTGGAAGTTGAAATGGTTAGATTACTATTCATAAAACAAGATTTTGTACACCGTATATGCTAAGAGGGGACCCTCTCAGAGGGTTCAAGGCTCTCTATCCTGAAATAATATTTTGTCAACGGTTTTATCATGAAATTTAAACGAAAACTTATCTCCTAACATTTATAAATATTTTAAAATGTGGAGTAAATTATTGCATAAATGTTTTTATCGAATTTTAGACTAGTTTCATTTTGCGTTTTAGATCTTCTATTTTGCGAAATATTTTCAGCTCATTTTAAGATGGTACCAGAGTTTGCAGCCAAAAATTTTCTCCGAAAATTAAGAAAAACCAGGGAAAGGCGCCAAAATTATCAGACGCATCTTTGACGAAAACCGAGCTTGAAAAAAAGAAATGAGGGCGTACGAAGAAATAATCGGGAAGCGGCGACAGGAGTAAGAAAAAGACGTAACGGTCAAATTAGTCCATTTAGAAAAGTGAAAGCTAAATTGCTTCAAAAAGAAAAAATGCTGATGATGAAGGTTAGGGGTTGATTTTTTTTTACAATGACCATCATTTTTGGTGCTTATTTTGGGTCAAAACTATTGTTAAAAAAGGACAGGGTGATTTCTTCGTTTCCCGCCGAACCTGCCACAGGTGCAACTTATTTATGATCAATCCTAAAGAATTGGTTAAAATTTACAAGCAAAGCTAGAAAATCATGCGAAATCAAATAGGACTTCTGGAAACGGTTGATGGTCTAGGAAGGGCTTCATGAAAAACGCAGTAAAATATTATATTCTCAACCGGTTATATCAAGTCTCCAAAACATAAAAATAGAATTTATTAATTATTGAAGACAAAGAATCGGAATCAATTTATAGGAGAGGTTTATGATTTTTTTGAACGAATGCGTCAGGTCTCGTCTGCAAAAAAATATAAGGTGATGTGACAACTTTTTTTTCGAAATAACCAAACTTATCACTGTAAAATCACCAATGGTTCATTTCACACTGATCATGGGGAAAATGTCAATGTTTTCAAAATGCACGACCCCCTTAAGTTAACGCTTAGTTAATTCTCTAACTCATTAATAGGCTATTTGGCTCTAAGAGTTAAAAATCATTCTTGGAAATAATGAAAAATTCGAGACAAGTTAAATCAAAAGCGAATGATTCTGTATACTCAATGAGAATCGCAATAAAAGTCATAAATCACGCCGTTCGAGGCACTTAGAGGTACGCTCAGCTGATTTGTGACAAAGATCACCATCTGTTTATGCAATTTTTAAGCGGTATTTATGCTATAAATACCGTGATTATTGAACTAAACCATTATCAAATGTTGTGTTAATTATTATACGAAATAAAAACCTTTTAGTCATTTATTGTAATCTTTACTACTGTGATAAATTTCGCTTTCACATTTTGTATTCCGAAAAAATTATAAATTGACGCTTAACTGATTATAAAAAACATGCAGCAATTGGTTATTTTGGCTACTGACGTTATTTCAACTGGTGGCTCAGAAACCAAAAAACAACAACATTCTAGCTAGTTAAATATTTAGAAAATCAGATTTCATGCTGACTCAGAATACAATTTTATTTTTTCTTAGTTTCAAAAATTCTATTTTCTTATCAAAATTAATTTCAAATATGCATTTTCAAGAAAAATTCGCCAAGGAAACAAGGTGATCTCAAAATTTTAAAACCTGCAAAAAAGTTGTGGGCTACCTGGTGGAAAATTGTTTACGTCCCAATTGAAGAATACCAACTGTGAAATCCGAAGAATTTCTTAACAAGAAAATCACATTTATTTCAAACGACAAAAAATATGATGTCAAAATTTTGTTTGATTCATGGTGAAACAGTTTCTGTATATAATTTATTCGCTGTGTACGGTTTGACAAAAATTGACAATAAATTCAAGAACTTCAGTGAAAATGAAGTATGTTAGAGTCGTTTACTACTTTTTCACTTTTCAATGTCTTATGACTTCTGCTGAATCAGGTCTAATGTCCAATTCAAAAGATCAAAGAAAGGATAATGCCTACATTTTTTTGATCCGCTTTAAAACCTTATGAAAAAATTTAACCGGTATTACAGTAGGGTGAGTAAAACGATTTAGCTTCATTACAACAAAAAAAAGATAAAAAATTACCCGACATGTGTCAGAATCGACTTGGAATTATTCCTTTCGAATTCCAAACTTATTTTTCTTAATAAAGTATAACTGACTTTAAGTATAAGATTTCTTTTGAGAATGAATTTTTACCCATAATAACATTTATCACTCAAATTGAGTATCTGAATTCTCTTTCAGACGTTTGTCTGTCGCTCGCAAATCTTATCGGAAATGAAATTCTATAGGCTGCTGAATACATTTTCGATATTTTCTGCTCCTCTTGGTTTTATTAAACAAATTAATTCACAGTCCTAAAGATGCTAATAAATAAGAGAAACGTTGAATAATTCTTATTATTTTAATTTTCACTGGTCAAATACAGAGAAACCAATGAATGGACCAAAACCTAACAACGATTAATTCGTTCAGGCGATACTACAGAGCAGGCCAGCATATTCCAATTTGTGAAATGTTTGTATTTACATCAAATATACCAAAATTTTTGCCGAATTCCAGATAAGGTGAACAATTCAACTCAGTTAAGCCCTAACGAGAGACAAACCCTGGAAAGACGAAAATTGTCAAATAAACTAGAAAATCAAAACTTTACAAAAATACTTATACTTTTTAGAAAATTTTATGTCTAAAAATTCAAATTCTCCGATTTTCTTAATTTGGTTAATAATATTGAAAAATCAGTAGAAATTCTGACTACAAACAAAATCTTTGAGAGACCAAAACTTAGCCAAATTAATTTTGGAAAACCACCGTATTACAAAAAAACCGACTGATTAATTTGACAGATATCCAGTACCGGCTGAGATAAAAAGTTTGCTAGAATTTGGCCCAAATACCCAATAGCGGATATGTTAAAAATGAAGGGTCAGAAACTTATTTAGGTTCAGACTCTAACTTAGAGTATAAACTTTAGACGCACTTTTTAAATAAGGTAAAATTTGAGGCTCGTAAAAAAAGACATCAATGAACTTTCGATCGAAAGTTTAAGATGTCACATCACGCCAATAGTCAAAAACTTAATAATTGCAATACTAAGGACGCAATAATCGAGAAATTTTTGTAGTTTAAAACCGAGCACCACAGAATTGATCGTTTTACGCTGTGATAAAACTAAAAATACATGTCTCATGCCCAAAAAAGATTATCTGTCAGAATTGCATGATTTATTTAAAATGACACTGATTTTTCAAAATTGAAAATTTAACTTTATTTTAAACTATGACAAATTCAAAAACGCTTTTGAAAGACACCATATAATTCAAGTTTGGAAATAGGTCAAAACTTTCAATTAAGGGTATCCCTGCTTCTACATTTTCTGCAGTTATTATGTCTCTAAAAATGAACCAAATCAATTGTTTATGTTATGAACGCATAAAAAACAACCCAAATGACAACAAAAAATTTTTCGAAAATTTTGCGTTTTTTCAATTTTTTCTAAGTATTTTTCCAATTATGTTCAAAATAACTTTTGTGTCAATTTGACCACTAAAACTTCAAAAAATATTGGGTAACGTAGCCAACTTTCTCTTCAGTGTTTCCCCAGCTTTCTTTTGAGCTACCGTCAAAAAATCGAAGCACATTTTTTTCGGATATTTTCTCACGTGACCTTGAAATTTATATTTTGTTTGGGGCGAAATTTGACAAACCCACCTACAAAGTTTCGTTTGTTTAGAGCTAGCTTTGCAAAAATTTGAGTAAATTTTGAATTTAACCTAGGAGGAGATAGATTTCCGATCAAAAAAGCCAAAACCAGTATTTGGACCGGTTTTTTACGTATTCTGAATAAATATAGCACTTATCGCAAAAGCTCACTCAAAGTTTTGTATACTAATTATACAGGTTATGTTAAATTTGGGTTTATTTCAAAATAAAACCTGGGAGGAGGATAGATTTCCGTTTTGGCTTAGGTGGCTCTTGTGGCCGCTTATGTGTGAAGAGTGTGGTCATCAAAAAAGTTTTGGCATATTTTTTCGCAAGTTGAAGGCTAGTTCTACAAAGTGGCTAATCTGAATAATACCTCAACGCCCTGTTTGGCTAATATTTTATGGAGAATATGTCAAATTAGGAGCAGGGATACCCTTAAACCTCAATCCAACAATCCCTACTTTATACGGTACAGTTAAGGACCATAATAACACAATTTGCCTTTTGGACCTATAAGGCACAGCTTTCGACAGTTTGACATTAGGGGCTGGAAAATTATATGAATACTTATTGTCCCTCTACAAAAAATTGTCCTACGCTATTAAAAGCCAAAATAAAAATAAAAATGAATTTTGAAAAATAACCTTATTTTGAATGAAAAAAACACGAAATTTTTGTCTGGAATTTATGTCTGTTATTCCCTGAACATCAGAACTCTAGAACAGTTAATTTCATACTCGCTGAGGTTTATTAAGGACCAAAATTTATTTTTCAACAAATGATAAAAAAGGGGTGTTCCCTACCTGTGCTAGAGAATAGAAATTTCGAAAATTTTCACCATGGAGATTCTCCATAACTCAACATTTTTCAAAATGCGAAATTGGCACATTTAAGCCAGAAAAAAGGTATTAAAATAGGATCACCCATAGTTCACGTTTTGTTGACTTTTTCTAGGCATCCTTGAACGAAACTGTAATAGCAAAACTTGAACGCCAAGGGCACATCCTTCAATGGATAAGATACGGAGATGACGTATCTGCATGTGCTAAAAAAGGTTCTTTTGAGCATATTGTTTGAAACGGGTCAATAAATGGGATAAGCGTGGTCATATTAATTCTGAATTGATGATGGATCAAAAATCACATTTTTGTCTAGCACAATTATTTGACCGGGCGATAGGTTTGAATTTTGCCCTTCTAGAAAACTGTGTTGAGGAAACAATTTATAACAAATTATCAAAAAGCAAATCTAATTTCGAAAGAAAATATTTGTTGAGTAATATCCCTTTAATCACCTTTGGTAGAATGCGTAGCCAATACTTCCTTTAACGTGTTGATTTTAACGTTGGCTACGTATTATAACCAAAAGGTGATAAAGGGAGTATTTCGACTATGTCACACCATTTCAAAAATCTCGAGTTCATAACCACGAAATACTTTTTTTACGAATGGAAAATAACCTAAAACACGATTTTTCCTTAAAAAAACGCATATCCCTTAAAACTTAACGAATCCAAATCCCACCAATAATTTACAAAATGGCCCCAAACCTAAACTACCTGACGCAGCGGTGCTTTTTTTGGAGGTGAACAGGAAACATTAAAATTCCTATATAATATTGAAATAAAAAATAAAGTAGGTTAATCAACTCTCGAAAAAAAAATTTGCCAGAGCGAATTTTTTCAATACTGCCTGTGATTGGGTAACGTCATTTACAAAGCCGTTTGCGCGTATTTGAGTGAAAGAATGTAACGAGCGGTGCTCAGTAAAATTTTGACGACCGATGAAAATAAAATACCATCAAAAAAAGTAAAACTTTCACTTTGTGTTTAGACCGTAGCACATCAAAAACCATTGATTTTCACATGGCAAAACTATACCAAGCAGATAAGATTAGTTTTACCCAAGTTTTCACATCCGATAAGCCTTAAAAAGTATTCAATGGTCTTAATCTTTTTTCCGCCGATCGCAAAAACCATCAAAAACTCAAGAAATTGATACACGACAAACTGTTGCATCATTTTAAATGCCTTGTTATCCATATGTGCATGACAGGTCGCATGATAAAAATAGGGCTACAGAAACATAGTAAACCTTCATCTGCTAAGCATTTACTATCATATCAACAGTTTGCCTTAATTACCTAACTCGTTTGTCTAATTTTGAAAGAAGAAAATTTCAGACTTGAAAACGGCGTTAGAGCTAGGCAGAAAAAGAGAGAAATTTTTTTATTGCAACACATTAGTATATTGCAGAAAAGCTTCATATCATATTTCCGAACGACACAACTGAGACGATTTCAATAAGAATCCTTAGACGGTTCTTATAGGGTACACTTTTTTTAAGGTGCCCCCCAAACTCTAGAGAAACAAAAGTTACTAAAGCTCACCGTTTTGTTTTGGCACTATTCCTGATGTGGGTACTTTTTTAAAAAATGAACTCCTTTCCGCCCAAAAGAAAAAAAACAAAAAAAACATTTATCACTCAAATTGAGTATCCTGAATATCTCTTTCAGGCGTTGTCTTTCGCTTCGCAAGCCTTATCGGAATTCAAATTCTATAGCTGCTGAAATACATTTTGATAATTTTTCTGGCTCCTTTGGTTTTGCTTGAACAAATTAATGTCACAATCCTTAAGATGCTTTAGAACAAAAGCGAAACGTTGACTAATATCTTACTAACTTTAAGTATAAGAGCTTGCAATTTTACTAAAAAAAATATCAGAAGAAGACTTGTTAATTTTGATCAACTATCATTTCTTGAATGGAATTTTTGACATGGGCTGAAATTTTTTAAATTTTTACATTAAAAAAATCCACTAAGTCATGCATAAATAGTATGAATAAAAAGCCAATAAAGTCTGAATAAGCATATTTTTTGCTTACCGGGCATTGTGAAGTACTGAACCTCCCACGCAGGGACTGAGAGGACCTCTCCCTAATATATTTTTCTTGGATGCTGATTGATGATGCCCTCCGAAAAACATAATTTACGCAAAATGACTAGTCAACGCACACATCATCCTTTCGTCTAAGTACCCCCCCGTCGCACTAAGCATCTGCGCTCAAAGAAACGCACCAGCAGAATGTCACCAATCCTCCCGGTTCGGATTCTGTGTCGCAGTTCTTATTAAATTGACCTGCCCACTCAACTGCCGTGAGTGCCTGCAAAAATTATAGCCAAACGAAAATAAATAATGTCCAGTTCCGAGGTTTTAGTGCTTAAGTTATTGATAAAGAAATTTGTATTCATTTGTCGCATTCTCAGCGTGCGGTATCTAACATCGATTTTTAATCAAAAATCTTGCCGGAAACTGATTCGCCAGAACGTGATCATGAATTTTTAATACCTTTTTTCTTCATGATCTTTATGTATTATTGTTATTTGCTATCGTAGGTTGCGTGGGTGTTTCTTTAAATATCTTCTTACTCAATCATACCTAACTCTTGTATAATTCTACACTGGCCTTTCAGCTTATATTCGTGTTGTGCCTCCAGTCAGCCATGCAAGACCTTATATAATATATAATAACCATTATCAGGGGCCTTGTATTTACAGGCTCAAGTTGATTATGAAATCAATTCATAAATGGATCTAATATATATTTTTTTCGTTTTCATGAATGTACTAGCCCTTTTCTTCATTGATCAGCCTAGATTCATGGTCTCCTAATGTAGACTATTTTCTGCTGCTGTTTCAAGGAGGAATATATTTTTTATGTCATCTACGAAATATTGTGTGGTTGGCCTTACCTCCAAGTTTCGTTGACCCCAAGATTAATTTAACGTTCAACGCTCTTTATTTTTTTTTAAGATTTTTTCACTGTGACTTTCTTGGTACAAGCTGTTGTTCCTCTCGATCGAGCATTTTCCCTTAGTTTCCAATATATAATTACTTTTTTGGTGAAGACATCAAATACCAATATAATTAATTACAAGTATTCGAGGAAAGTGGACTATTTGTTCAATTTATTCTTATTGTGTAACAACTTAGATTAGAAAAGTTAATCAAATGTCTTTGGGACAGATATGTTCTTATTTGTAGAAAAATTTTAAT
>SCLH01000549.1:0-18547 GCA_004367855.1 Oikopleura vanhoeffeni | reverse complement strand
AATGCTCGAAAATAACAAAAATATGAAAAAAAACTTCTTATTTAAGTTGTGGCAGTAGTTCTTTTTTTATGAGTTCTAAGTCTAAGCGGACAAAACCGGGTAAATCTAAGCGGACGAAACCGGATTTTTCAAAGTGTCCGCTTAGACAAGAACCACAGTAGAGGTTTTAGTGAAAAAGTCCCATAAAAGATTAAATAAATGAATATAGCAAATTCCGAGTTTTTATTGTAGAACTCCACGAGATTTGTTCTTCTGATTCAAATTTTCACAGTAGATGCGGCTGTTCATGCTGAAAATTTGGCTAATAATTACAGCTATCTAGCTCCATTTTTAGAGCAACATTTGTCTCTGCGTCTAAGCGGACGTTTTTTGTGTGTCTAAGCGGTCGGTTTGCAAATTTTAAATCGGACGTCTGGTTCATTTGTCCGTATTTTACAATATAATTTAAATAATTTCAGCTCAGAAAAATACGAAAGTATTCAACTTTTATATTTGCAGGCGTTAAACGAAGTGCTAAACTGTCTCCCTGGTCAAAAAGAGATCGATTCTTGTGTTCAATCCGTCGAGGAATCGGCCAACCGGTTCAATAATCCAACCAATTTCGAAACCCCAGTTGGCTCATTCAAAGATGCGGCACAAGACCTTAAAAACGCTGCCGAGGACACTAACCAAGCTGCTGGGAACATTGTTGGAGCTAGCCGTGGGGGAGTTCATGACGTCGTTTTGGCCTCGTCAGAATATGCAAAGGTACGTTTTAAAGATAAATCACAGCGGCGTTCGAGATCAGGAAAAGTAGGCACAAGAGATCCTTTTTATAATTTGGGTCATGATTTAACTTTTCAATGGCCTTGCACTGCAAAGTCGTTTTTTTTGATTTTCGGTATTTTACCGGTTTTTCACCGGAAACTATCAGTTTCTCGAAAACCACTGAAGTTTCATATGAAATTAAATTGGAAGAGTCGGGAAAAACCAGGGATTTTTCTTAAAAAAATGAAATTCGATCCCAACAGGATCATATTACATGATTTCTTTATTTTTTACGGTGAATTTACATGAAAACTTATAAATCGGTGTAGATTAACACAGCGAATTGGATAAAATTATCAAAAAATTCAATTTGACACCTGTTGGAGTCATATTACATGATTTCTCTATTTTTTATATGGTGAAGTTGAACTGACATGAAAACTCGAGCATCGGGCAGAATATCATTGCGGATTCAATCCAATCGGCAAAAATAAAATTTGATACCCCAGGGAGTCAAGTTACACAATTTCAAAAATATTTTTTATTAAGTCAGGAAATGTAAAGAAAAATTGACAATATTAGTGAACTACGCCGGTAATTTATCAAAAATGAACACCAAGAAATATGAAACCAGTTTGGTGTCATATTCTGATATTTAAAAGTTACACTTATTTTTAGGATTTTGACAATCTTGTTGCAGCTGGTATGCGGGTTGCGTCGCACACTACTGGGTTGGATAGAAAAGATGTCATTGATGAAATGCAGATTGTTTCAAACGCATCCAACAAGCTACTTTTAGCAGCAAAAGATATTGCATGTGATGTCAATAATGCTTCTCAACGACAAAATTTATCATCGGCTGCTAAGGTAAGTTTTTTGAAGTTATTCTTTTCCTTGATTCGAGCTGTTTTTTTTGAAAATTCTGTTAAAAACTTCAAAATAATACTCATTTTAATTAACTAAGACTATTTTAAAAATCTATAAAAACGTAAAAATGAATTTTACCAAATTAAAAAAAAATTTAAATAATTTCAATTTTTCATTTATTAATAAAGATACCGCAGCCATCGAAAAATGGATTCGAAATACATTTTCCACAGCAGCAGAATCTTTATCATGAATTTTGTTTTCGAAATTGCATAAATACGAATTTTTCCCTATTTGGTAATTTTAACGTTTTTATACTATTTTCAAATTTAAACTTGGGCCTCAGAGTGAAATTGGGTGCCGAAAATAAGTTGAAAACCAACTTGTATTTTTGCGCCATTTTTTCTAACATTTAATTTTCGATTTTTTTTCGAACCGAAAAAAAAATTTCATTTCGTATTTAGAAAATAATTTTTTCGAATTTTAAAAAGGTTGCGCATTTTTCTAAGATTCCTGTTTTTATAATTTTATTTTCTCATTTATAAACAAATTTTATTTAGGGGGTGACGGACGCTATCAACGATTTGATCACAAAATGTGTGGCAGCGGCACCTGGTCAGGCTTCGTGCGAATCTGCTTTACGAAAACTAGCTCATGCAAAAGACTCGTTAGAATCAGGAGTACACCCTATTGGGGTTAAAAAAGATTATTTTACAATTTTAAATGATATCATTTCTGACCACTCGAAAGAGCTCGGAGACGCAATGACTGGAATGTACCAACATGCACGAGACGGTCAACCAGATGAATTTAATAACCAAGTCGAAAGAGCTTCAAACACCCTAGTCCAGCTGGGAGACGATGCTAACCAAGCAGCTTATATTATAGGTGGGGTGCGAACCGGAAACCCCTACTGCCAAAACCCAAAGTCTCAATTGATTTTAATCAAAGACTGAAATGAGTTACCAAAACCAGTTTTTTCAAAACGACACTTTGACTAACAAATAACTTCTTTAAAAAATTTTAGCATAAAAAATATCGAAGCTCTGATCAGACGAGATTTAATATAACACATTTTCAAAATTTCGCTCGTTCTGGTGTGATTACCGAAATAAAAATTAATGCTCATATTATTCACCCGCTGATTTTTTCACCATTTTTTAGTACATTATTTTTGAAAAACACGGTCGTCTAGAAGGACAAAACGGCAAAATTTTCAAAAAATATTTATATTTTAAAATACCATAATAATTTGGCCGGTATCAATAAAATTATTTTTTTTCTTCGGAAATGATCCAATTGACTGAATACAACCAAAACACAGCTTGGATTTATAGCCTTCTAGTGCATTTTATAGAGCATAATTCGTATAAAGACAAAACGACCGTTTTTCAAAACAAAATTGAACATGTCCTTCCAAACAAACTTCACAGTAGTTAACAATTTTGCCCAGTTCGCACCCTTATCATAGGCATATCCGATCCACACTCGATACCAGGCCGAGAAGGTCTACTAGACCAAGGAAATTTCAACGCATCCGCCTCAGCCATCCAATCAGCTATTCGAGATATTCAAGATGAACAAGTGTCACAGGAAAAATTGGTACAGGCGGTTACAGTGGTTGCAAAACAAACGGGATCACTTTGCAAATTATGTTCAGCCGCGAAAGAAAAAGCTCAGAGGCCAGAACAGAGAAGGCAGTTTATGCAAGCGGCAAAAGATCTAGCTAATGCAACAACCAGTGTAAGTTTCGAATAATGTCATTTTAATTATACATGTAATTTTTGGAAAAAATGAAAAATTTTCAATTCTAGAAGTTTCGCTTTAGCTCTGAATTCAAATTTCTTAATTTTTTTCTTAAAAAAATTCTAGAATTGAAAATTTTCAATTTTTTAGACTATGACTGTGATTTTAATTTTGGTTTCATTAAAAGAACGCGCCAATTATGTCATCTTGAGGGAGGACTTCTTCTAGATAGGTGACTTCTCAGGTTGATCACGTGACCGGGAATCAG
This sequence comes from Oikopleura vanhoeffeni, assembly GCA_004367855.1. Lineage (NCBI taxonomy): Eukaryota > Metazoa > Chordata > Appendicularia > Copelata > Oikopleuridae > Oikopleura > Oikopleura vanhoeffeni. Next base: position 14,919 of record SCLH01000549.1, on the reverse strand, counting down.
CGATCGAAGTTTCACATTATAACGTCATGTGATTATGGCAAGTAACTATTTCGTATTTTAGCTTGTGGATAAAATTAAAACGTATGGACACGATTCCTCTCCTGAGAATCGTCATACAATTGTCGCGTCAACCATTCCTCTCCAAGATGCAACAACTTCCTTACTTGCGTTTTCTTCCTCTCCCGAATTTGCTTCAATTCCTCCAATTATTTCTGATCAAGCAAAAATATCTCAAAAACCAATTTTACAATCTGGCTCTTTTATGTTAGAGGGCGGAACTGAAATGATTTCTCAGCTAAAATTACTCATTCAAAATCCTCAAAATAGACAAGGATGGAATAGTCTGACAGCAAGCAGTCGAAAGGTCTGGGTCACATATTTTTTATGGAAGTGACCATTTTCATGGATTTTCAAAATAAACCCTTTTTCCGTAATCCAAAATTAGATTTTCCGTCACTAAAAACCTAATAAGTTTAATTTTCGAATTTTCAAAATCTTTGGTTCAATTTATTTTCGAAATTTACAAAAAAATCATTAGGTTTTTTGTATATAACCGGGAAATTTGCCTTTTTTGAAATGAATTAAAAACCCCTCAAAATATTTTTTTTTAAATTTCTCACTCGGAAATTACGGGATAAATCATTTTTGCGAGATATAAATTCTGCAGCTAATACGCAAAAAACCGTTTATCCGATATTTGATTCGAAAATTTTTAAAAATTTCGTTCACTTGCGAAGCGAATAAACCGTTTTCGAAAACATTGGACCAGACTGAACCATTATTATTATTAGCTGCTGAATTAATATCTCGCCGATGAAAACCCATAATTCTTAATTGGGATTTTTTTAATAACTAATTTATATGATAAGCCCAAATTTTCTAGTTAGCACGAATTTTTTTTTCAAATTATGGTTTTTAGTGAGCATTTTATAACGAAATGAAATCCATTTACCGTGACCAAAAATTAAGGATTTTACGATAAAAAATATTACCCCCAGGAAAGGTCTCTGAATCCATCAAACAAATGATTCAAGCTATCCGAGAAGCAGCTCCCGGCCAAAAAGAATGTGACGATTCTATCGACACAGTTAACCAAGCCCTCCGTCAACTCAACGACGCTTCATTAGATGCGGTCGGAGGTCAACTTCAGCCATTTGAAGGTCAATTAAAACCACATATGGAAGATTTGGTCTCTGTTCTAACAGAAATTGAAAGTAGTACAGGTCTAGGGTGCCCACAGCATAAATTTTGAAAAGGCACAATTTCAGACTTATTGATACAATATTTAAATCGATATAAAAAAAAACGGAAAATAACCTTTTCAAAGTTAAAAATGACTCAAGGTGCCGCTGCAAAGCATTTATTTTAAAATTGATCATTTTTGAAAATTTATCAATTATCAAAAAAGTTGATATCAGAGAAACGAATAATGAACTTTAAATTTGACCACAGGTAACGCTAGATAGTAACATTTCAAAATTCATTTTCTTAAATGAACAATTATTTAAATGACCATAGTTGCTGCTAGAGAGTAAAATTAAAATTTGGGGCATTTTTTCAATAACTAGTAATTAACAAAATTCTGTTTCTAGAGGCAATGGATATTAGAAAAAAAATCCGAAAATGACCTTCAGAATTGTTAAAAATGACCATACAATGTTGTTTGAGTGTCAAATTCAAACTTTTAGCATCATTTTTAATATAAAAAATTATCAACAAATTATTTTTCGTGAATGAATTTTAGAATTGTCAAATTAAGATAGAGTGATATTTAAATGTGGGCCTTTTTTTAAAAATAAACAATTATCAACAAAATTATGTTTCAAGAATAAATAAATTTCAAATAAATCAAAAAATAATATTTAAAAATGTCAAAAATGAGCATAGGTGCTTCTACCTAATATTTGTAGTATTTAAATTAAAATTTTGAGCATTTTTAAATAAACAATAATCAAAAAAATTAAGCCGATATTAAAATATCTCCCGAAAAATGACCACCCTATAAAGGCCCCCTTGCTACATCAGCTCAACAAGATGCTTCCCTTTTGGGTCATAAAGTCGCCCAGACATCTTCTTATCTGATGCCATTGACTCAAAGTACAATTGCTGCAGCTAGTTTGTCAAGTCCGAACAAGCAAAATGATTTGATTGATCATGCTAAAACACTTGGGGAAGCACTTTTGCAACTTATTTATGCATCTAAAGAATCGGGAGGAAATCCAAATTTTAAATCGGCTCATGAGCATGTTGAAAATTCTGTAGCTTTGGTAAACGAGGCGATTAATGACTTCAAGGTACGTTCAGTGATGGTAAACTCTAACTCGAAGAAATTTTATTCTTTAAAAATAAAATTAGAAAATATTAAGACAGGTTATATTTTTTTAGAAGGGTATTTTATTTTGGCCAGATCAGTACTGGTATATGCGATCATTTTGAAATTTTGGGCATTAATATAACTTTTCAAGCTACGTGTCGCTGCAGAGCCGGTTTTTCGATATCGGATTTTGTTAACCGGTAATTTTTTTTGTCAAAAAACCTGATAAATGACCGGTGAAAACCGGAAATCTAAAAAACCGGCTCTGCAGTGTCATATTGTTTTGAAATTTGTATGAATTGTTTGTCACCGAGATAAAATACTCTTCTAAAAAAATCGAACCACAGCTTTCTGAAAACTTTTTTCTTGATATTTTAAATGTTATTTTTTTCGACGAATTACTATGATTTTCGTCTATTAAGACACTCTTTATAAAAACAATATGGAAGATAACGGACAATATGCCATTTTTGAAGGTGAAAAGCAAAAAATACAAACTTCAATATTTTTCAGATAAACTATAATTTTATTTTTTCGGATCCCTTTTTTGAGTATGTTCAAATCTCAGCTTTTCTTAGACAAAAATCAAAGGACATTTAATTTGGAAAATAATCTATGTTTTTCGAAAAAAACACTTTACTTAAAAAAATAAATTCGATAGTTTTCAAAATATATAAATGTAGCAATGATTAATTAAAAAATATTCAGGAAGTAATAAACGATTCACCAGAGCAAGCAGCGTCAACCTTAATCAGCTCGGTCGAAAACTCACTTGGTCTTTTAGAATCAAGTAAGTTTTATTGTTATTCAGATATGAGCAGTGGGAATTTTTAATGAAATAATGTTCATTTAATTGACTATAAAAATCGTACTTAATCAAAATGTTTACAAAGGGGAAACACTTTTTCGTCGATTGTTTTTTTTGTCAAAATATTTTGAAACCAAGGATTGCTCAAGACAAAAACCCATAATATTTCGAAAAAAATAAACATTATACATAGGGTGCGCAGCGGGAACCCTACAGATTACACTAAGCCCGTCCTTTGCTTTCGGAGGGTTATTGCCACCGAAAAAAATCAATTTCAGCACTAATTTCAATTTTCATCATAATAAACTTAATTTTTTCGATTATTTATGATACTCACAAAAAAATTGCTATGTTATGAAAAAAGAATTATTAGGACATTAAATGCATCGGCAGAAGATTCTAAATTTGCTCTAAAAAGGTTTCCCAGTCTTTCTCAGGTCTGATTTTTACCTACCGCCTGAGTTTCTAGTGGCGAAGAAACCAAAAGTGAAACGTTGTACTAAATCCAATATAGTCGCATTCAGAGCCCACATACGCTTTACCTTACTAATCGAAAAATATAGAGAATTTCAAATGGGATCCAATGATACTATTCTCTAGAAAATCGGATAAATAATTATATTCTAGCGTAAGCCATATTTTTAACATTTCACATTTGGTTTCTTCACCACTTGAATCTCACGCGGTATATTGTGTCAAATTTTCAGGAGAACACGAAAAAACTAATGTTACCCAGTTAACCCCAGCTTACCGTCCCTAATTCGAATCAATGGCCGGTATTTTTACCGGTAAAAAATCCGATTTTTTAATTTTATTTTATATTTTTCCCCTTTGAATTCTGCCCATTATTTTTTTCGTTGCTATCCATTATTCACAAGAAAGAATTTTTCCGCTGCGCATCCTAATTATACAATATTTCGCTCCTACAATGAGTGTTTTAGTAGGACGAACCCTACTGTAATAAGTTGTTTCAATTTTAACTAACTATTTTAGGTAGTGCACAGAGTGCTCAGTTAGACCAGTCTTCACTCCACAGTTCACTAGTTCTAGAATGTCGAACACTTTCACAAATCGCACAAGATATTTCAACCGGAAATTTGGACACTATTTCCGAACTGACCAAAAACAGCACTTTAAGTTACCAGACACTTTGTACTATTGCATCAAATGCAAATAGAATTTCGGATAGTCATCTTGCAGCCAATTCTATAAAGGCTAAAACTAGAAGCTGTGGATCAGCCATCACAAACATGATTAATTCTAGGAACGGATCAATTTTTTTGAAAAGATGAATATATCGATTACGATCCCCGGGTGCACCAAACGACTCCTTTTTCTCAGAGAATATTACCTGAGCTACTTGTCTCATTCCAAGAAATCGAAGAATGACGCTCATTTTAATGGCATGTCACCCGTGGATGCCAAAATAGAGGGTAAGAGAGATGAAAAAAATTCGAGGATGCCAAAATTAATGATTTTGTGCAAAGAAAACGAAAATTTATTTTTTGAAGTTTTTTTGCAAAATTTTCAGAATTTTTGTAGAGCTGGGGATCGTAATCGATTTATTAACATTTGAAAGTGAAGGTCTCTTGAGAAATAATTTTTTTCTAATACTGATTGAGTTTTTATTTTTATATGGGTTGAGCGGACCAAAGAAATATGAGGCAATTAACTCTCGGTCGGTCTTTTGATTGGACCCTAGACCTGGTCCAGCAAAAGCCATAATAAATTAAAAACTCAATTACAGTCATCGCTCCCTAACGGGAACACATCGCCCTAACTGGAACACTTTTTTTAGGTCGATAAGTGTTCCAGTTAGGGAGCGATGACTGCAGTACATTTTTTTAGAAATTAGATATTGCGTAAAAATCGGCACTGTTCGCTAGTATTCTTTTATATGATTAAATATTTATTATAATGTTAAATATTGACAAAATTATTATTTTTTGAAAGTAATGAAATTTTTTTTTTGTGATCTAATAAAATTTTAAAATATTTATTACTTCGGTAACTATCACTAAAAACGGTATTTAACTTAATTTTTGCCACTCCAAAAAATAGGGAAAAGGTAATAATTTTGTCGATATTTACCGTTATAATAAATATTTAATCATACTACCATAATAATATGTTTCGAATCCGGGTGACCAAAATATAACCTTCGAGAAAGAGGTTTTTTGTAGGGAAATCTCGACTGTCTCCTCATCTCACCTTCGCATCACATGATTCAAATAGTATAACAAAATCCAAGCGTACACTGCCGGTAGTTATAAGACTGAACACATCCAATTAAGATTCTAGAATCCTTGTTGAATTTAAATGCAAATTTTTATGGCCACCATCTATTTACTAACTCATATAAATGACGCGATAATCAAAAAATAGTACTGTGGTGTGCGTCTATAAGGACAATATGGCAGAAATATTCAAAAAGGTCTTTTCTCTGAAAATATCTATAATTCACCTCTTTTTCGTAAAAATATGGGTGATTAGCAAAAAAAAAAAAGGGTCTTCATGTTTTTTTGGAAAATTTAAGGTCTTTAAAAACTTTGGCTTATGGTTTTAGCTCTTGCCCGTTATTTTTGAAATTTTAAGAACAGTTTTTAAAAATAAGGACAATATGGCTCCAAAAGCTAAGGACAATATGGCAAAATCTCAGCTGTCCTTATAGACGCAAACCACAGTATACTATTTAATTCGTTACTATAATTCAACAATATATTGATCCGGCAAAACAGCTTAAAATTTCAAGAGAGTCCTGACGATGGGCGAAAATTTGATCTTTATGAAAAATGCAAACAAGTGACAGATTCGTTACAGTCTATTCTTGGAATAATGTCTGTAAGCTCGGCTTCAGCACAAGCAGCACATAAATTAAACAATCAAATTCAATCAATTATGTCAGATCTAGAAACTGAAATTCTGTTTGCGCAGTCAGGCATGGAGTTAAAAACTCGTTTTTTTTGAGCAACACACGGACAAAATGGGGAAGTTCAAAATTTAGTGCAAAAATGAGATTTTGAGATGTTTCTTCCATCTTTTTAACTTTGACAAGCTTACTTTTTGCGCTAAAAGTTTTTTTTTAAATTAAATATTTCGGACATAAGATTCTTGCACATTTTTTTTCAAAATGTAAGATTTTTTAGATATGACAAATCGATCAAAATGTATGCAGTATGCTCCGAAAATCGTATTGGTTTTTTAACTCCTAAAAGGAACTTTATTATTTGATGGAGTTGAAGAGATCTCATTCGAAAATGTTATGTCAGATATCGCCACGACCTCCCGAGCTCTGACCGAAGATATCAGATCTTTTGTTAAAGGTGTAGAAACTGGAGATAATAACCAATTGAAAGAAGCTTGTCTTTCATCAGGGAATTCTATCGGAGAATTGGTTGAATCTGTAAAATTTACAGCCAAATTTATCGCAAAAGAAGGATCGGAAACGCAATTGGCTCTGTTAAACGCTGCAAAATCAGTGGTCGGATCGTTATCGGAATTAATCGCATCGACAAAAGCCATTTCGGGACAATTTAGCCAGAATAAGGTCCAGGAGTTAAAATCGTCGTCTACTGGAACTGTATTGAATATAACTAAATTGATTAAAACTGTTCAAATTATCAGAGAAGACCAAAATAAGGGACCAGTGGAATTACAACAAACTGTAAAATTATTGCAAAATGAAGCCAAGGTTAGTTATAAATCAACTAGTGCGAGCCATATTCTGCTGAAGGTATATCGAAGATTATCTTGCCTTCTCACTCCGCCTCACAACTGTGACGTCATAAAAGACAGTGACCAATCATACCACACGATTTTTAAAATAAGTTGACAATCGTGTGATTTGATTGATTACTATCTTTTCTGACGTCACACTTGTGACGCTGAGTGAAAAGGCAGGAGAGAGCATAATCTCCGATATTAGAGTTGTTGTGTTTATATACAGGGTGTAACGTTTTTGCCTTCTTTTTTCCAATTTGCATAAATCTGAATTTTGCCGTTTTGATTGGTTTAATCTGAAAAAGACGTAGGTATTTGCCAAAATTGATCGTTCTCATTAGCGGATATAACAAAAAATCATTTTTTTTCAATTTTTTCAAGTTTCTTGAATAAAATGTTCAAAAAACGCGTAGGTTTAATTGTTAAAAAATTTGAGTACTTAAAAAACTTGTTGTCTAAAAAATATTTCAAAAACTTAAAATTTTTTTTATATGTTTGTATAAAATGTCATGAAAAACGTAGAAAATTAATTCTAAATATTTTTCCATCTAATTTTGTCTAAAAAAATTAGCATTCAAAAACAATCAAATTTCGTAAAAACGTGATTAAAAATTTACATATGATTTTAGTACAAACAAATTTGATTTTTAAATTTCATAAAAAACTTGAAAAAAATTTACATAAGATTTTGGTAGAAAAAAATAAATTTATTTTTAAAATTTCATAAACAAGTGTTTTTTTAACATAATTAGAAAGAAATTTTAGAACTTTTTTGTGTCCCAATAATTTCCGTATATGATAGTAAATAGGTTCACGTCAAAATATTTTCGTTGAAATTAACTTTTGGCTGCAAAACAATTTATTTGGTGGTGTTTTGAAATAAACTCGCCTATTATATCTTGTTTTAGAAATTGGAACCAACATCTATTACTTTCGCCGACAGGATGCCAAGCCAGAAGAATTAAATAAGCCGCTACAAGAACCTTTAACCTATGCTAGCCCAGTAAAGCTGTTAGTGTTGGAGAAATCTGGAAATAACTTCTGAAATTCTGTTGTATGCAGGATAGCGTTACAATCTGAATCAATTTTATCTATATCGATTACGCGACTTCCTGGTCGTTATTTGGCTATAATTTTTGCCCAATTTTTTTAAAAATAATTCGGCTTTGAAACACAACTCATGCCGATACATTCTAGATAGCTCAAACTGAGCAAAATATCTTGTTTTAATAATAACACAAAAAATTCTCCTATCGGACCAATTTTTTTTTTGAGATTTTCTGAAAATTTTTTATTTATCAGTTTTTCTTAAACCAATTGGAAGCAATGTTCGGATTTGGACCAATTTTCCATATTTTATTATTCACAAGAATATTGAGCTGCAGTCTGACTATCTGAGAATATACATCGATGAGTTGTTTTTCAAAGCCGAATTATTTAACACAAATTTGGCCAAAAATCCTAGCAAATAACGATCAGCGAAGTCGCATAATCGATATATAGGATATCACACCCTTTGCCATTTTTTTAACATAGCAAGATACTTTCCAAGCGAAGTTTTGCATCCATAGCATTCTTAATTAAAAACTTGAATGACCAAATTGTATTGATTTTATACCGGTTTGAACGGTGAAAATTTGAGGAAGTCCGTTTTGGGAAAAACCGCACACCTTCGAAGGCCAAAAAACAAACTTTATTTTAGCTTCTTTGAGGGTTTCGAATTACAAAAAAATTTCCGAAAAATTTTTTTCGGAAAAGTTTCCAAATAATTGGCCAAAAAATTGGCTTTGAAGATTTGGCGGTTTCTTGTCATTTCTGAACCTTACTGGATATACGGTAAAAAATCTATCTTTAGACTTAAGTTAGATTTTTTTTGAAAATGACACCCATAACTTTATTTTTTAATGCTTTTAAAGGCAATCCCCTGAAGCATGACTTTACAGCTCAATTTGAATCTGTTGTCAGCTGTGCGTCAATGACAGAAAATGTTAACCTACGAGAAAAAGTCCTTCTCAAAAACAAACCCGATTGTGCAGACTTCACGATTATTCTTTCGAATCTACAGATAGAAGTTGTTCACGGTAATTAAATTACGACACTTTGATGTTTTTCCTCGCCGCCCTTTTTCAAGCGCGCATGTGGACGCCCTCAAAATTGGCTAGTCGCGGAAAAAATCCACATAGGCAGGTGTACAAACTCAAATTTTTTCCTTCTAAGCAGACTTTTTAATTATTGATAATATTTAAATATTCAACCCTGAATATTACCTTAGTAATAAATATTATCATACAATAAACAATAAGAAAAAAAAAACTCGGTAAGAAAACTTCTTGAAAAAATCCCTGAAAAAAAGATAAACCGACTAAAATTAGTTTTCACTAGTTTTATAATGTAATTTATATCAAATTATTATGGTGCCCATATTTAAAGTTATACAAATACTTAACAAACAATATTCCAGTTATTTAACCCATTTTCTAAGAAAAATATCGAAATGATGCTATGTGTCGTTTTTTAAATCATCACGTCACAAAATGAAGAAAGTGACCAAATGAACTCAACAGATTATATTCACATGACCAATGAAAATCACAGGATAAGGGATTTTTTAAATTCTTTGAAAACGTAGTTATAATATACGACACATAGTCTATGTGTAGGAAGACGAGCAAAAAAATAACTTTTGAAATTTAGGGGTTTAGCAAAAAAGGGAAAAAAAATAAAGCGCAATTTGAAAAGGAAAAAAATGGACGTTGGTTTTTTTTATTTTTTGCGCGAATTTTTACCCGTGAAAATACCGGTTTTAAAAATTAACATTGCGCCGGTTTTCAATATATCTGCAAGTCGAGCTCGAAAGCTAAGCCAGCTATGTTAGTCGTAATCTTGGATAATTTAACACTACCATGCCAAAAAAGGTTGCCGGTTCGCTCCCTTCTATGTGAATACTGTAGAACATTTAATTTTCAATATGCCAAAAATCGTTTTTCTTGATTAAAAACTTAATCCACAATCTAAATAACCATGTCATAATTCGAAAATTTTTAAAGAAGATATAAAAAAGTTAACATTTTCGACGACTTTTGTGGCAATTCCGCCCTTTATGGGCATATTAAATAAAAGCATAAGTTCAAAAAACAGCCCTTTTTTTACTGTTCCAGTTAGGTCAGAGGCCTGTAACTCAAAAATTCGCAGGCGAACGGCTCACTTGAAATTTCACGATGTCTCAGTTTTCGCAGCCGAGTGCGGAGGTAATTTCCGATTTATGTCGATGCTGCTCAGAAAAATTAAAAGGGGTGATGGATGGGGAAGATCCCTAATGATTCCAAATGTCATTGCTGAAAAAGAGCTTCTACAATGCAGCAGCAGCTATAGAGGCAGCGCTGCGCCAAAATTGGCGCAATTGAAAACCTGAGAAAAGAAGCCATTTCAAAGGTAATGTTAATGCAACACAAATTAACTTTTTTGCTTGTTTCAGGTTTGAAAAATAACGTTGACTTTATTGATTACGGGGCCTCCTGGTCGTTTTTTTACTAGATTTTTAGCCAACAATTTTTAATAATAATTCGACCTTTTGAAAACAACTCATCCAAATTACATTCTTAGATAAGCTCAAAACTGAGACAAATATCTTATGAATAATAAAATAAAAATTGGTCCCGAATCCGAGCATTGGTTTCCAATTTTTAAAGAAACGCTAATAATTAAACAGCCCGTCATCGGATCATATATAAGTTAGGCATGCAAAATTGTTTTTGCTTTACGCTAGCTGATTTTTTGATCTGTTCTATAAGGAAATCACAAATAAATGATCTATGCAAAAATAATCACCAAGGAAATTGGTACAAAAAACCGTTTTTGAACAATTGGCCTTTCATTTTGCTGAAATTATTATGAATTAATTCGAAAAATTCCCAGGCAAAATGTAAACAATGTCAAAACTGTTTTGCGTTGTTGGAACACTTTTCCTAGTGAATTCATACGTTATTTTAATTCATGGTTTTCTAGAAATATCAAAACATCAGCTACCGCGTGTATACCGTCGGCTAAAAAAAGTTTCGTCGGGCCTACCTTACTTTACAAGTGTGCTTATTTTTTTAAATTTGTTATTTTTCCGATTCAATTAATTTTCTGGAAAAATAAATACAAAAATCGAAGGTTTATGTTTCATATATGCAGCAATATTATATGCTAAAAAAATGATGAAATTTTAGAATATTTTTGTAAAAAATAGTGTTGCATAGGTTCGATTATAAGGACGCCACAGGCGAACCCCAAGGCGCCCACTAAAGCATTGCATTGTACTGCTCGAAAAGTTGTTTTCTGTTTTTGTATACACTGTATACTATACAGCATGTGTTTTTTTTAACTTGCAAAATGAAAATTGTCATCTAGGTGATTCGGCCAAATTAAGGCGGAATTTTTATTTTGAAAGCTGCTTTAGCCCATGTAAGGGTTTTAAAAAATATAATGCCACCTATTTACCCATTTTTATTGGCCGTAATTACCTAAAGACAAAATTTTCCATTTCGGCAAGTAAAAAAAAACACACTGTAGATAAAACATATGCTATAAAGGAATAAAAAACATCACCACCTTTTTTTTAATTTACGGTCCTGTGTTTTTTAAAAAAACTACCGTGCTGGTTGCGGGTTAAATTATGATCGAATTTCTTAGGCAAATGAAAATTTGAACTTTGATTGAACAAATCTTAGAAGCTGCAAAATCGAATCGCTGGTCGCCTACTAAATTTTTAGTCCAATCTGCCTTCCGCCGCCTCAAAAAGAGTTGGTTTTACAGGTCGAATGAACATTACTGGGACACTCTAATGGACAAATCCGCTGGTCAATTCAAAGCCACGGTTTAGTTTCAGCCGCAGCAAATGGTTGCGGCGGCAACTGGATGCCATGTGGAAAGCGGCAAAATGATTTGGTCGTTGGTCAAGCTAGTGAAGAAAATGTAACGTAGCATCGAATTTGTCTATAAAGGACTGCGGCTTAAGGTCAAAACAGTGGTAAATCTTCTACAATTTGTATAATTAAAAAGGTTCGTTTATGATGACAAAACAGTGTGGTCTTGCAAAATACCATAATAATTGATCGAATATTTTAATTTAGATCGATATTAAGTACTAACAGTTTGGAATCTGGTTCATACGGGATCTTTTTTGGAGATTTTCGGGCCACAGGATAGCTTCTGCTGCATAAAGTTACAGCGCCTGATTTTCTATATCCAGTTTTTATATCCTCGACTAAAAATGTGTTTCCAAGATTTTATATGTTTGTCAAAAAACCGCTCTAAACGACTGTTATCCGAAAAAAACTCGCTTCTATCAGTTACGAGCTTGAAAAGTTCAATGTCGTTAAACTTAAAAAAAAATAATTATTTTCAAAAATGTTTAATAAGAACGTATTTTTTCGAGATATAAATCTACGATGGGATCCAGGCCCCTCGGTTCCCGTTGAGTTTGACTCGTTTTTGAACCAATGAGAAGCACCGGATTTCAATTTTTTGACGCGATCAAGTGTTTCGAAAAGAAGTTCAACCACGAACGCTAACCGAGGGGCTGGGGGATTCCCAATAATTAGATATACTCCAAAAACACTGGTGGTTAGTAAAAAAGTCGATAAGCGGTTATTTAATCATCGCCAGTTATTTTTTTCGAACGAATTGGCATCGTTTTTTTCGAAATTTTTCCCCTTTTAAAAAAATCCAGCTTTTCAAAGCAAAAATGACGGAATTTTCAAAATTTTTAATTTTTTATAAAAGAAATTTTTAAATTATTAAGGGGGTGGGTTGTCGCTTTTGGTACCTTTCAATCACGCCTCAAGATCAAAATCTAGGGCAGTTGTAAAAAAATCCGAGGATACTTGTCTTGTAGATCCAGCCTTCGTCTAACGATTGCACATCTCAAAGTCAACCTTGTTTACATCACACCACGAGGTGGTGAGTCTATTTCTAAAAAGAGGACTAAACGGTTTTTTTTTAAAATCTATCTTCCTTTTAGACCCCACATACAAAGCGTCTCAAAATTTTACACAAGTAAGCGAATAAATAGAAGGAAAAAAAGTGATGAGAAGGAATTTTTTACGAATTTTTGACTTTTTTCTTCTAGAATCTCATTTAAACGCCGATTTTTCCAGTTTTTCGATCTTCAAACCTCTATCTTCCTTTAGACGATGATGTTTAACTGAACCAATTTTTTTGGAACTAAAGGGTAGAATAAAATTATAATGCGGTAAAAGGGTGATGAGAAGGGAATTTTTGAAATTAGTTCTAGAATTCCTAGGAAAATTGGAAATGAAAAAGTGACCGGATGAAAAGTTCGAAAAAAAAAGTTCGTCTGATTCGGAACAAAAGTAAACCACCAAATTGAAGCTGAAATTTCACTGAATCAAAAAAGTTGGCTTACAGCTTGATCAAACAATTTTTAAACCAATCACGTCAAATTCGATAATTAGGTTTAACATTTTGGGCTTAAAAATAAGTTTAGCTTTTTTTTTAAAACTGGCACCACCTTCTCAGTCGTTTTTTCTCGAGACCATAAAGCAGATATCACCAAACGGTTTTCTGTTTATTTGTGCCAAGTATATTTGTGGCAGTACAAATTTTTTACCGGTTTTGTAACATTAATTACCAGGTGAAACGGTTGACCAGGGTTGAAAACAAAAAAATTTGTATGGCCACAAATATACTTGGCTACACATAACAGAAAACCGTTGTTGATATCTGTTATGGTCTTCGAGAAAAACGACTGAGAAGGTGTGGTGCCAAGTTAAAAAAAGCTACCTAATTGAAATTTCTAAAATTCGATTAAGAACATTTCCGATAATTTTAATGTCATGCAATACGTTTTCGGTGCGGTCATATTCACCAATAAAAAATGGTTCATATCATGGTAGAATACCGGGTTTTTATGCGGGTTAAAGCAAAAAAAATATTCGAATTTTTGAAATTCTAGATTTTGTCTAGATTGTTTTGAAAAAAATAAATTGCCACCATGAGATTCCCTTGGGTCAACTTTAGTCATAACCGAATATTAATGTATCAATAATTAATTCTATAAAGGGCTCAAAAAAAAAACCGACACCCACCCCTTAACCTTAAATTAAATTAAAACATAAAAATTAACTTTTAAGTTATATTATTTAAAACCCCTATTTAGAATTAGAGAGTGCTGCTCGTCAAGTCTCTGGCGCTACCAGTCAAAGCTTTTGATCCGCAAATGTAAAGGTAATAATTCGAAAGTTTTAAAAATGAAATAATTTAAAAATAATTTTTTTAGTAAAAGCTTGATCCGGATAGTGTAAACAATGCCATCGGCTTGACCAAGCTGGCGGAGCTGTCCAAAAAGGCTTCCTGATGATCTCACTCAAGCAGCTAAAGAGGCCAGAGAAGTAAGAAGATATTCAGGTAAGATTTTTCATTTTTTATAGAATATCAAACATTTTTCAGTTCCTATTTTCACGTGAAATTTCACATTGATTGACGAAAATTGATTTTATTTTTGATAATATCTTCTAATCTTCTTCGTCCAAGTGAATTTTATCTCTCTTCATTAAAAAAAAATTGGACACCGCTTTATAAAGGACAATTTCGGAAAATTATAGCCAAAACCTACGGGGGCTTTTTTATTTTGGGTCCCGTCTCCCTCTATAATGACCAATTCGGGATAAACCAAAAGGGTATTTCTATAAAACAACTATTTTAAGCAGGTCTTCACAATTTTTTTGGAAAATATGTTCTTTAAAAAAATATAATGGAATATAGCTAAGGACAAGATGATATAGGACAATTGGTTTTAAATTTTTGCCTAAAGGACAATTTGGGAAATGTCACCTGTCCTTATAGAAAGAAACGCACAGTACTAAAATTTAAAACTTTAAGATCGGGACAATTATTGAATAATGAAACTCAACGTTCACGTCGTGTCGTGAAATGGAAGCCGTTGGAAAGAAATGATGAGAAAACAGCAAGAGAACTAGAAGATGCCCAAAAGAAATGGGCATGAATTCAAAAAGTCAAGATATAAATCGGACGGCAGAGATGAGTACTCATATTATGGTAATATTTTTAAGTA
>SCLH01000548.1:65499-99834 GCA_004367855.1 Oikopleura vanhoeffeni | reverse complement strand
GACATATTCACAAGTCACCTATCAGATCCATCTCTAAGTTTTTCGTTCGGTAAAAGTGGTTCATACAGTAAATAATTTCGTACAGATTCAGAATATTTTGACAGAGATATAATTTTCGTAGATGTACCTAACATGCATTTTCTTTAGACTTCTTCAGCAACCCGGTATGCAAATCCAATCCAAGCATTATCATCATGCACATATTGTCCTGATCCAATTCCATCCAAAAATGTAGTAATAATACCTAGTGCGTGCAAGATGACCGAAATTATCAACCTATTTATTTAAAAGGCCAAAAGAAAAGATCTCTAAGAAATTTCAGATTTCTCTAAAACTCCTCAAGACCTCTGAACCTTCAAATTTTCCTATAACCAACTCCTAAGTTCAAACTTAACCCTAGATAAATAAAACATGAAAGCCGTTTTTAAAAAACTACAATGCCTGGCTAAAGTAAATGACAAGCAATACAAAAAACATATAAAATATGGAAAACGGATAAGTACATTTCTGCCTATTTATTCCCGCATGTTCATTATATGTGCTATTCTAAACTTTTTGTATAAGTACTTCTATTTTAAGATTATTTTTCTTTTTGATTATTTTTTGAAATAACAGAAAAAAAAGGAAGGAAAGAAATCACTTGAAAACTATATCAAATTTTTATTTTTATTTTTTATTCTTAAACATAACTCAAAATTTTAAAATTTCAAAGTTTAAAATGCTGCAAAGTCAAAAGGGCGGAAAGCCTACGACTAGGATTTCAAAACGGTGAAAATCAAAATCAAAGTGATTGCTTGCCAAAAATAACCTAAAATTTGTAGCTTGTTAGTCCCCTTCAATTATGGCAGGTTATCGGAAGAAAGTTTTATATATCCAGGATCGGCTACTGGTGGGAGAATAGCTAGATATTTTATCTGCTATTCCGATTTTTGAGTAACTTATTGGTCCAGATTTTAAAGGAAAATGATAAAACCATTCCCCGGATGTGAGCGCGATTGCCGATTACAATGAGTCTTTCAAAGTGTTGGAGGTGATTTTCCATCTTTACCATGCATTACGTCACCCCATCTACTGTAAACCCTGTTTTCTCATATAAGCCAATTACTCCCTTGAAAGGCTCCCCTGCCGGTATAAGTTCGTTAGTTCAATCTATTTTTCGATGAATAAATGGTCTCGCTGCGTCACATCCTTGGCCATTTTGTTTGGGATACTTGTTAGATCTATGGCCCGAGTCTTGAATTTTTTCGCGTTTGGCAAAAGGCCTGAGTACTGTGCACAAAAATGGATAATGATCATCAGTCCGGCATCAGGCCTCTTCTATATCTCCCGCAAACTTCCGAGGCGAAAGGATCAAATTTCCGCTAAATCCATTTTGACCAGTTGGGCTATAACTCCAACCAATTTACACATTATATTAAATGTACATTGGATTTTTAGATATATAAGGAAAAGTTCAAATTAATTTTAGCATAGGATTTTATTTACTTAGATTATTCATTCTTTATCATGAACTTTCTTTTTTTTAAATCTCAGTTGCAGCCTAAAAAACTGTTCGTCTCTTTTAGTCTTAATAGTGTCCATATATCTGGTTAGTAAATTTGGCAGAAAAAAGGGGGATATCAAAATCAGCTTCATCACGGAAATCTTGTCCATTGTTCTTGGCCTTTCAAATCCTAATCAAAAACTTGCCCTTTTTTAGCAGATTTTTCTTAATAAATAAATAATAAGACTTTCTTAGAAATTCCAGAGGAGCTAATTATTACTGTCTATTCGACTTAGTATATATATTCATCTTTAGTCCATTTTTTTTCAATAATTAATTTACATTGTAAATTATATTGCGGTGAGCTGGATTTTGATTTCAATATAATTTGTTATTTTTTTTTTATTAATATTTTGAATTAACTTCGTACTATCATAATTATTTCTATAAAAAAAAGGAGAAAAGAGACCAGACGCAGGATACATGATGTACGACTGCTTTTATTCTTTGTTCTTTTTATTTTTGATTTTCCAGTTATATATTATAGTTACCTCAGATCATTCTTTTATTTTTTTGCAAAAAAAAAAGGTCTACCATGTTAACCCCATAGCATCTCGCTTTAGGGCTTAGTCTTCCTTTTCGACTTTTTGGAAACTTTCATCAGTGCTGCCCATATCCCTCAATGACCATTCATTTGTTCTTCGTAAATAACATTACGACCAGGAAGCAGATTTAATACTATTGATTAAGTTAAAAATATCTTTATTTTCCAGAATATAAGCTTGTGCACCACTAATCGTCCCTTTTTCCAGGCTTCTATTCTAGATAGGAATTTTTGAAAAAAAAAAAGAACAAAAAAAACAAATGAGAAAAGAAATGACTTGTATGTTAGGAATGAGCACAGGGGTAACAATCACATTATACTGATACTTATTACGGAAGCCTCCAACTTTGCGACACCCACTCACCTGTGAATACTCGTAAGTCTTTAAGAATATAATGACTTCTGTATACCTTATTTCGATTTATTCCTAGAGCAGCTAGTGACCATTCTTAATAATCGGAGCCTATAAGCAAAGTTTCATTATCACATACATTGTTCAATAGCTATAAGATAAATATTTCAGTTGTATATCAATTTGCCGTCTGGAGTGATGGAACTAAGATTATATAGCATATATTTGATAAAGTGTCACCTTTTAGTTCGATACTAACTTTTCTCCTGTTCCAATCCGATTTGTATTGGTCAAAAATAATTTGTTGATGTATATTTTCGCAGATTTCCTAAGATGTTAGAATCTAACTCTAATTAGCATTATTCGTTTTTTTTTTCTCCTACCCATGAACTGTTAGTTTTCAGTGTATATTTTACATTCCGATAGGAAAATGTCAAATCAGGCTTTTAGCTCGCAATACCCCTTTAATGGATTCTTTTTATTTAAATCAGAAGTCGTCAATTTTTACCTTTCCCTCTTCAAAGTTGCTATGGTCATTAGTGCACAGCGTACGAAAGCCGCGGGTTTTATTAGTGTTAATATGTGAAGTTGATTTTCGAGATATTAAATATATCTTCGGATGTTGCTCCACTCTCGAGCCCGTTCTAGAAAAACAACATTAAACAATCTAGTTTTTGACAGGAAAAAAAAAACACTAACAAAAAGTTAGATTTTTTTTTCAAAAGAAACTGATTATTTCGGCCTTTGTCACACACATTGTCACAAATATTATTGTTTTCTCCCTGAAAAATAATGCCCTCTTTCTCGCCTTTTCTTGCCCTGCGTTGAATTCAATATTTCAGAGAAATGTGGGCGACGAATATTAGGGACTCTTATTTTTACACAATTTCCAGTGACGTTTCTTGAGAAACCTGGCTTCGATATAATAATTTTTTCAAATTTGTTCAGTACAACTCTAAGAAAGTTGCCCAGGATAATCAGTACTATTCAGAGCATCTGAATAGCTCCTGAACCTTTTACGCTCAGAAAGTGGAGTTTTAGTAGGCGTCTTAAGCACTAAAAAGCTCTCCTCCCTCCATTCATTTCCTTTATCTTCTTTTATACCTTAATGTTTATTTTTGTGCGCGAAATTATAAAGGTTTTCTAATAATTAACATGTCGCATCTCCGGAGCGGTGAAATATTTCGAAATTTCCTTCCTATGTGGTCCAAAACAGGCTAACGCGTACCCCGTATTTTGGGTAGTGCCTCACCGCAAAGCCTATCTCCTTTTCATTGGAAAAATTTATAGAAATATGTTTCAATATTGTTACATAGTACTTTACACGCCGGTAGCCTGTTCATTAAAAGGTTAAATTCGTCAGATTAACGGTAGGTCTTCTCTCTGTCTCGCAATTTTCTTCTCCAAACGTCTAGGATCCGACTTTGTTGATTTCTGAGGTTTTTGGTTGAAATTCTGAACTATAAATTTTTCCTTAAAACCTACTTTTTTTTGAAGAAAATTCGAATATTTCTTAAAAAAAATCCTACTAGTTAAAAAACTCTCCTAGATGACAACACCTTGCTCTACAAAATAGAGGCAATCAAAAAAGATAATTGTTATCTGACAAATCTCATTATTCGTCACCCCTCTAACTTTACCTTTAATTTCAAAACCCCCAGAAAAAATCCGACTTTTCTTTGAAAAAATTCAAAACCAAAAAAAACTGTATAAGATTAAAAAACTTTGGCAGAAAAGTCTCTACTAACATAGGTGTATCAAATGTATTATACGTGAAGCTGAGATATCGATCGGCCCACATCCTAAAGCTTGCATTTAATGTGTCACAAAACTTTAAATCCAACGTTTTTATCTTTTATTCCGAAAAAATTTCTGGCCTAACTAGCAAAGGTGTGGATTGCATACTTAGACGCCATTTCCAGAAACTAGATATCATATGGTTTTTTTCTTATTTACAGGTTTTTTTTCAATTTTAAAACACTCATTTTTTTTAGGGCTCAAAATGCTGACTTAGTAATCACAGTTTGTATAAATTTAATAAGATATCCTTTTAATGACAATTAAATAAGCTTTTCCTTAAAAAGTTGACGATAAATGGGGACCATTTTGGAATAAGATTTATGGAGCTAAAGAAGGATAGGCGTATTAGCATTACAAATTGTTAGTTCAGAAAGAGTTCTTTCTCTTCTTCTTCAAATTATTTTTATCGACTAAGCAGGCCCCTAGAGGCGCAGCGGGCTGACACGGAACTTTCCACATGAAGTCCGCGTAACTCGTGCACTCTCGTTCATGCTCTGGGGCGCCGATCAATCTTCACATTTTCAGCCTACATTCGCGCTCTACTTACTTTTGGTTGAGATATAGAAGGTTCTAATTCTCATTTATACACGAGCAATCACGCGAGGACAAGTTGAATAATTCTGGCTAATTGTGTCTACGCATTCGTATCCAAAGTGTTGTAAATTATACAAAGTCGGCTCATTGTACTAAAGATCAGGCTATAGTGTGACGTAGAATAAGACTCAAAAAACCACCCTGTCGGTATTCATTCAAAGGCGAATGTCTGCCACCCTGTAAGATAGAGGACATTTAGAAAAAGACGCCTCGATCGACATTTGGTTAATAAATTGGTTCAGAAAATTGCTGTTTAAAATTCTGTAATACACTATATGATAATAAATCTATTTTTTGATTAAAAAATTTCGACAAATGTTTATTAAAATAAGGGCCTCCCAACAGGGGCGCGGTTGAAAATTTTTGGATATTGAAAAATGTATTTTGGTATACTACCTTGGTACTGTTTCATAGTCCGTTTCTAGTAATAGCACTTCCTTCTATCTGCATGATCAATACCGTGGCTTGAGTGACTTCACGAAAGGGTACCTCCAATCAACTTCTAGAGATGCAGCCGTCGTCTTGAAAATTCACGGTCATGTTTGGGCCTCAACTCAATCAATAGACTTAAACTGTGCATGTATAGCACCCCAGTGTGCGCGTTGTCTGAATGATTTCCTATGTCGGTTGGTAGGGGAATTTTCACTCGTAACGAGCTTGGGCTAGGGTGCAGGCTGAAAATTACCAAAAGCATCAAGAAATCCCGATATACCTGCTTAAAAAGAAATCTAAGAATATTGGCAAGTGACCTTAATGATATGTACAGTTGATGAGTTTGGACCTTTTGAGTATTCGCAGTTGATTGACTCTCCATGCACCAAAAAAATAGTTGATTTAGATTCATTGTTCATACCTGGCGTTGAAGACCTTAAGTTGTTGGATTCTAGACCTCGTTAACACCTTCTGTTTACTTGACACATCTTTCAGGCTTAGTTGATGTCTGTTAGTGACCTGTGATAGAATAGGATTATGACATTTTGAGAAACCCTAACGAGACCATTATATAAGTGGGTTCACAATATTGATTATTATTTATTAAATTGATAAATTTGCCGGTTACAATTAATTTTTAAACTATTCTGAACGTGTTTGTAAAATTCGCCATTGAGTTATTATTATTAAAATGAACAATACTGCAAGAAAAACAATTTATAAACAACAATATAATAGGTATTAGCGAAAAAAATAACTGAGGACGAATGAAATATTGTCAGGATGATACTTTTTATTCTAATAACCTTATCTCTCAAATCGGATAGTGTATATCCAGAGTGCAATCTTCGCTTACCTTGTCCCCATAATAATGCATTCCCGACTTGACAAAGCTGATTTCTTCCAGGTCTTTGAGTCATGTCAGAATAGGGCACGACTC
Organism: Oikopleura vanhoeffeni; assembly: GCA_004367855.1. NCBI lineage: Eukaryota > Metazoa > Chordata > Appendicularia > Copelata > Oikopleuridae > Oikopleura > Oikopleura vanhoeffeni. The sequence continues at coordinate 93,629 of SCLH01000548.1, read as the reverse complement.
TAAGTTTATTTTGTAGTCTCACAATACTTTTGCTTGTGTTTAACTCTTAGATGACTTATTATACGGAGTTCTCGATGTCTGGCGGAAATACCATTACCTGCTTTAGAGTTTCTACATACTAGCATATTACTCCCATGTTGTTCTTAATAATCTCGATATATGCTTCATTATAGAAAAATTTAGAGAGAACAGACGTCGGATTGAACGATCATTAAATCAATTACTCGGGAATCAGAAAGGTATGGTTCTTCCTATCCATTATTTCTCCGTCGTGTTGTGGATACTCTAGGTCCCGCAGTATCCTTTTTCTTACTCCAAATTCGTTACTGAATTGTAGGCTCGCAGTATTTTCTTAATGTCAATTTTGATATAATTATTTTGTGAGAATAATATCTTTCCTCCAAAATTTACATTAACACAAATTCTCTCTACTTCATAGTCGTTCAAATTTTGGTTAATAATAGTAAATTATTCTAATCACATAGTTGGTACCTCATATAGATTTGCATTTCATGTATGGATGTGGTGAGTTTCAGATTCATTTTCCGCTCTAGATCTTTTGGAGTACTGGACACTGACCTCTCCCCGGAATACGTCAAAATCGCTCTAACCCCCTCAGTATTAACTTACTCAGACAAACTCTCATAAAGGTCACTTAAATAATAGCCTATAAGACATAATTCTTCCGGGTATATATATGCAGCCCAAAGAAAACTTTTGGTTGCTATTTAATGTCATATATAATTGTTTTTATTTACAGCTCTCAACAATAATGCTTAGTTGAGTTTGTCAGACTCCTTTATGAACTCTGTTTCAATACTATTGTTGCTTGATAGTATTATTTGTTTCCGTGTTATTTAGTGAAAAACCTAAGCTCCAGGTCTAGAAGACTTCTTTTGACACAGATCTAATTTCTCAGTGCTATGACTTGTCATAGGTCTTCGCGATACTAGATTATTTTTTGATTTTATACAAATATCATCTTCATAGTTTTTATTTTTAATGGTCTCACTCGAAAGATCGATCAGGTAGTTAGTATATCTGAGATTAGAATGAAGCTCATAATATTATAATAACAAGAAAAGATTTTCGATGTGTTTTTTATCGTGTGCATTCCTAATAGTCTAAATTGGCTAGCACAAAAGTCGTATGTAACCAAAATGATAGAACAAGTTAAGTATTAGCGGCACCAAACGTGTGTACATTTTTTTCAGCTATTTGCAAGGGACAAAGGACTGGAGGCCCATTACTCATTCGATGTTTTATTTGGGGTAGGAGAGACCAGTGCACTAAAAGATAGCGTCACAAAAGAGGAAGGGTATAGCGTACAAAGTTTGAACACTAATGGGAGCTACTCTAATCTATGTCTACTAAGTCTGCCCCAGATACTCAAGAACCGAAGTCAATCAAGTCCTCATCGCCCGCACACCAGCGGAAATTTCTACCTCTCGCGCCTAAATAATTGCTTCTATGTTCAGGGACATCTAAAATGATGAACTCTTTTTATTTGTTTAGTTGACTTAATCTTTTGAGTCCTTAACGGGATTGTTGTAGTTGGGATAAGTTTTTTTAGGCAGCTGATATTCTTTCAACGCAGAGCAGACCAGACCCCGGGTCTTATTTTGTTGAGAAGCCAAGATGGGAAGATTTATTTTCTAAACAGAAACAGACAGTCATGAATGAGATCTGTCAGAGAGTGTTTTTCCTTTCTCCCATTTTTGAGTAAAGTAGAAGAATACCAGACCGCTGTGAATCAATCAAAGGAATAACTTGTCTTCTTCTCTCCGGATGAATTTGTGAATACCAAACTACGCCGGCGGTTGTAGTTACTTTATCGGTATTGCTCATTTGCTCTCAATCAGCAGCTATGTCCAAGATACTTCTATTTACTACATTGTTTATCGCGATATTAGGCAGAATATAAATATTAGGGCCCCGGTCGGACAGTGCGTGACCGAACAAATATGTGGCCTCGCCGTTTATCCGATAAGATTAGCTTTACGTGGCTCTTCGGACTATTTAGGCTAATAACTCGGTGGTTCTATTGGATACAAACCGCGCTACGCCAATTTTATACATTCGTTTTTTTTATGATTTATCTGACAGGATTGACCGGGCTCTCATATATATGATTATCCATATAATCGGAAGTAATTTTTTATGTTTAATTAGTGAGTTAAATTTCTGGATTTAATTCGCGAAAGCCGGTATAACGATGCTATATTTTTCTCTAATTCTTTTCTGTACAAACAATGAAATAATTTATTTTCTCGTGGTTAGTATCTATTTAACGTGTTATCACCCTCTTATACCACCGGTCGACAGGGCATTTTGTATTATATTAAGAGGATTGAGCTTGTGATGTGGGACTATGAATGCAACGTAGCCCTTTTACCGGAGCACCGACTCAACTTACCAGCAATGCAGAGTGGCTAAGGAAGGGGGAAGAATNTCAAATGACAACTTTTAAGCTGTAATTTCAACCAAACAGTTATGGTTTTCCAGTCTATTGATGTAACAAGCTAAAAACTTCTCCTTTGATACTCAAATGACTGGAAAGAATCACTTTGTAGTGAATTATTGACTCGACTCTATCCTAGTTTTTCGCTAATATATATATTTTTTCAGTATTTTTTAATAATATATTTTCATTTAAATTATTTTGTATAAATTATTTTATATATAAATATATATATATATTTTTCCATAAGTCATTTTCTCACAAATAAGGAAAGATTCAAGTAATTAGAGTAAATGTCTATAACAAATCCCGAGAATCTAATATTTTTTGTGCAGTCAGAATACAAACATCAACTTATTATATAGTATTAATTTTTATTTAGCAGGTATAATATGGCAGGTTTGAACAAATTTATTCAAATAGATTTAAACACTTAACCCAGTTATTTATAAAACAGGTACAGTGCTTTCATGGTAAACCTTTAAACTCTTTAACGGGAATACATCTTTATAATCAGCATAAGTACTAAATCGGTAGCAGATAAAAGCTATAATTTGTTTATATGAGACTCTATTATTCTTGATCTTTGAGTATTTTATAAAGGGATTTTAATTCTAAAGTTAATATATTAATTCCAAATTTAACCAATAAAAAACATTGACGTAAGTGCAAAACAACAATTTTTCGTTTACTCAAAGGATATACGTTTTTGTAAACATTCAGCCAATATGGCAATATATATTTATTTAAAAATTCTGCTGTAAATAAAATTCTATCCTAAACTGTGTGTTTAAAGTTGTCGGCCGAGAGCGACCTAGGGACAGTCCGCCCGAAATGACGAGATGTTTTAAAGAAAAAATGGTTTTTCTTTGCAGATCTGAGAAATTTCCCACCAGCCTGCCCCCAGGCCGCTCCCCCCGAGCCCCCCGAAGAGGTACCAAACGGGTTTAATACAGCGCAAAGTCGACAAAGAGCAACACAAACCTAATCAGAATTAATAATAATGGCCAAGTCTCTTAAGACTCTGTTAAGTTCAATCGGGAAGACAGACTTAAGGAGACGCATATTCGTTGTATTACTAGGGTTTGAATTCTGCTCCATGAAAGACATTTTCATTGCTTTTCTGATTATGCTCCGAGCATTGAAAACATCTTTCATTTTATCTGGAAGAATCTTTGATGCAGCAAAAACCCGATGTTGAGAGATGAGAACTCTCCTCATGTGAGGTGAATTCTCAACTCTCCCATCTACAACCTTTCTAGCCATCTCCTTAAGCTCCCCTGCCGATTTAGCTAGGCCGTATTTTTTGGATACTTGCTTAGAGATCATGGCCCAGTCTTGAATTTTTTCGCGTTTGGGCAAAAAGGCCTGAGTACTGTGCACAAAAAATGGATAATGATCCATCAAGTCCGGCATCAAGGCCATCATTCTATATCTCCCGCAAACTTCCCAGAGCGAAAGGATCAAATTTCCGCTCAACATCCAATTTGAAACCAGTTTGGAGACTATAACTCCAACCTAAATTTACACATTATATTAAATAGTAACAATTGGATTTTTAGATATATAAGGAAAAAAGTTCAAATTAATTTTAAGCATAGGATTTTATTTACCTAGGATTTTATTCATTACTTAATCATGAACTTTCTTTTTAAAATCTCAGTTGCAGCTAAAAAACTGTTCGTCTCCTTTTAGTCTTAATAGTGGTCCATATATCTGGTTAGTAAATTTAGGCAGAAAAAAAGGGGGATAATCAAAATCAAGCTTCATCACGGAAAAATCTTGTCCATTAGTTTTTGGCAATTTCAAATCCCTAATCAAAAAACTTGACCCTTCTTTTTAAGCAAAAAAATTTTTCATTAATAAATAAATAAATAAGACTTTCTTAGAAAAATTCCAGAGGAGCTATTATTACTGTCTACTTCGACTAGGTAATATATATTCTCTTTATTATATTATTTTTCATATATTAATTTAGATTGTAAATTTATTGCGTGCTGAGCTTTGTATTTTCAGAATATTTGTTCATATTATTTTTAATATATTTTTTTACTTACTATTATCTATCTATTTATATAAAAAGGAGAAAACACATGTTATGTTCTTTTTATTTTATTACTTTTCAGCTTTGAAAATTATATAGTCCTCATATTTTTTGAAAAGTCTACATGTACCAGCATCTCCCGTAAGGGCATTTCTGTCGACTTTCTTGGAAAACTTACTCAGATCGCCCATATTCCTCATGACCAATTCATTGTAATACTTCGTATAAAATTACGACCAGGGAAGCCAGATCTTAATAATTGATTTAGTAAAATAGTTTATTTTCAATTAAGCTGCTCAATGCTCCCTTTTCAGGTAGAATGAAAAATGAGGGAAATGACATGAAGTGTAGGAAATGGAACTCACATTACTGATATACCTTAATTATTTTTTTAAGACTTTATGTATATGTGACAAATCAGTCATACTTTTTCACGATTACGAATATTCTATTATTTTCTATATTATATTTTTTATATATAATATCCCGAATAGAAAACTAGAAATCTTGAAAACTTTTCATCAAATCAAAATCTCAGATAATAGTAGCTGAGACTTTCCTTTCTATAAATTTTGAGAAAGTATAAACCTTTTTAACGCGATATATAGTTATAAATTTTCGTTACTCTATGTCTAACCGAAAATGTGCCGAGTACTTCGTGAGAAAAATCTCATATAAATCAGAACACCATGTTAAGTTTGTTTTAATTGGGTAGAAACTCAAAAAATCGTTCAAAAGATAAGATAAAAGCCGTCTGAACTATACATACCTTGGTACGGTATTCATATCCGTTTAGATAAGCACTTTCCTTATCTGCATCATGAACGGCCTTAGTGACTTCATCGAAAAGGGTAAGCTCATCAACTCTGCAGATGCAGCCGTCTTGAAATACAGGCATGTTCTGGCTCAACTCCAGGTCATAGACTTTAAACATGTGGTAGCCCAGTGTGCGTTGTCTGAAATTGATTTCTATGTCCGGGTCTGGGGTAGAATTTTCACTCGTACGAGCTGGGCTAGGTGCAGGCTGAAATACAAAAGAGCCATCGAGAACATCCGAGGTGGCTAACTCATGGTTAAGACCACGCGTGAAACTCTCCACAATGTTATTAACACTCTGAAGACCTGGTCCCGACCAGGGTGGTCTGTACCCATGTTGAGATGACTGCCCATCAGCATATGGGCCCAATTTGAATTTTTTTGTATAGCCAGTTTTCTGACGTTTGACCCCTGGTGCTTCAGGATCAGTGTTACCCATAGACAATCGTCTTTTGCACCGAGTTCCCTGTAACTTGACTGGCGAAATCTCCTCCATAGAGTCAATGACATCAGAGTCATTCATTTCCAGAACGCAGGGTTGAGGCTCCTTGATGTCACGATTTTCACCCTGAATTTTATTTATTTATTCTCAATAAATCATGATAAAAAGTGTTTCAAGTTATTGTTAGATATGTGCATGATAGTAACCTTTATACTATCACTTATTATTTTATATTGGTAATTATTATTTTATATAATACAATTATTATGCACTTTCTTTTTCATGACGAAAATCACAGAACAATAAGAAGTGATAACAGGATAACAATATAACTTAACAAGTAACCATAAAGAGAATAAAGAAAAAAGCCCCTTTCTGCCCAAAAGACAAAGTTTCCCAAGCAACACCCTAAATATTTCTATCAAATGAACTATTGTTAGGTGAAGATTTCAAAAACCATAATGTATTATTCAAAACATAGTTACTTAAGTAAAAAATGAAATACAGATAACTGTATTTATATATGTCAGAACTTCTAGGCAATTTACATTAAAAAGCCCGTCCAAGACGGGCTAAATAAATTTTAATTTATATTAACATTTTTCCTCATTTTAGTAATTATGACACAGAAACATTCTCTTAGCAACCCTAGAGGAAAAGGCTCAACAAAAGTTTTTTTTTACTTTACCTCATCAATTATAGCAACATTATCTGCTGTTGAGTCCTGAGGATGAACGTTTCGAGTTTCCTCTCTGGGAGATATCGCTACCTCAGCCAGGTTCAGCTGATTGAGCTCATTATTCATCAGATTGTCAGGATTAGCATTAGAATCCTTCCCAGGTTTCATAGTCTTGAGAGTATCTTACGCAAAGGTGAATCCTCAAAAAATTAAATTAAAATGTCTATACTTAGAAACTGTGCAACCTAGTTCCAAGTAAGTTTTTACTCGAATGAAATATATTTTCAGTAAAGATTTGAGCTGGTCAAAAATGTGGTGCAGATGCAGTCGATTTAGTTTTATTATCAGCCTATTTTCCAGATTATAATAATTTATAGGCTCGAAAATACCTTACATAAAAATAACAGGTATTTTCCCAATTTTTTCGCAATTTTTTAGCTAGCATAATCTCATCTCACATTTTGTGAAGCAGATCGTGACTCACAATGTGAAAGTTAATTGTGAGTCGAACATCCTTTCAGATGTTCTTATTTTTTACTTATTTCTATTTTTGTAATAAGACTTTGCAGGGTCAATTATATTTTCAAAATACACACACAAAACAGAACAAACAACAAATAATTTCTGACGGAGGAGAACTAATAAACACCAGAAACCGATAAAGTTTCTAGAACAGACTGAATTTGACTTAAGCCTTGTTTTTGAATTCTAACATTAGTTGTCTTAAATCTCTTGATAAACAAATAAGCAAAAATAGGCCCAAGAAAAGTATTGGAAAAAAGGAGGCCCGAGCTATGTTGGACCTGTCCGATTTATTAGTTTTATTTTCTGGACAAATCTTATCAACTGATACTGGTAGTTTTCAAATCAGACCATCCGAGCCAGACTTACTAAAGGTGATCATTACTAAAATAAGCCTTGATTCCAACTCTATTTTCAATATAATGTAGATTTTTTACATTTTCTGAGTTCTTAGACAGCTATTTTATTCTGAATAAAAACCTATTTAATTCATATACTAATTTTCAGTACACGATCCTCTGTTCCACATTGGTGGACACTTTTGACAAACTTTGTGAAAAGGTTCTAGGCCAAAAATGCACTGTGGATATTTTAATTGATATGCGCAAATATATTGACACCTGCTATGATTTAGAATCATATAACTTCTGGATAGATCAATGGATGGACATATTTACAGCACTTTTAGAAGTTTTACAGTGTCAGAATGTTGTAAATTTCGGATATAAGTGCCATAACTTGGTTGGTTATATAGCTGATGTATCCCCTGATTCCAACATTCTTCCTCACTTGCCTCCCTATGGAATTGTACTCCTGGTAAATATTTCAGCGATTATATAAAGTTCAACCAATTTTGACAGAAAAAACAAAACTATTTTATAATTACATTCCCTCCTTTCAATCCTTTCCCATTCAAAAACTCTTTTTTAACATAAATGGTCCTCAAATCCCTGGAAAATTACCCAGAGATTTGTGAATGTTGTAGATATGATCAGTTCTCACAAAAAAGAAAATTCACAGACCGGAATTTATATAGCATAAACTTACAAAACTTATAAAATTGGGTCCCCAGGCTGGAAATGTCGTTTGTGTTTCGGCAGAGTATAATGTATAGTTTTGACATTGTTTTTAACTCGAGAGTGACAAGCTGAATAACTAGGCAATTCCTCTTTGGGTCCCACGGGATTCGACCTTGTCACCTCTGGTATGCCGTACATGCTCTTAACCACTGAGCTACTGAGGACCCAAATCATACTGTTAATAAATATGTTAAATGTCGAATTTTTGCACCCATAGATAACCCCAAAAAACAGAACTGTTTTTCATAAAATTTTTGGGAATTACATAAAAACTCCAAATCAGTCAAAAAAGGGAAAAATCACTATAATAATTACCATTTCCATTACATATGAGAGTGTCATTTAAAGTCCTCTTGAGTAGATTACTTATCATGCACTGCATAATAACGCAATTTTTAGGTTTCAGAAGACAGAAAGTACAACCTGAAGAGCTTTTTCTCTGAAGTTAACTCGACCATATATGACTATTTAGTATTGAATTTGCTAACCGTTAATTTAAAGCTTGCTTATGATCAGGTAACTTTTTGAACAATCGTGACTTATTATTTCAAATAATCATAGTCAAGTAAACCCTGTTTATTTATAAGAATTGATCTTTTAATATGGTACTTTGAAAAATAATATGCTTAAGCTTATATCCAGTTTTTTCTCAAACTACACATTTCAAGCAATTAGTTTTAATTATAGGGTGAAACACCTGAAGTCGCAGTACATCTCACTCCCGACGATCTAGAACTTTTACCTAAAGAGAACGCAGATGATGATTCATTTGCATTTAGATTTCAAATCTCATCTATCCGACGCGCTAAAGAGCAAGTTCCAGCAGGACATCCCGCACCTCTTATGTATGAGGATATTAAAAGCTTAGATGATGCAGGATATAAATACCTTAATGAACCACGACCTACCGTTGCCAAACGTTCATGTTTAATTTACTTAAATAGCGAAAGGCCACATAATGTTTCCGGATTAGTGAAGCTTCAAAAAGAAGTTTCCAGATTACAGTATTGTGTTAATGGAAATACCGTTATACAGGGAAGCTGTAAGGAGATGTGTTCTGCGTGCAAAGTTGGACACCATTGTGTAGATGGTGCTCATAACAAAGTTTTGAAACATTCTCTTGGATCAGTAGGTGTGAACACCTCAGCTGTCTTTCGCTAGTAAGTTCAAATTTTTAGTTTTAAAGTAAACGGATAAGTACATTTCTGCCTATTTATTCCTACATGTACATTATATGTGCTATTCTAAACTTTTTGTATAAGTACTTCAATTTTGAGATTATTTTTCCTTCCTATTATTTTTTGAAATAACAGGAAAAAAATTTTTATAAAATTAATAAAAGGGGAAAGAAAGAAATCACTTGAAAACTATATCAAATTTTTATCTTTATCATTATTTTTATTCTTAAACATAATTCAAAAAAAACTTTTTTTAAAAATTTCTAAGATTTCAAAGTTTAAAGTGCTGCAAAGTCTAATAAATATAAGAAGGGAAGCCTACGACTAGGATTTTAAAACGGTGAAAATCAAAATCAAAGCGAATCCTTGCCAAAAATAACTTAAAATTTGTAGCTTGTTAGTCCCCTTCAATTATGGCAGGTTATCGGAAGGAAGTTTTATATATCCAGGATCGGCTACTGGTGGGAGATGGGGCCTGATTGATCTTTCTGATACTACAATTCCCTGGAATAGCATGATCTCAAAATTTGGAAATAAAGGTGGATGTTTTGCCACAATAGTGACAGGGGTGGGATTGGGATCCCAGGTTAGGTACGCGCCTCTGACCAAAAGTATATGGATAATATTAAGTCAAGTTTTTGACTTTGAATTAGCAGAGGATATTTCTAGTCTTGGTAGTTTAAAAGTTAACATTTATGACATGCAGAAATCATCTCAGAAACTCCTGTTTTTGGCTGCCGGCTTATTGAGATACGCCAGTGATTGTTCTAAAACAACTGCTTATACCACGGAGTATGCCCTAGAAGATTTTGGCATTGTAATTTCCGAGGTTAGTTACTTAGATCATTAATAATCAGAATAAATCACTGATTATAACTTAAAAAACTTTACGGAACCAGTAGCACACTTATTAAAAGTAACCCAAACATTCTAGGAGAAGCTCATAGAAGAGGCTGAACAGGCAAGAAAATATCTTCAGTCAGCTGAGATATTGTCAAATTATATTGGATCTCTATTTTCAGGATACTCTAGTCGACCTTGGTCGAAACGTGTATCCTTATCAAAAATAGCTACTAATGTTTTCCGATTGCAGTTAGAAAAGCTAGCTTTGTATAAAAAACAGCCAAACTTATTGAATTTAACTGATGACAAACATCTACACGACCTTTCTCCATCTCTCATGATTAAATTCCGACAAATGAAGGAGCAAGTGCTAACTGGTGTAGTGTGTACTCAGGCTAATGAACCATGTCAAGCCAACTGTAATATGGGCGAAGACTGTCCAGTAAATGAGAAGGTACCTATTTTAATATTTTGCTCACTTTTAAGGAAAATGATACCTAAATCAGAAAACTCTACACCCTAAGTGTAGGTATATTAAACCTGTACTTTCTAGTCGCAGTCCTACCATATGCCTCGAATAACTGCTCAAGTTCTCAAAATGTATCAGCTATGTGATGATGAACCGAAAAAATTTTCAATTTTCAATTCGAAATATGAAAATGAGCTAATCCTAAATAGAACTTTTGACGATATCTTTGGTAGGTTCAGCAGATTCACAACATTTGCCACGGATCTAACAATAAGAGATATATAGAGACATTCTTTAACGTTTTCTTTAGCATCGGAGGATTCGAGAGTCTTACCGTGCCTTTCGGAGCATCAGCGAGTTTTGGCGCATTTTTTTAAAATTTAGAATGTTTGTTTACCGGTGCAACCGAATCTTGACTATTATCGTGTGAATGGATCCCGAGGATTCGAGGATCAAGATAAGGAGAAAGCCATCCTGGACTGTTATGCTAAAGCTGAATGTTTTCAGTATGAGTATATTGTAAACAAGAAGTCTTATTACTGTGTTCTATGTTTTCAATATAAACTGTTAAACCGCTTTATTTCCGATGCCTGGAAAATTATATAAACTCATTGTTTTTGGATTTTATTACCAGACAAACTTATGCGATTTAAAAACCTGCTCTTAACTATAACAGAAGCAAATAAACATAAGTTTCTTGTGACAGAATATTTGTTATCCTTTTATTATTCTTCTTTCTAATTAGAAACGCACTAAGTGATAAGACAAAAAGAGGAAAAAATTATATAAAGTGGTGATGACAGAAAGTTATAGTAAACAAAGCTATGAGCTGTGTATAGGGGAGTAGCTTTCCCGATCATAAAACAGCAGATGTCTGTGGGTCAAATGTGAATGAACAAGCTGACAATGTTATTTTTTTAGATATATTACAATTTTCAAGTTATGACCTGTATCATTATACATATCCTCAAGGGAAATGTCATCACCTAAAGCATAAAAAATGAGTTGTAAGTTATTCTGTAATTCAACTTGATCAAAAACCATCATACACTTTGTAATACAATCACGAATAGATTTAGCTATCACTTTATTGAATGAGAACTGAGTGGTATTGATTATATGGGTAACCGTCTCCAGGACATACTCAATGGATCCATTATTCAAAAATCTTATCAAGTCAATCAGAACACTCAGTTCATTTCTCAATTTAGATCTGACATTAATTTCAAAAAACATCTCCATTTCAAACTTGAGTAAATCGAAACATGAATCCTCAAGCTGTATATTTGCCTTGAAGATTCTTCTTTTTTAAGTTCTGGGCTCATTAATATCATACTTGTCAAATCTCAACCTCTTAAGGTTGATCGGAGACAATCTTGGCATTTCAAGGCTTTGAAGTTTAGTAGCAAAATCTGAGACAAAACTTCCAGAACGTGATTCGTTAAAAATTTGAAATGTCGTGTTGCCATAGTGTTTTATGCAGAACTTATCTATTTCACAGAACCCCATTGTACAGTTGTTTTCAGCTTTAAGATGCATTTTTATAATTTGTCTCATTTCTAAAAAGGACAAATTTTTATCTCGTTTATAACTATCACGAGAAATACAAAAATAATCTAAGTAGATTTTATTTCTAGAGCTGTTTAAGTTCAGGGTTCCATCAATTCTAGTTAAAATGGTAGAATCAATTTTCAGTACACTATTACAGATTTCTCTGTCAAGGGTGTTAAATTGATTCATTAGCTCAGGGACTATGATTTTGGCCTGAGCTAAACTGAAAATATTTCTCGAGTAGACAGAGGGTATTGTCATTAGGCTGATAAAATCCTTATTATTTGGAAAACATGCGTTTCGTGATTTTGCAAAACTTTTCATTTTAGTATCTGAAAACTTTTCTTGCGCATCACTGAAGAACATGAGACTAAATTCCGAAGTAATTGCCAAAAAGCCACAGTTAGAGGTTATCATATCCCACATGACTGGAAATCTAAGGAACTTTTTATCTTCCTTTTTCAAGTCCATCCAATCAGTTAATTGACGTTCATCCAGTATTTCAAAATTGTAGGATGCAATTTTCCGGATCATAAACAATCTAGAATTAATCTTCAACTTCTCAATTCTGACACCTGAAACGTAAAATAAATATAGTCAAGCGTAGTAATAAATAGTTTCTGTTATTCAGATGTTCTTCATTCTATCTCGGTATTTTAGAACAAATTTTTTCTGATTAAGTCACTATTCTGAGTAGGTTTATGGAAAAAATGTGATTAGGTCACTTACACGCGGAAAAAATTAAGTATACATTACTGGACGCTAGACCGAGGTCTAGATGAAGAGGATCATTCTGGATATGTGCCACGACTTCGAGGACTGGTAGGGAACACCCGGAATCAAAGTTGAGTCTGGACATATCAAAGTGCATTTCGAAAAAATTTTTGTTAAAAGAGAACTATTGTTTAAACCATTGTCCATTCATTTTCTTATTAAATTTGAGAAAGAAAACTTTTATTTTAAAGCTTTACCAAAAAGGAGGAGAGGGGGAACGGAAGACATATGGAGAAAAAGTGTAAAAACGTTAGGATATGATAGTAAAATTACATCTGTCAGTGTGAATATTTGCAGGAATTAAGAAACATATGAGTCGGTTCGACAAAAAGTATAAATAGTGTTATTATTCCTCCGTCCAAACTAATTATTTTTGAGGACAAAAAGGAGAAGTGGATAGAAAAAAAGAAGGATAACCTAGTCTATATAATATGCTAAATCCAAATGTTGTTAATAATTATGATAAGTCTTTGTAAGGAAAAATATTACACCAAAGAAGATACTTAAATTATCATCGTGAGAAGACAGCAGTTTAATCAAATTTGCCGTTTTCTCTTCGTATAAAATCTTTTTTAGTATAATAAATTCTGTTTCCGTCTAGCCTAGGGTATTTATGATTAAATAACATAAAATTATGAATTGTTTTTTCATAAAATTCATCGATTGTTAAGTGACACTTAGTTTTATCAATTCTATTATTATGTTTTTTCCTAGCTTCATTTTTAATATAGGTTATATCCTCAATTTTAAAAAAATCAACACTATTTAACTGAGAGTGGAAAAAGCCAGATCCGTGAGGCTGTGTTTTGTTAATTTCCTCCGTACTATGCTTTTCCAATACTTTCTGCAGACAAAGTTCAAAACTTTTAAAATGATGTCCATTCGCATATGAGTTAATAACTACACTATCAAAAATGGATAGTTCAAAAATTGTTTTATATAATTCAGGTTCCAAGATTTCAATCAAATCTATCTGAACATTTTTTAAAATATCAATTACATTGAGTCGATGCAAATCTGAGTGAATAAAATCGTAACAATTATCGTTTTCAATTTTTAAAAACTTACAATCCTTACACCAAAAATCATTAGCATTTTTCATCCTATGTTGGCAACGACTATTGTAATAAGTCTTAATCATAGATTTATTGCTGTAGAATCCCATATTTGATCTAATTCTAGCAGGCAATCGATTAAGAATATTAAAGTAGTTGTATGGGAACGTTTGGTTAAGTTTATTTTTAGGTAATTTCTCAATTTCTTTAGGTAGAACAAAGCTAATATCTTTTAATCCTAGGTTCCTTTTTAACATATAATTATGCTTAAACTTATTAATGTAAGGATCAAAACTGGTTACTTTTTGCCACTTATTTTTAGCCAAAAACGGGCTTTCATATTTTTCATTGTCCGAGTATTTCATGCAATCAGTAAGAATTTTATAATCAGCCTGTGGAGTTTGAGTGATTATAATTTCATTTATCAGTGTTAATGCTAATTTCTCTTGATCGTGATTCAAAGTTCGCATTTCGCAAATGTCAAGTAACTCGGATTGTGACATACTGTAGTATGTTCCATCTAATTTTGACTTTTTTGGTCTTATATTATATATTGCCTTAAGGGCTTTATTCAATTTAGATTGTAAATTCTGAGACTCAGCTGTTGAAAGTGGTTTACAGACTGCTAAACCGTGCTGAAATGCACCAGTTGCATATGACATAATAACATTTTTTATTTGCTTCTTACAACCAAAGTCCTTCAAAGTATGGGTAAGAACTGTGCTCGCGCAAAATTTTCTTGAAATATGTTCAAGTTGAGGTCCAATATCTAGTTTATCAGTGTGTCTGATTCCTAGATATCTGAACTCCTTTGTAGGCTGTACGATTTCACCTTCAATAACAAGATTAAATTTATGTTTAAGGTTCTTACCGAATCTCATATAAAAACTTTTTGTTTTATTTATTGAGATGTCCAGTGTTTTTAACCAGCACACAATTGCATCAGTGAAAACATTTGCCCTTGCTTCAACTTCTTGCCAGGTGTTGCCGCTAATTGTTAGTGTACTATCATCAGCGTAATTGACCATTGAGAATTGATCTGAATTAAAATTTTTTAATATTTTTTCAGCCTCATTATTCACAAAACAGTAAATCCCAGGCCCATTACAGCTACCTTGAGGAACCCCATTATTGGGTAAGACGTAAGTTTTAGATGTCTCAGCTGAGTTTTTTACAAAATATTTACGATTGGTCAGAAAACTTACAAACCAATCAAATGTTGCCTTGTCTTTGATACGCTCAGCCAGAAGTTCCAAAATTTTATAGTGGCTTGGCGCCCCGAAGGCGTTGCTGCCATCGAGGAAAACTGAGACTGTGCAATCATACTTACTGGTATTTACCCCCCTTACAAATGCTGCAAATGCTGTACTACAGCTACGGCATGGTCGGAAACCATGTTGCCAGTCTTCGAACCCCTTATTTTTTTCACAAAAGTCAGAAAACTGTGCCGCACAGCACCTTTCTAAACAAGCCCCCAAAGAGTCCTGTACCGTTATAGGTCTTTTTTTTTTGGGATTATTTCTATCTTTTTTATCCGAAGACTTGGCAATGCACGTAATCTTATTGGTCGAAAATGTATCATAAAAAATACCTTTATTATAGCTGGTGCTCAAAAGATTTTCGATAATGGGCTGATAGCAAATTGGCATAGCATCCAGGAACCTTCCATTAATAGAGTCTTTCCCTCTGGTAGATTTTTTAGCACTCATAACACACTTCTTAATCGAATCTTTATTGGACTTGCCTGTCCAGGGAGGAGTAACTAGCTTGAAAGTTGGACCTTCTTTGCGTATAGTTTTATCGAATATCTCAGTGATTTTATCTTCTGAAATAGGCACAAAATTATTTCCTTTGTGCTGCAAATCATAAATACTAGTTGCTAATTTCTCAGCTGTAAGATCAGATACATTATAAAATGAATTAAGATTATCAGTGTATTTTCGGACTACCTGCCAGATTGCATTCATAGTAATACACTTGTCTGTAAACATATCCATTAACAAAATACGCTTATCACGTCGATATGTTTTACGAAATTGAAAATTTGCTTGTTTTAGCGATTTATCAATTTTCGATTTTTCAATAAAAAGATCTTTGTTTCTGACTGATTTTCCTATTTTAGTATTAAATGCGATATCATTAAGTATTTCAGTACGCCACAATTTTAGGGTTTGTACTCGACGACTCCATTCGGCCGAGTCTGGAGCCATGGCTGGAATAAACCTACGCATAGGTACAGTTTTAATTTGCTCTGGCTCAAGTAGGTTTGAGATCGCAGATAGATACTTTAAATTTTTTTCAGCCTTAACCACCTCAGTTTCAGCTGAATTCATATTATCTAGGAAAACTGGCCAACTGGCAATCAAAGCCATGTAAATTTTAAGCTTAGGGGCCGGCCTTCTGGATGCAATTACCTTAACGAAACAATCATCTTTCATAATTATTGGTATAAAGAAAAATAGTCCTTTATGACCATCGTCTATGTTAGCCGGCAGATCCCTAAGCTGAAAATTAACTGGTTTTATATTTTTACAAAAAACATGATCAATACAGCTAGGTGTTATCGTTAAATGATTACAGTGAGTTTTCATTGTTTTTTTAACTAGATTTTTATAGTCAAACAATAAATTATCAATCTCACCGACTATCGGTTTTTCACCACACCTTGGATTATAAAAATCTATATTGAAATCCCCCCCAAAGATATGTGGACTATTCTTGCTACATTTTGCAGCATAATCAATCCAGCTGATAAAAGACGTTTTCTGAAAATTCAGGTCATAAATGGATTTATAAAATCCTTTAGTAAAAAGCTCACTCCCTTCATTAAAGCCGTATCCACATGTGAAAAAGTAATCTTTCGACTCATTTTTCATTTTTATGGTGACAAGGAAACCTAAGGAGTTGATTTGTGTAATATCTGATTCATATTCCTTTGCCACCATAAAAATTGAATGTATTTTACTCATGGCATCCACAGGTGAGCAGTAGACGATAAAACCCGGCGGAATAAGTTTGCCTGATTCGAAATGACCCTTATTTATCCTTGCTTCAGAAATGCCAAAAATCTTAACACTTGGGTAATTTTCTGCTAAGGTATTTAATTTAAAAGAGGTGATTTTGCCGAGATTACAGAATAGTACAGGTAGAGCTTGTTGCTCAATTTTATCTGCAATCTGTGAATTTAGGATTTTTGCATCTGGAATATTATTGGCCAAAGTGGACGAGTCGTTGAGATAAAACGTGTCAACAGGCTTTTTGTGTTTTTCATAAAACAGATCTGTATATTTCTGAGGGATTGGTAAGCACTCTCTGGGGACTGGGAAGTTGGCTTTTGTGCAGGAGTTTCTAAATAGCTCTTTATAAAGATCAGATTTATCATTATTTATATAAGCTTCATTACTCGCGAAATAGTGCCCTAAGTCATAATCAGTATGGATTTTAGCAATATTATTTCTGATCTTTTCCTTATCACTGATAATTGTTGGGTTCAAGCTGAGGGATTCGCGTAAATTATCGTCCCTAAAAGAATTATATAACTCTAGCTCTCGAATTTTAAGATTATCGTATATCAGTTTTTTTTCAGGACAATTCACATTACTATAATCAAAATATTGACCATAGAAGTTTATTCTCTGAACTTCTGTCATTTGATTATCGATGTCCATTTTTTGAGCTATCTCACCATGAAATGCTGCGGCTTGTATCGCGTTTATTTCCAGGAATTCAATTTCCTCAGAAATAATTTCATCAATTTTATTAATATTAAGATGTGTATTGGATACTGCCTCAGTAGATATTATTTCAGGGTCCGAGTCCTCAAAAAGTTCATCCATCATTTTTTTTATGATATCTGGATTTAATGGGTCCCCATTAATAATTGAAATATCTTGGTCCTTTTTATTAGTATGTTTCAAATTTTGGTCATTATCCAAAGTGATTTTAGCATCTGGGTAATCTCTACCGAGTTCATTAAAATCAGACTCTTTTCTATTCAGAAAATTATTGTCAGTTGAAATTTCATTAATCCTAGTTTTTTTATCGATTTGATCTTTAAGAGATAAAATTTGGTCATTTTCTAAAAAGTTGTTTTCTGAACCTGGGTAATTATTTCCGATTTTACTAACCTCTGGTTTTTTTTTACTTAGGAAATCACGCATTGTCATCTGATATGATTTTTCTCGGTAGATAATTTTTGAATTTTCTTTATTATTTTTAGTAAGATCATTGATTGATAATGCCTTCATAAAGTCAATAATTTCTGAATCATGATTCAAACCGTTTTTAATTGCACTACATTCAACTCTTTTGGCAATAATTTCAGTGTGCATAATAACAAAGAAAGCCTTGACTCTTGTATCCTTCCATGTATTACATTGCCATTTTAGATTACAGCCGGCCTCATAGATTACACAGATTTTGACAAAAAGATGGATGCTCTGTGGGAGCGGTAAAAATGCATCAGTATCAATCTGATCCTTAATTACAGACACAATCCAGTCTGTTTTAACTTTTTGTTCATGTAACGTAATCAAATCCTCAATAAACGCCTTCAGCTCAGTTTTACATTGGTCTAAAGTGAACTCATCAGTCCAATTATGTAGATTATCAAGATTTCGAAATAAAGAAGTACACTCGGCAAAAAGCTGACCAGTAAATTGGAAAATGAGATTTCTGTATTTACTATCAGAAAGCTTATTGAGTCCTACCGCTTCATTTTTTTGACGTCTTATTACAAAAAGCTACCAATGCTTCTCTGTTTCTAGAAGCAACTTTGTTAAGTTCTTTGATCTGCTCATCTTTCCTCTGAATTTCATCTTCAACAAGATTAAGTCTATTGGATATCGACAATAAGGTGTTACTATTTGCATAATTTTTTGTGCAAATTTTAACCGGAATAGTTGGAAGATTATCACGTAGATTTTCTATTGAGTCAATACACATTTTTGAATCCATATTAGCAGTATTGTGTCCTACATAAGTTGATAATTGATCAGATTCAGTCGACAATTCAGCCGAGGAGGAGATTTCACCTGAAGTAATATATTCAGGTACATAGCTGTGATTTCTAAACCTGTCCAGAAAATATTTTTTCCCAAAAGACATTTTATAGTTAAACATATATTCAACTTTACTCATCACTTCAGCATGTATATCCTAACTTGCTAAAAGCAGCTCTAACTCCATCGATGAAAGTGAAAAAATGGTACTAGTATTACGAATATCATATATATTAATTTGTTGATTTTTAATTTCAATGAAATTATTCGAAAAGTTAGTGAGAGATGTCATATTATAGTTAAAAAAGTCGTTTACTTCCCCACGAGAGTACCGATGGTTTAAACTGACTACATTCCTATATATATACTGTTTACAGTCATCAGGCCCTAGTACTAGATACCCAAAATTATTAAAAAGGTTCATTGGGTCAAAAACATCAAATGTGAATTTAATAAAATCACCCCTATGTTTAGTACATTTTCCTGAGATTTTGTTACTGTTAAGTACGTATATCGATAATATATTATTTTTTAAGGGGGTAGTTGCTATTAACGACTTTTGGTATTGTTTACCAAAAAAATTAACATTATAAAAACCTTCACTATTCAGCTTAGATTGCAAAACAACTCTTGTATTTGTGACTGAGCCAATGCGGGTTTTATTAGCTTGAGAAATGTCTTTCTTTCGGTGCGGAAGATTTTCAAATTCGCCAGACTCCTTAGAGCCAAAAACTGCCATTTTATCAAGAATAACATGGTGTCGGTCGGTTGAGTCTTTCATATCATGTATTGATACAGAAGTTTTACGTTCTATTGTTTTAAATGCCGAATCCATGGTGATAAATTCTTCATCATGTTTGACTAGCAAATCCCTCCTACGATCAATTTCTGACTCTGTGTCTTGATTGGATATTATTTTAACCATGTTCATGACTTCAGGTTTAACTGTCAATTTATTCTCCTTCAAACAATGTTAAATTTCTGTTAGTTTTTTTCAGAAAACATCTTCCCTCATATTAATGTTAGAGATCTCAGTAAGTCAACGGATTCCTGGTTAGAGTTTCAGGCACCTGTTGACCACAGGACATTGTTAAATTTGCATTTCTCATACGAAGCATCTAAGCTCAGATAGCAAAGCCTCGTGGTCCATCCAAAGAATAGCTCTGATATTACTATTCAATATATCTTTGCAGGTTATCGAAAGTAAAGGAATGACCATCAGTGGTCGTAATATTTTTAAAGGCCGAAATTAATCCCGCTGAGATTGATCCCTCATTAACATTATTGGCTCTCATCTGATGAGTGAAAGACTTCATTTGATCAAGTTGGGAAGTATCATGTAACTTTTCTTTATGGTGTACAATATACTTTGACCGATTCCTAACCGTCTCAACTTTATTTGCCCATTCGGATTCCGTTAAAGTGAATCGTCTGGGTTCGATTGCCAGCTTAATTTTAAGATTAATAAATCTAGCATCTTTACCTCTTGCTAAGATTTTAAAATTTGTCCCATATGGTTTATTGAGACCTAGCCAAAAATTGCGATGAAATTCTGGAGGTTCCATTAGTTTCAAAAATTTGCGATTAACGTCCATCACTTCCCTTACTGTGAACTTTGAGAAGTTTTTTTGTTTAATTGCAGATAGTTCCTCAGATTTAGACTCATGGATCTGCTCACTGGTTAGGAGCTGTCGAATGTACTTCTGGACCCAGTTAATCTTATCATCAAAAATTGTTTTTTCACTGTTAATATAATTAAAGTGTGAAGTTGAGACATCTTTGTGCGAAACTCTAGCAAAATGAACCGTTATGAAGGGCATGTCTTTAACAAAATATCGAATATCCGTAAGACTACATATATCCTGGGCCCAACAAAAGATTGTTATTAAAAAATTCATTTTTGAGTAATTACCGACGAATTTAATAGTTTTTGGCCCTGGTGTGTCTTTTGTTTTGCAGGAAAGCAGGAATTGGTTTTGTTTAATTCCGATTTGAGCCATTCTGCATAAAATCTCCTCACACGGGATTTCTTCTTTGATGCTAAGCGAAAACTCCCAATCAGGTTCATTATTATAAAATGATTGTGGATTTTTGGAAATATCTACTTTTGCATCAGCTGAATCTTCAGAAAAGTCATAACTGGTCGAACGACTGATGTTAAAGACATATTTTTGCGATACATCTTTCAGTCGTTTGGCGTTCAATTCTTTTCGATCTTTGAATTTTTTAAGATTATCTGAATCTAGCTGTGTGTAAACTTCCATTGCACTTACATCAAAGGGGTCTGAATCAACATCTTCAACTACTTGATCCATAGGGTTTACATTTGGTTCAAATGCAACATCATCTTCTACAATGACAATAGCCTCAAGCTGATTTTGCGGCTGTTTTCTCGGGGTAACTTTTTTGATTTTTTTAAGAGGAGCACTTGAAGTAATAGACACGTCAGCGTCATCACTTTTTTTACGCTTGTTCCTCTTTCTCTTATTATTTTTATTGTTTTTGGGTGAGTTTGCATCAATGACATTACCATCATTTAGCGGTGTTTTCAGCATGTTCGACCCTAAATTGAAATAATTAACATAACTATCACTTTTATAGCTGTCGAAACAGGTGCAACATGTAAGGATTTCTTTACAGTAATTGCACCTATATTCAGTTGGCTCTGAAGTGTCAATTTTTTCAATATCAAAGCTATATTCAGACCCTAAACAATTTATATCATGATTTTTACCTTTCGATTCAGGTTCTCCAGACATAATCTTATTAATTTTGCTTTTAGAGGGAACTTTGTAGTCTCTTGAATTTTCTTCAGTTGGCTTAAATTTTTGAGGACGTTTCCATTTTTTTTATTATTGTCAATTCTACTCTTTGGAACTGCTTTAGAGAAGGACCCATCAAAGTCTGCCATTGCCTGAACTGAATTTAAAATTAACAAAAACGAGAAAAATGTTATGTAACTACTAAATTTAAAGAATAATAGTATGTATCTAAACACTTTTTTAATAAGAAAACCAGTTATCATTTTGACAAAAACCTTTGGTTTGATTTTTTGATAATGGCTATTTATAAAATTTCTCAATTTTATTAGAGTCATATTTAACTCATCAAATTTAACATCACAGGAAAACTGTGATATTCGAATTATAAATGTAAATGTGTAAGTTATGATTTGTTTAAAGTTTTTAGCTAATGTTATGGTTTCAATATTACTTCCATTAGAATTAATGTTAGGCTTTCTTAATTGAACAGAAACAAAATGTCCCGAGAAAATTTCATCATTATAACTGCACATCCGACTAGGTTGAGTAGAGGTGTCATAATTAGAATAAGTTGTAAATTGCATTTTGAAAGTTTTTTCAATTTTTGAATTTAGTTTCCTATCCGAATACACCATCCATACTTCAACCACGCTTAACCTCCATAAAATGCTACCTGCTGATTTTCTAAATTCAAAACTGCCACTTATATGTATACTGTTCGTTTTTACAGCCTTGAATTTTATGCTGTGCTTCAATCCAAAAGTTACAGTGTGGATACATAAAATAACAATATAAAAATTGTTGAAAATTGTTGAATGCTTAATTCCCTGCTTTTCTACCCTTTCAATGTTTGATATATAAAAATGAAAATGGTTTCTAATAGTCCTCTTTACTTCTGTATATAAAATATAATTACTATTATTAAGTATTTTGTAGACCAAAAAAAGGCCTAGAAAATAACTACAAAAAATATTACTTAAAAAAATGTATGTAAAAAAACAAAAAAAATTATGAAAAATTTTAGTAAAAAGTTGATTCTTAGAAAAAACTAAGAAATTCATAGCATTATTAACTTTTAAAGAAGGGACCACCCTATTTGTATAGATAATTTTTCTATAACTTGAACAGAGGTAATAACTTCCACTAGCTTATAAGCTATTTTTTTGAGACTGAGGTTTAAAGTCAGTTTTACTTTTATTCTCAAGCCTATACCATATGCTAATAGTGTTTATCATAATCACTGACTTAGCATAAATCAGCGTTACATAATGAAATATATTTTTAAATTTATTTTTAAGAAATTTTTCGTAATGTATACTCAATGCGATTGATGCTATTAAATGCAATAACAAGTTTTGACATAAATATAATATTTCATTTCAAAATTAATATTACATTGAGTATTTTGGTTTAGTTCAATTTTTATTGAGAATGATAACATTTCAATGAAATTGTGTTTGTTGAAAATTTGAAAATTTTTTATTTTTGGACAGTGTAAGATCCGTGTATTTTCAAAATTACCTTTGCAAATCAAGTCAGCCCGATTAGTTAGTTCTAATATCACTTTAGTTTCAAAAAAATTTTTAGATTTTTTTGTTTTAACTAAAGGGGCTGGCCAGGATTTAGCAATCACAGCTGAAATAGGCATGTTTTCAATAAAAACATTTGCTAATTCTTTTTCTAGCCGCGTCTTTGTGTTCTTTTCATCAGACCGAAGGCAATGCATCTTCAGAGGTATGACGATTCCGACCTGAATGGTCCAAAAATATGACTCCTGAATAGTATATGTTAGTATTAGTTAGATATCCGCCTTGAAAAGTGCAAAAAATCCTTTATACCAACTAACTAGGTAAAATCTAAACCCAAAATCAATCACAAAGTGTACTGATTATGAATCGAAAGAACCTACGCAATAATAGAAAAGAATAAAATTTTTTCAAGTAAACTTGAAATAATAGTCGTAAAATAACGAAAAAATATTCGTTAGATTTGTTATTTTTTGTATATTATCTCTGTAAAAAATAGTAAATTTTGTTACCGTATATACGAAGATATAGGTGTATTAATTTTTTTAGCTGTTTGTCCCGCCGAACAAAAAACTATTCTATTATTGTCCCATAATCAAATAGTATTTCGATAATGTGGTCGGTGAAAGTTTGTCAAAAAATTGATCACATAAATTAAAATTTCAATATCTTAAATTGGACACTAATTACTTTTGTCTCGAGGACCAATAGGCTATTGGCAATAGTCTATGACACTCTAGACAAAAGTTTAAGAATTTTAACTCAAACGATTTAATCGAAAGCTACAGTCGATTATTGAAAAAGTTTTTGTCTGAGGGAAAATAAGGAAAAGTTATCATGTTCTGGCTTAGCTTTTAAAGGGGTTGGGACAGGCAAAATTTTTGAATTATGATAGATAGCCTTTTTGGGNTATTATCTTATATATTCAAAAATATTAATTTAACAAAAATAAAATAAGTTCATAAAATTTGGTACCATTTTCATTGTCAGAATCTCACGATCACAAATCAATAAAAATTTCTTTCAAATTTAAATTATATGAAAAATATTATATTTTAGTAACAAATTAAGTTTCGCGCGCTGTTTGATACCACTCTCACATTGACGGGCGAGTTTATTTACTTTTCGCGGCAATTCTCGCGGTCAGGTTCTCGCTTCCTGGAAGTGACGGGCGTTTTGGTACGCTCCCCTTCTGATAGGTTCTCAAAAAAAATGCTCAGAAATAGGTTTTGATATGTTTATCTTGTAGCGCTAATCAAGGCGATCATTTGTTATATTAGAACATACCCACTCAGACCCCTAAAAAAAGTTATGGGGGGTATTTTGTCTACTTGTGACTTGTCCTTATAAAATAACAGTTTTTTATCAATATTTTTTGTTTAAATAAGAGATATACCATCTCTGAAAAGTCAGCCAAACCCCTACCCATAAGAAGGCGCGGATGATAAAATTCAACCATGAACAGCAAGAATGTCACCTGTTGCCCTTTTTACGTAACTGCCGAAAGTGTTTGCTAAAATTATTTGATAAATGATTATCTGGCCTCTTCGAAAATCTTGTGCTCAAGAAAAAACTTCCGACCGATTTGACAGATATTCAACCAGAGCCAAATGATAAGTCAGACAACGTCAGACCAAATACATCCAACTTTCGATTCCAAATTTTAAATACGAATCGAGCACAGATGACAAAATCGACAATCATCACCTCAGGTGATTCACCTGGATGTTGAATTTTTGACTCCCGATGCGACCAAAATCTTAGAGAAGTTTTGGAAATCGGAAAGACTAATGGCATCTTTAAAGAAAATGGGAACTATATGGATTACCGACTTTCAGAGTACATTTGATTGGTTTAATCTGAGCAATGAAATCGGCTAATATCTTGCGTTGTTTG
Organism: Oikopleura vanhoeffeni; assembly: GCA_004367855.1. NCBI lineage: Eukaryota > Metazoa > Chordata > Appendicularia > Copelata > Oikopleuridae > Oikopleura > Oikopleura vanhoeffeni. The sequence goes on along the minus strand of SCLH01000548.1, from coordinate 68,532 downwards.
TATCATTCAAATATTCCGGCTCTGTACTCTGAGGGTCGGTAATCCATATGACAGAAATGCTCAATGATTTCTATGAATCCAAGGAAAATAAGACAGAAACTGACGTTCAATTCATAGAGTTATTTAACTTTGGGCTTATACAAAGGCAGGCTTGTAAAATATTTTAATATGTCATTTTGGGGGTACTCTCAGTGACCAAAATTTGTTCGCCGTGCTTGACCCTATTTCACACCTGTCATTTTTTTCCAAGCCATTTTGATAGGGGGGGTTTTATTTTGGTCACTGAGAACGTGTGCTCACAGTGACCAAAATTTGGTCACTGAGAGGACACTCGTAATTTTTGAACAATTTTTTCTTATAAAGAATGTTTTTCAGTTTTACCATCAAATTATATCGAAAATGATGCCTAGGTGGTCTTTTTTATCAGGCGTCATAACTTTTAGACATTGTTCAATCACATCACACGTTTGGCAAGAATCCTGTGATTCCATTGGCCACTGGCTCAAAGTTATGACGCCTGATAAAAAGACCACCTAGGCATCATTTTCGATATAATTTGATGGTAAAACTGAAAGATATTCTTTATAAGAAAAAATTGTATTAGAAACTATGAGTCAATTATATACTATAGGGTCGCTTTAGAGCAAAAACTGGTCAACACCCAAGGTCAACCTCAAGTTTATCGTTTAGACTTGCAAGTACCTTTCACTACATCAAGGACCCATAGTTGATAATATGTTCATGAGAAAGTCGACCCTTCGGATTCTTTTGAGGGAACTTTCAAGTCTATCCGATGAACTTGAGATTGACCTTGAACTTTGACCGGTCATTTAAGGTCAAATATTGGTTGCTAACCCTAAAGCAAATAAACGGCTAACCGAAAACGCTTAATTTTCACTGGCCAAAAAATCAGCCTTCTAGCACTTGAAACGGCTTCGCTAGAACTGGATTCCGGACTACATGTAAAATCTCGAACAATTGACCGAAAAATTTGTTTTTTTTAATAAATTTGAAGAACAAAAAATCCTTAGTCTTAAAATGACCAGAAAAAAATTATCTCCAAGATAGCTTAAAAACATTGATACCCATTTTTGAGTTTTGAAATTCCTTATTTCAAATCGTCTTTATGATAAAGTAAACAATGGAGTGAATTGGGGGGTCATTTACTCCACATTGTATCAGAAAAATGGAGAGACGATGCTCTTTATTTTATAATATGCTCGAACCAGTTGTGTGGTCTTATTAAGTACAGTCAAGCTCCCGAAGACACTACGTCGTTGACTTACTTGTCGACTCTTAAAAGGATATCTAAAAAATAAAGATGGCAATTCAAATTCACCTACTTTCGCTGAAAGTATTATCATAAAATAATTGTTTAGATTAAGTTTTTCTGGACAAGTTTATTCTTAAGGGGGTCGGTGCATTTTGGCAGATACGGATATGGGCTCTTGATGAAAAACTTTTCACTTGGTTTATATATTTTTCTCAATTTACCACCAAAGTAATGTTTCATACTCCAGGCAACTTTTGTGACTNTTTTCGCGGAACAAAAAACGCCGTAAAAATGTTTGTTTACATACGGAGTTTTTTTTGTTCCGTGTTTGGCTGTCTACCCGGCGGAATAAAAAACGCTGTAAACGAGAAAACTCAGGCTGTATGTTTTGAAAAGTAGGAAGTTTTCGAATAATTTCCAGGTTCGCCCGTTGAAAAAATTCTCTTTTGGTTTTTAGCAGCAAAAAAGCGGTTTGGCTAAACTTTTTCTGGAGAGTATAACATCGCGATAACGCAGTGGGTGCGTGGGCTCTCACCCCATTATACAATCACATCATTATATTTTTTTCAGAATTGTTTTGTTTTCACTATTCCAAAACATACAAACAATTAACTTCAAGTCTTGCTTTATTTACACCCACAATTCTCTTAACCCTAGAATGCACATAACCTTTTGAAAGGCTCAAGCCACTTTGAACCAACAAAAAATGTTTGCAGACACTTTTCTTTCGAAAACACTTTAAAATCGCTAATTCAGCTCTAAAAAAATATTTAAAAATTTTTTTCACTTATAAGTTCAAATTTTATAGGGAGTTGATTGAAAAGCCATTTTTCGTATAAGTATTACTTCTCATAAAATAATTTTAGGTTTGAAAATGGAATAAAATTGAAATAAGCCTATTTTTAGGAAAGTCTTCTGAGTCCATTTTGCAAAAAAATTACATTCCAGGAAGTTCTGGAGCGAAAATATTATTTTATTTTTAAATTTCTTAAATATATAGTGAAATTTAAAATATCTTATTTCGATCTTAGTATAGAAAAAATGATATCTTTTGAAAAAATATTTAATTTGTGATAATCATGCCAGAGTGGTACTATTATACCATATTTGCCTCAATATTGTAATTATCATCAAATAATTTCATTAAATCGAGAAAACTAATATTTTTTTTCTAAAAAACGTGATTTTTTTCATAAATATTTTGAACTTATTTATAAATATCTTTTGATTACCAACAGATATACTCAATCAGACAAAAGTATTAAGTAAAACAGAGCACAGCGCAGTTATTTAAATAAACATATAATTCCTGTAGTGCCTATATAATTCTCTGGTGCCTCCGCAGAATTTTTTCTGTGGTTCCAAGGGTTAAACTTAATAACTAAGTTTGTCTCATTTAATTCTATCAGATCACTAACAAACTTTCAGACCTAGTATTAACGAGAAACTACTCGAAAAAAGTAAAAGTCGTCGGCGTAAGAAAAAAGACAAAAAACGCGAAAAAGAACAGGCAAAAGACAAGAAAAAATCCAGGCGAAAAAAAGGCGATAGAAGTGATAATAAAATTGAACCAAGCAATCCTTACGGTCAACCAGTTGGTTATGTCACGGCTAATAATCCTTATCAAAATAATCTTATTCATTCTAACGATCTTGCATATATTCCCGATCCTTCCTTTTATAATAACCTACATGTAAACCCTTATAATAATAATCCCTATGGTCAAACGGAAAAAAATAAAGAAATGTATCAAAATATTG
>SCLH01000548.1:52532-63313 GCA_004367855.1 Oikopleura vanhoeffeni | reverse complement strand
TTCAAAAAGGTTTTTCGACACCTCAGAAATAGCGAGAAATTCGCTTTTTATTTTTTTTAAAGGTTTTTATAAAGTTTTGCGCAACTGGTGTAACGATGAGCACCCAGTGCCGCCTCTCTTTTTATTTTTTATTTTTTTATTAGATTTTTATTATGTTTTATTATTTTTTATTTTATTTTTATTAATTTTTTTTTTCTTTCATGCCTCATAATCTTCGAATTTTTCAGAATCGCGACGACTACGAGGACAACATTTACATGCAATGGTTGATATTCTGTATTTAAAATCTTGATAAGCCCACTTGCATGTTCTATATAATGATTTTACGATAAGGAATAATGCAAAACTTTTTACTGGGTTTATATATTCTTCTCAATATACCATCAAAGTAATGTTTCATAATCCAGGCAATTTTTGAAACTCAAATATTTTTTGTGAGAATTAAGTGGACGTCTATGTTTTCTGTTGCACATTGCAGTTTGTAACCCTGAAATGGATAAAAGTGATAAATTTCTGAAAAAATATTTTAACAAGAGCCGTTTAATGCATTAAACCTTATTGCTGGTATTTCTCTCCATTGAAGTTTAACTTTATATCCACGAATCCAAAAATTACATTATGCCGATATTATTTGTCAAAAAAAAATTCCCTACAATATTGACTTATAAAATTTCTTTAATTCATTTCAATTTGCCGAGAGTTTTTTTTTGAAAATCAATTGCTATAGTTAAATAAAGGCAAAATGTACATTATTTTACCAAAAAAAATTTAACACACGAACGGTTCATGCGATTTATTTTCTCTTTATCATAAATCATTCTCGGTTATCTTAGTAAAATTATAGTCTAAGAAAATTTGAATAATTTTTGTCAGATTTCTCGCAATCACTATTTTATGCAGATGTACTGCGCGCCATTATCACATTGATTAGGCTAAAAATTGAATATTAAAAAAGGAGCAAAAATCTAAACAATTATAATATTGAAATACATTCATTTAGTGTACCTTTTTGCTGTAATTATTATTCTTCGTAATTTAAGACTATCCTATTGATGAAATTTCAAATAAATAAATTATGTTTGCTAGCAAATCAGATATTCTAGAACTAGTAATTCGATAGTAAAAAAAACTTTTTTTGCTTGCAATCAATTTTTTATGTGCTGGATGGTCGGATACAAAAAAAAATACCGAATTGGAGACCGTGGTCGAAAATAAATATTGCACCCACGATCCTCTAAAAAAAATTTTGAGTTTGAATCAAACTTTTCGAATTCGACAACTTATAAGAATTATTTGAAAAAAAAATTTCAAACATTATCAAAAAATGCCTTATTTCTTCATTAAATTTTTTTTTAATATTTTTTTCAATAAACAAAAACACTCTTCAAAATGGCCACTTTATTTTTTTGCGTAGCACGGTGCTTTTTTTGAGGGTGAACAGGGAACTTGGGATTCCTGTGATGGATTAAAATAAAAAATAGCGGAAAAGAATCAGCTCGCGAAAAAAATTTGCTCGAGCCCTTTTTTTCAAATCCCTGGTTGCCGATTGGCGGACCTTATTGAGACATATTGACACTTAATCATGGCAATCAACGTATTCCTTGCAAGATTCGTAGCATTTTGATAAAAATGGAAATTTTTTTTTCTAAGCTTTCAAAATTGCGAATGAAAATTTTCAAATCACAGAAAAATCATAGAAAAATCACAAAAAAATTACAGAAAAATTAAAATTCACAATCGCAGAGCAGTATTTCAAAAAAGGGCTTGGGCAAAAAATTTTTCGCGAGCTGATTCTTTTCCGCTTTTTTTATTTTAATTCATCATAAGAATCCCAAGTTCCCTGTTCACCCTCAAAAAAAGCATCGTGCGTAGGTGACCAAATATTTTTTCTGTGTTATTTGTAAAATCATATGACAAGGTTTTGTGATTTTTGGTCAAAAAAATTTGGAAATATTTCGTAAATTTTCCACATTTCTTGTTCAAAACTTTAAAATTAATTTTTCTTGAGTCATCAGCTGAAAATATTTGGGATGCCCACTTTTACTCAAATATGTCTTCGTTTCGTTTCTTTGCTCATGTTTATACTCCGAATCATAAATTTTACAACGCAACTACGGTTTGGCAGAAATCCATCGAAGACCTTTTTGATCAAGAATTAAATAAAATTTATCATACCAAAACTTGCAAAATTGGTAAGTCGACCCATCCACCACGTTAAATTTAATTAATTAAACTTATGAAAAAATATATTTCCTTCGATGTGCTGAAATTTCGTTTTTTTTTGTCTTTTTTCAAAAATTTAAATTTTTGATTTTGACGTAGAAATTTTATAAAATGAAATCATATTTAATTTAGCTGGTGGTCGAGACCGTTTTTTAGGGTTTTTAGTTAATATAAAATTAATAAGAAATTTAACTGTAATTCGGACACCTTTGATAGCAAACGCGCGTTTTTTGAGTGTTTTTTCAAAAGACTATTTAAAAAGTGAAAATGATCGACCTGAAGAAATTCAGATAAAACGAACTAATGTCAAAAGTGGCAAATGTTTTTATACAAAAATTTTAAAGTGGCAAAAAGTTTCTCATCAAGAGAAAAAAATTGAAAAACTGCAAATCTGTCAAAATGCACCGATCTCCTTAAATTGACTGCAAGCATGTCAAAATTAAACTAAATTTGGTGAATTTTTCACTTTCTCATTTAAGAAAAATATTTTTACCCATGCTCTTTAGCTCTTAAGTGGAGTCATATGAGTCATATGAACCCATATGAACCAAGCACATGCTTTATCTTCGGAATAGTTAGCCGGCGCATGTGAGCTATAGCTTGAAATTGAATGACGTTTATCTTTTTGATTTTTTGAGACATAAAATATATATTTTTAATACTGTAATAGATATCTAGATAAGTACTTTAATACTTTATTTGACGTTTCGACTTAACGTCATTTTCAATGCGAGAAGAGAAAATTGATCCAGCAAAAAACGCAGCGAAAAAGTGGGTCAGCAATCTAGCCTCAGAATTTGCGATAGTTAAAGCTAGATTGCTCAGTGATTGAGGTATCTGAAATGACACAAGTACATAAAAATTTCATACATTCGTGTGGTTCTTTGTTACCTTTCGCAAATTCTGAGGCTAGATTGCTAGCCCACTTTTTTGCTGCGTTTTTTTCTGAATCCTTTTTCACTTCTCACAATATGATAGAATAAAAATAAAAAGGTCGTTTGTGCGTTTTTTTGAATATTTTTATTGTACTACAGCAATGCTGTAACAGCATAGGCTTTAAATTATAACGTAGTTTCAGAACTTTACACAGTGACCGTGAAAGCTTATTCGACTCACAAGTTGTAAGTCACCACCTGTTTTCCAGACATCACTAGATATCAAGGGGGTACCGGTCGTACTTTTTTAGGGTATTTTGAGGTGAACAAATTCCACGACATTGCTAGGAAACACTCAAAAAGCATTAACTTATCAAAAATGAAAAAATGAAGAGTTAGAAATTTCATTTTTTGAGATTTTTTCTTAGAAAACATTTAAACCCAATTTTCGACCAGGAAAACTCAACATATCAAAAAGCTGTAAGCAGATCTTCTTCTCGGCATAACCCAAGCTATAATTTGATGGTACTTTCGACTTAATCTGATGACTTTTATTTGCGAGTTTTTATTTCCGGTTTACTGAAATGTGATTTTCTAGAATTCAACAAAACATTTCAAAATTCTGCTCCATCAAAATAACAAAAGCATATTTCTCCATCTTTTCCCGAATTAATACTGCATTCTGAAATGTAATTTAGGAGGAGATAGATTTGAAATAGCAAAAACCTGGAAATTAGGCGGTTTTTGCAGTTCTAGAAAAAACTAGTCAAAAATACAAATATCCGCGCTATAAGATTACAATCATTAGTGTTTCCGTGGTTCATGCGAAGTTTGAGTGAAATCGTATGCGAGCTCTAGTAGGAGATATATTTCGAAATTTTGATAAGATGTTCTAGAATTTGCTGCATAGTGGTCACCAGGGTCGGCCAAAAATTATTCTGATTGATTAGTTTTGGAGATCAAAGATAGATCTACCAAATGGCTATTCTCAAAAGTTTGGAAGCAGTTTAGTATTCTGGTAAAGTTGAGTACAAAAGTACCATTTTGCGAACGCTATCCCCTTAGAGCGATAATGTGATTGGCTCATTTTGAAAAGTTTAATTTGAACTCAAAATTTTCTTAAAAAGCAATAATTCGAAAATTCTGTGGTTACAAAAGTTGCCTTGATTACTAAACATACCTTGAAACATTACTTTGATGGTATATTTAGAAGAATACCTATAAGCTCAGTATATAAGCTTAGTATATAAGCTCAGTAAATAGTTTTTCATCAAGAGCCCATATCCGTATCTGTCAAAATGTATTTGTTTTCTAGAGGTGAAAAAGATAAGTTTATTGCGTACCAGACATGGAGTGGAAATTTAAATGACTAATGTGTTCTGCGTATTATTTGAACACATTGTTTATACATATGTATACTATATGTATAATTACTTGTGATTTATTTTTACCCAATTTGGATGATTTTATTTTCACGGCAATTCAAATACTCACAGTAGAACATGTAGAACATTTTCAAAAAGAGCAAAATTCGAAATTAAAAATTTCAATCTCCAGTATTTGAATACTGTGTCTCAGCCAAATAATTATAAAATATTCTCATATTTTTCTCAGGACTCGGAATAATTTTTCTAAATAAATCGAAAATCGTCCGACGATTATCGTTCTAATTATGACAAACATAATATGTCTAGCTTGTGGGAAACATTCAACATAGACTGTGGCCGAGAACTTTCGGTCACACCATGTTAGACTCACACGATATGGTAGATTCTTTTAACCTTAGAAGGCATCGAAAAAAAGTTCAGCCAAAAGACGCTTGGTGGTCAACATTCTCGGAATCGCTCAGGCCCACTAAATAATTTTCGATTGGGAATTAGAACATAATTGAGGACGGCCTGAGCAACTCTGAGCATTTTGACCACCGGCGGAGGAAAGCGGATATACAGAAAAACGATCCTCATCGAACAGATCCTGAAATTATTTCAAAGATGCGATCTTCGGAGCCAATCAACAGCCTGAATTTCCAAATTTGGGAGTCCACGGTAGTTTAGAATCATACCCTCCCATTTTGCTACTTCTCGACCGGAATGGAAGACATAATTGATTACTTTGGTGCCTTATGTGAGTTTCACTAGGTTTGAATCAGTTCGTCCGCTCTCGATGCAATTGCTACTCCGTTTTAATCAATTGAATGCATAACTCAATTTCATCACAAATTTCTTGAAATTATTCAATGCGTTGCACCGTATGATTTGAAAAAACTACTAAGTATTTTTCTCTATTCGCTTCGATTATAAGACCTGTGTACCTTGTAATCACCGACACTTCAAGTACTAGCCTCTGAGGGTCAAACGACCTCGAAAATAATAATATATCTTTCCCAGTTGAATCTAAGGGAGGTGTCACGTGCGATTAGGTAGAGCGACTAATCCGCGCCATAAGCGAGAAATCNTGTAGTTGGTTAACACGCTAGAATCATGACGTCGTTGATGATAGAGCCCCGGGTTCGAGCCCCGGCTTGTCTTTCCACCATTTTCAGGAATTATGATACTTTACATATGTCCGAATCGACATTGCGTGAATAATTTCAAATTTTAACATTGTGCGTAAATTTCATAATATTTTCCGAAAAATTTGGGCATTTCCACAACATATTTTGCGAAAAATTTTTAATTTTGGACAACTATTTCCTAGAAGTGCCAAAAACCGCATAATTTTAAGGTTTCCGCTCTTCAAAGTTCTACTATTCCTAGGTTAAATTTCAGAATGCAGTATTAATTTGAGCAAAAAATAAAAATCTGTCTCGGTGTTTTTGCGAAAAGTAGATTTTTGAAATGTTTTGTTCAATTCTAGAGAATCGCATTTCAGTAAACCGGAAGTTAATACTCGGAAAATAAAATCGTCAGATTTACTCGAAAGTACTCGAAAATAAGGTTTTTATATTTTGCTGAGAAAATTACTAAGAATTTAATAATTTTTTATCGTTCCCTAGCAATTTGGTGCTATTTGTAGATCTAAAAGTAACCTTAAAACAGTACGACCTAATTGCAATTTTCCAATTGAAATTTTATCAAATATTAAATTTTTTTTTTATAAAATATGAAATTATGAATCAATTACTCAAAAATTATGAGATTAAAAATAAATTTCAACAATACTTTGAAATTAAAAATAAATTTGAAAAATTTATGTGATTAAAGATTAACTTGCTTATTTTTTATGAAATTACCGGTTCCAACACCGATAATGCCCNATCGGAAAATCTATCTCCTCGTAGGTTAAATTTCAAAATACACTCAAATTTTTGCAAACGGTAGCTCGAAACAAATAAAGACTTCTGAGGAGCCGTTTTTTTCAATTTTGACCCTAAACTCAAAATATGAATTTTTCAAGGTCACGCGGAAAAAATTCCGAAAAAAATGTTCTTCGATTTTTTCGAAAGTAGGCTCAAAAGAAAGCTGGGGAAACACTGAAGAGTGAGTTGGCTTACGTCAACCCGATATTTCGAAGTTTTACTGGTCAAATTGACACAAACGTTATTTTTTAACAAAATTTTGAGAAAAATACTTAGAAAAAATCGAAAAAAACGCAAAATTTTCGAAAAGTTTTTTTGTTGTCGTTTGGGTTGTTTTATGTGTTCAAAACATAAACAATTGATTTGGTGCATTTTTATGACATGATAACTGCAGAAAATGTAGGAGCGGGAAGACCCTTAAAATTAGACGTCTTAAAAAGAAGGAGAGTTTAAGCTCCTAAGAAGAAAACTAAAGTTTTTTATGGGGTTTTAGGTTTTTATAAAAATAATGGGGGTGGGGGAGGAGAAGTTACAAGAATTTATTATTACCATTTATACCACCCTTCAGATTCAGACTTAGTGATTGAGACAATTGACATAGATCTTCAGTATTACGGTCTTTTACATAAATGTTTTCGCCTGACTCCATTTCAAGATTCACTGGTTCTACAAGAACAGTTTGAGACTAGAAAACAAAAATTAGGGTGCTTTCGGAGTTTTTTTTATACTTCTAAGAAGTTTGAAAAAAGTACGATTTGTTTCAGATTTGATGGTGTGTGGTCTCAACCGGACTTTTTTCGACAATAAATTTAGTTAAATGGAAAGTTTTTTTCACACAGGCTTCTATCTTAAAACGTTTTCAGGTTTACAAAATTCCAAAATTAGAACCATAAATTTAAGAGCTTCTGAGGAGAGCTTTTATTGGTTGAGAAGATTTTACAATAGGCATCAGACCCCCGTTTTACTTCATAAGCAAGTAACCGATCTCCTCTTTAGTTAAATTTCAAAATTAAATTTCAAAATTCACTCAATTTTCCAAGAAAATGCGTTAGCTCGAAGCGGGTGGAAACTTCAGATTAGTAGTTTTTACAAACTCTGACCCCAATTTTTTTGAAAAACAAATGAATTTAATTACGTTTAATATGGGATCATTTTTCATCAATCGTAGACTTGAACCAGGAGCAAGATGTTCCACGGAAAATTTTTCTCTATCAGCAAACGATGGGTTGTTTCTTATAAATACTGGTTTAAAAATTATTTCGGAAAAACGACTTTTTAGAAAACTCTGAACTAACAACATTGTTAAAATTTAGAATTTCGGGTTTTTTAGAAGGTTTTACATTAATTCATTTTAGAACAAAATGCCTAGGGTTGCTTAGAGTTTTCATCGATAAAAATGTTACTTTCACTTTAAAATTAAACTGCTAAAAATGTTTATAAAGCCTACTTTTGACTTTAGATTTTCTAGGACGTTATGAAGAAAAAGGGGTTTTTTTGTTTTTGTTTAAAAACCATTATTGCCTTTGTCGTATTGTATCGCGAAAAACAGGCTCAAGATTTTCGGACTCAGAGAGCTGCACGGGTTGAGGTTCAGTGAAATCAATTGTTCCGAAATCGGCTCTACTTTTTCTCTTAGCTTCATTTTCCAGAAATTGCAATTTGTGGCTCATTTTGGCAATTTCTTCCTTAAGAGAGTTTTTCTCTACTTTAGCTTGATTTTGCTGCATGAAATGCTCCTCCATTTGCTTTACCCGTTGATTAAGAATGTGATAGTCATGTTCACTTCTATCTGGGGCGTATCGAGGGGTATCTACTCGTTGATTGGCTGAAAATAAATTGAAATTTTTCCCACGATAATAAAGTTTTCTAACAATTTGGGACTGTAAGTGTAGTATTTGAGGACATGAATTGTGTGGTGTAAATAGAATTTTATTGGGGCCTGTATGATAAAAACATGACAAATTGCTGCTCCAACGGAATTAATTGATTTACATTTGATCTAGTAGTTACATTATAGACACAATTTAGGTAACGTGGCTAAATAAAAATACAGTCGTTAAAATTACTAGACTCTAATTCAAAATCAAAATTGGTGCCACCTTTGACATTTAATTTTTTTTCCGGACTCCCTAACAGGGAATGTTTTCCAGAAAATACTATTTTAAAAAAAAGAACTTAGGACAATATTTCACGAATTAAAATGCCTAAAAACAGCATTTTTGATTTATAAACTCAACGACACCTCAGAAGTTTAATCGCCTTGAATTTAAAACATAGGGAATTAAGATAGGAGTCTAGTTAGTTAAAATAGGTTATTAGATTTGACTGAATGTAGCGGAAACAAAATTTATTTCAAGTTTTAGAAAGTTTAGTTGACATACTTGCATGATGATATTCTGAGGAGTCACTGGAAACAGTGTTATTTCTCACCCTCAAGATTTCATCCCGAATTGAAATCCCTCGTTGAACATTTTCGCTGCTTTCTGTCAACACCCTCAGCGAACTAGAGCGTGATTTCCGGTGGTTTAAATTGTTCAAATCATAAGGAGTGTTTCCTAAATATTGATAGGGTCCCGTAAAATTTCCGATTGCACTTCCTCTTGCTAGCCTTCCATTTGCTTCTCTGAAGAAATTTTTTTGTTGGGTTTTTCAGGATTAAAAAAAGGATAACAAAAATTTTTTTTCTGAATAAGAGGGTTGAATTTGCATTAAGATTGGGAGGTCGTTTAAAGCTATTTAGTTCAATCGCTACTTTAGGAAATTGTTTTCCTAAGTTTTACTCTGAGCTCTAACAAAGGTTGAACTTTAACAAAATAGTTTTGAATGACCTTTTAGAATTTTTTTTGCATTTTCAGCTCTTCCTGGCTTAGGATCTAAAAACCCCTGAGATATCGGAAGGGTTCAGAAAGATGTAAAATTCACCTTTTTCGTTGAACTTCATCCTCACAAAATTCTGTCATTTTTCCGAGCAATTCTCGGGTAGAGGCAGCTTCGTTTGATTCATCATTTTCCATCGGCCTTCTCAATGCAAAAGTTCAATCTTCACAATATAGTGATGGTGGCATTCAAATTCAAATTTAGAATTCAAAATTTTTTTTTCTAAACAAATGAAATTATAAAACTAATCAACAATTGAATTAGACGGTTCTTTACAGAGACAAATGCTCTTTTTTCATAGGGTCTTACACGAACGGACTTTATCCTCAAAATTAAAGAGTTAATAAATTGAAATTTGCTTTAGGATTCAAAAATTTTTTTTTGAAAAATGGTTTTAAAAAAAAGTTTGAAAAGAAAAGGAAGTTTTGATAAATTTTTTTTGTGAATTTTTTTCGCGCTATTTCCGGAGGACAGTTAACTCATGTTGAGTTATTCTGATTTTTTTTCAGTTTCGGGGGGTTTTCAAACGGACTTACACTCTCTTGATTGGTGGAAGATATAAGCTGAGCGGTAACGAAAAATAAAAAAAAATATTAATTTTTTGAAACAAATTTTCGTTCGATTTGCAGAATAAACTTTGGAACAAATTTTTTGCAAACAAAGATTTGCAGATTGTCTTTCTAAAAACTACACCTGCAAATCGTCCAGAAAAAAGGGGGAACGAACCAAATAAATTCAGAAGGGATTACTCTTTTTTTCGCTAAAATACTCCAATTTGAAGGTTTTGAAAAAAACTAGTTCTTAAAACAAAACAGGTGGGCATTTAGTGATTGGCCTGGGGGGTTTGATATATAAGGCGGCTTTTGAGGGAGAACATAACCAGAAATTTAAATGTTCTAAAATTTTTTACAAAATGTTACTTTTAAAGATTAACAATAGGTCCGACTTCCGGAATATATCCGGGAGACGGACTTATTGATATTCATTCTGATGCAAGAATGCTCCCCTAAAGAGTGTCTGGGAACTTAGGACTAGACAAATATTAATTGGTAAGTTATTTTTTGCAGATTACATCAAATTTAGAAAAATAAAAATTAAAATTAGCACAAAACTCAATTAAGAACTTTTTAGTGGTTATTTCTCTCCCTCAATTTGGCTGCCCCTGTTGTTCATTTACGCCCTAGGTCTTCACTAATCTGCTGATGAAGAAATCTTCGTCAAAACCTTCACTGAAGAATGTCACCTATTCTCCCTACTGTATATTTATCAAGACAGCACATAAAGCTATTTTTGTTTTTTTCGAAATGAGTAGAAATTTAAAAATCTCCCCTTTTCTGAAAAACTACATCTCAGAAGTGACTCTTTAGCGCCTCTGAGTCGTAGTTTAAAGGAAAAACAATGTGGATCACATAGTTACAGCAAAGGGCTTAAATCCAAATCTTTCAAAACTCTTCCTGAAGCGAAGAAATTACCAGCAAGACAACGGATTTATTCGGCAAAGCCAATAG
>SCLH01000548.1:17596-32241 GCA_004367855.1 Oikopleura vanhoeffeni | reverse complement strand
TCAGAGTATAAACAAGAGCGAAGAAACAAAACGAAGGCATATTTGAATGAAATAAAAGGTGGCATTCCGAATAGTTTCAGCCGGTGATTCTAGAAAAATAAGCTTGAAAATTTTTCAACAAGAAATGAGGAAAATTTTCAAATATTTTTGAACAAAAATCACAAAACCATGTCATATGATTTTTCACAAGGCATATAAAATATATATGGTCACCTACGCGAAAAGTTGAAGTGGCCATTTTGAAGACTGTTTTTCGTTTATTTGAAAAAAAAAATGACAAAAAAAATTGATCATAAAATAAGTCAATTTTTTCATTACTAGTATGTTCGTAAATTTTTTCAAAAATTTCTCCTGATTTGTCGACGTCGAAAAGTTTAATTCGAACTAAGGTGTTACAGCAAATTGTCGACCACCGTGAAATTTTTTGAAGATCATAAATATGGGTTAACCCTTGTGAGCATATAAAAAAANTATTTTCTTGAAACCGAATCTAAATTCTTTATAATGTATTTGAAACAAAAGATTCCTCGATCCAGTTTTTTGTCTTTTTTCGATGATTTTAGGTATGCTGGAGCCACAATTGTGGCTCTGTGCTCACAAGGGTTAACTGAGGGATTGTAAGCATTTTATTTCGTCATACCAAATTTCAAAACTCAATATTTCAACCCGAAAAACGATTATTCAATGTTGAAAATCACGATTTTGCGTAGGCGGATAAAAAAGTGCTTAAAAATTATGAAAAAACTGTCGACGGAAATTCTGTCATGGCATCTTCGTTATTATTTAGAATCTCTTAGGTACATCTCTTACGTCATATTCTATATTTCCTGAGTACGACCTACAGCAATTCCTGCATCCCTGATCGCTGATTGGCTGTCAGGATAGCTGAACCGGACTCTAAAAAAATAATTAATTTCCAGGCTGTCACCTCCCATATATCTATAAGAATATATTATCAATCGTCACTTATTAGCTCATAGTGACGATCAATTTAACAAGAGAAACATTTTGGACTAATATTTAACTTATTTACTCAATTTATAAAAAAAATCAAATTCAATCAATTAGAAGCCAGGATTTTTCTGGTTTTATTCAAAATGATAGTTTCTTCAATATATTTTATAATTTTCAGCCTAAAAAGCTCAAAATGATACAATATAATGCCGGAACCATTTTTGATCATATAATGGTATAATGAAGCCTTTTAAAAAAAAATTCAATTTCAAATATTGTGAAGCATATTTGGAAAAAATGCCAAAAATTTCCGAAATTTTGGCATTTGCTTCTTCATTATCGACGTCATGCAATACTTTTTTTCATTTTTTTGGCATTTTATATGTGCGCCTTGACGAGAGCTATCCTTATGTAATAGTCGCGCAATTTTCGTCGGGCGATTTATGGATGATTTAAGGCTAAATAACGTAATTTTTTTTAAATTGGCATTTTTCAATGTTTGTGACGCCATTATCGACGTGATGCCGAATTTTTTTAATTTTTGTGGCATGTAATATGTGCGTCTTAACGAGAGCTATCTTTATCTAATAGTCGCGCAATTCCCGTCAGGCGATTTATGGCAAAATGACGTAATTTTCAATATTTGTAACGCCATTATCTTCTAAAATATTGGTTTTAAAAAATAAACTTATCAGCGTTAGAATCGCAAGATTTAAACAAACACGTCAATAGCGATAATTCCCTTGTTTGGTGAGGTCGATTTTTGGGCCAATAAGAAACCTTGCTTTTTTCGAAAAATTTGAAAAAAAAATTTTTGGTCTCCAAATTTTTTTTGACAAAATGTGCTTTTCCGGTTTTTCATAACTATCACATAACTCAAATGGCACATTTGCTGTTACACCCTAATTCGAACTCAAAATTTTCTAAAAAAACAATAATTCGAAAATTCTTTAGTTACAAAACTTGCCTGAATAATGAAACATTACTTTGATGGTATATATTGAGGAGAATATATAAATCCAGTAAAGAGTTTTACATCAAGACTCTTGATTCAAGAGCCCATATCCCTTTATGACCTTTTGATTAATCTGGAAGGATGGGGGGCTGAAAAGAAGAGAAGCGGCCTCATGAGTGGCTAGAAGGGGTCTTAGGAGTGTTAGGAATTGGCTCCCTCCAGCTTACATTTCTCAGAATTAATAAAGGTCATGAAGGGATTCCGTATCTGTCAATCAGCAACACCGACCCCCTTGATATCCTTTTTGAAATGTATTACAGAATGGTCGTTTGTCCAGAGAGAGCGGTCCAAACGTTTCGGCATTTCCATCTACGGCTTTGTGAAATTTCTTGTGCTATCCGTAAGAACTAACGCTTAAACCGACGGGCCGACTCACCCTAATATTAGAAATGTCTCAGAACAACCACGAGTACTTCAAGTTTGGTCGAATTTACGCTATTGTTGGCCAAAAAAAACTGGGTGGGGTTATCTTTTATTGACAATATAAGTAAGGGAAGGATTTTTTGAGTTTTATTAACCTCAAACCGCGAATTCAGAATCAATGCGCTAACATTTCCATGTTAGCAGACGGCATTCCAGTGACTTTATTAGGGGTACAGAAAACCTTGAAAAATCAAGTCCACGTGCATGGAAAGTCTTGAATTTAGCTCAGCAAATAAAAATAGTTAAAAATTATTTTTCTAAGAAATTACAAAATTGTGTAACTTTCCTCCATAGTTAAACTATAGGATACTAAAATAAGGGAACTAACTTTATGTAAAGTTTAGTGGAACTATTGGGATGAGGTTGAAGAGAGAATCATCCCCTAAATTAATGACATTTTTTATTTATTTTTTTTAATGAAAACAAGTTATAATGATAAGAAATTAAAATAATAATAAATCTCAAAAACTTTATTATTTTATTGATTTTTGTTATTTATTTTTTTATAGAAGTTTGTTTGTTTTTTTTATATATAAAGTTTGTTTGTTTTGTATTCTTTTTCTTTGCTTTGTCCGAATAACTTTCCCATTTACTTTCAGATATATGCATAATGTTATTACTTTTTTGTGTCTTTTAGGGTCAGAAAAATTCTCTTTTATGCGTTCTTTTGGGTTTGTGAAGATAATTAAAGCTATTCGCCTCTACTGTTACTTATAAGACCATCACATCTTTCAGGAAATTTTTAAATTCACAAATAAAATAAAGGCCATAAAAATACCAAAACAATTCTTATTATTGTACATATCTTCGGTTATAAAATGCAGGGTTGTATAAATGTGTATGCTGGGTGAAAACTCTATTTTTTCCCGCGTATCACAGATCAGGCTTGTCAACACGTCTGCATAAATTAATGCATGAATGGAATTTGCTAAAGAGGTGAATTATAGAAAAGATAAGGAGAGGAAGTATGTCCCGTTAACAGATATAGGCTCGTAAAAGTCAATATATAACAAAAGCTTATTGAGAAGTGGTACTACAAAGCTGCATTAATTTCTCTTCTTCTCCTAATTTTTCTGTTATATAGTTTTATTTTTTTCATTTAATGATTTATTTTTTTCATTAATGGATTTTATTATTTACAGGTTCTAAACAAATTTCACCTTTAATACAGATATACATGGGCACACAAATAATTACAGTATAACATTTTTAGAAATGAAAAGAGGAAATCTAAATCTTTCACTGAGACCTATCTTTTCATGTCTTATATTGCACAGTTTAGCAATTTAAACTATCTTTCAGCAGGTTTTACAGCATACTTTGGGAGTCGCGTTAAATTGTTGAACAAAATTTTAATAAATTTTGATAAATTTTGAATATTTATAATAAGAATTTTTATGATATTTTTTTTTATTTTTTATTTTTCATACAAATAATAAGAAAATAATATAAAAATAAGTTATATTTTTTCGAAAAAATAGTATGTTTTTTCTTAGCTCTTTTGTGCAATTATTTTTCATCATGTTAAAAATAGTATCTTCCTGTTAATTTGGTCTTACATTCAAACTGTATTCAATGCTAACCAACGATCATCTGGAATCTGCTGCTTGCTAATTGAAGCAAAAATTATCCTTAATAATTACATCTTCATTTACCATATTTCTAAAATTACGTTTGAAAACTGTACTTCTATTAAGACAAAAATAATATATTTTTAAGAAAGGCTTAAAGTTCAAAGAACTGTAAAATACTTTTTATACCTGTATACTTATTTTTATTCTTGTTACTCTGCCCGTAGTTTATTTTGAGAATTTTCATAGTTATGGCGTCATTAAACAGTTCATTACTGGAAATTTTTAGGCTTGACGCAAAAAAAAATTTCATCTATAATCTCAATTAAATTGGCTTTGAAACTGAAAATTATAAAAATAAACGCTATAATATCTTTTTCAAGCTAATTGTCTTTAAATACGCAATGAAACCTTAGAGGGTATAAGTTCTCAGCTGGGAATTATTAAATAGAATAAAAATTACCCAGTGAGCGAGCGCCATCTTAAAACCGGAAAAGGTAAAATAGGGAATTGTTGAATCTAGCTTTCATTGTAGTCATATAGCTTTTATTGTAACATAAGTGATATGTATTGAAGACTTAGACCTGCCGGACAATTACTCCTATTATAAATGAGTAAAAAAACAATTCCTACTTCTAACTGCACAAGTTATAATAAAGCAATTAAAACAAAAATTGACATAATATCTTTCTTTTTTCCTCATGCTAAAAATAAAGTACGAATTGAGTGTAAGTGTCACTTTCAATAATTACCCAGAAGGAATTTAAGAGAATTCATGTTAAAGTTGACAATGTCTGAAGGCACTGTCCAAGCTTCAACCCAAATTATTTTTGCGCCCAGCTTAATCTCCCAATTTTTAACCTGGAGAATAACTTGAGGAAGGTGGTTTTAACAATCCGCTCCACGGGGGCGGGGGGGAGCAGACTACCCTTAACTTCGCAGCAGGACAAGCCTACCAGACTAACGCTATCTCAAAAAACCATGCTTCCCTGGGACCATAAGCAACAAAATGTCCTATTTATAAGAATATAAGTCTTTTTTGGGCTAGGCTGCGCAGTGCCCAAAACGGATTATATATTGATTATAGTATACAAAATAATAATGCTAATATTCTTCATTATGATACCTGAATAAAACTCTTGCTAAGAAAAATAAAAGAAAATGTTTGTAATCAGCCCGAGCATCATAAGGCTCCATTATTTCGGATCAGCCCCAACGTTCTCGCAGGCCTTAAAAACCTGCTATTTGACTACGGCTCGAAAACTTCGAACACACAAAAAATCAGCCAAGAGCTCCTTGGTTAGCTCCCTCACTTAGCAGATGTATCAAAACTTCGCGACGATCGTCTCGAAAGATTNAGTAAAGAGTTTTACATCAAGACTCTTGATTCAAGAGCCCATATCCCTTTATGACCTTTTGATTAATCTGGGAGATGGGGGCTGAAAAGAAGAGAAAGCGGCCTCATGAGTGGCTAGAAGGGGTCTTAGGAGTGTTAGGATTGGCTCCCTCAAGCTACATTTCTCAGATTAATCAAAAGGTCATGAAGGGATATCCGTATCTGTCAAATAGCACCGACCCCCTTGATATCCTTTTTGAAATGTATATTGACATGATATCTTTCTTTTTCCTCATGCTTAAAAATTAAAAGAACGAAATTGAGTGTAATTGTTCAATTCCAATATTACCCACAGAGGAATTTAAGAGATTAATGTTAAAGTTGTCAAGTTGACAATGTCAACCTGAAGGCACGTGTCCAAGCTTCAATCCAAATTATTTTTGCGCCTCAAGCTTAATCTCCCCAATTTTAACCTGAGAATAACTTGAGGAAGGTGTTTTTTAACAATCCGCTCCAACCAGACTACCCTTAACTTCGCCAGCAGGACAAGCACACCAGACTAACGCTATCTCAAAAACCATCTTCCCTGGACCATAAGCACAAAATGTTCTATTTAAAGAATATAATCTTTTTGCTTATGCTGCGCATGCCCAAAACGATTATATATTGTATAGTATACAAAAGAATAATGCTAAATTCTTCATTATGATACCTGAATAAAAACACTCTTTGCTGAATCAAGAAAAATGTGTTGTAACTCAGCCGAGCATCATAATGGCTCATTATTTCGGATCAGCCCAACCGTCTCTCCGCCAGGCCTCAAAAACTGCTATTTTTTGTGACATCGGCTCGAAACTTCGAACCACAAAAAAGTCAGCAAAGCTCCTTGGGTTAGCTCCCTCACTTAGCAGATGTATCAAATTCGCGAGCGATCGTTCTGACAGATTTACATTTTAAGGCATCTCCTACTTTAGAAGCTATCTATTTGCTAAAACATGTGTGTTTAGAACAGATTTTTTTCATTTATTTAGCTTTCATCCATTTTTTTCATATATATAGCAGAACAATATTTAGATGCATCGTGTTGACACCAATCATTACTCGTTAATTGAACTAGTTATCTTAGTCACACTGGACAAGAGATTCCTTCGACATTCTTATTCTACTCGAAGAGTAAGGGAAAACCCTATCTATTATAACCAAAACACATAAGATAATCTACAAAATACATGCTGCGTGTTAAATGATGTTTTGCAAAAATGTAAAGCAATTTATTTTGAATTCAAAAATCAAGAGAACATAGCTGTAAGTAATCGAGCCAGAAAGAAAAAAACCCTTTCCAAATTGAACTATAAAAATTTAAAAGAATATACATTTGATAATTTTCATGAATAAAAACTTTTAAAAATTTGGAAAATCTATACGGGATTTTTTTTTTAAATCTCATCTAACCAGAAATTTTGAATAACATTTTATCTTATTTTCGAACCGACATTTAAGCCGAAAATGCCGAAATCTCCGTGAATATCTTTCAAATTTATCGAAAAATATTTAGTCAAGTATTATTTTAATCCTACTGCACAGTTTACCTTCACTTTATATGATAATTACGGCATTTACAGCAACGGAAATTATAATTTTCGACAATTCACTAAAATCTGTTACGAAGATGAAAGAAGCATGTGGTGCCGGTCAGCCTGTCCTTGAACAAATCCTAGGCGGAAACTCGCGATTTCAAAAAAGTTATTCGGAGAATAAAAAGAAAAGTTAAAAAAAATGACTAATGCCGAAGAAAAGAAACAATTCAAAGAAAACAAAAATTGGAAGAACTTATACGATATTTACAAAAATTTAGATTTCGAAGAGCAAATTATTGAAGTCGTTTTTATGAAAATAAAAAGTCCTTATTAAACTCCTAATTAGCTCCCTTATTTTAACGCCGCTTGATAGGTGTCAAAAGCTTCGAGCCAAAAGCAAATAAAAGTTTCAAGGCGGGCGGGATCGGTTGGGCGGTACCTCATTATTTATAGACAGCATATATTTTATAGAAGTTTTGTGAGAATTTGTGACTTTGCTACACCGTAAGGAACAAGCGAAAGTATCTTTAAGTCTAGAAAAATTTTCCAACGTCACTTCTACGCAAAGTGTGATAAAGAGATATTAAATCATAAAAGCTTATTTTTGTGAAATTATTGTAGCAGTTACGTATCCTTAACTCCATTGTGTTGATCAGCCAATTTTCCGCCTCAAAAGTTGCACCGACACCTTTAATCGTCAAGCAATTCATGCTTTTGTGATACAATTTTTGGTTCATATACTACAAATATATAGAAAATATTAGCTCATTTGGACATTTAACATTATTATAATTTTCCGAATTGGCAAATTTGCACCATCGAATTAAGGTTGATGAGCTGCGTTACTGCTACAATGCAATTACGGCTACCATTTCACGGAAATACGCTTTATGATTCAATTTATGAGGTTAGCTTCATTTAATGAATAAACTTTGAATGATAAATCAAAAAAGAGATATTTTTTGCTACGCTTGTTAGCGTCTGCTCAATCGCGCCATTTTATTGCTCGGAAAATTTGAGCAGGGTCCGATTGAAAATAACTCATGACCTTGAGGCTAAATGGCGGAAACTCGCAAGTTAATCGTGAAGCTCGAACTTATACATTCACTGCTCCGATCGTTACCTATCCTTACGCTCCACTTTGCGACACAAATCTTCAAGAAAGTTCAAAGAAGGGATATAGTCGAAAAATAAGAGACTTTCTTAGATTTATAAGTGTTAGTTTATTTGACAGTTTGCATAAATTTGAAAGGCATGTTTAGATACAATAAAACAGTACAGATTAAAAAAATAAAATAATTTTCAAAAATTACTTATTCGTATTTACTTTGTTTTTATGGTAACATTTCAGGATTTGGACATGCTACTCCACCTTTACCGGATTGGTTATGTTGAAGTAGATAATTAATCATACTTCCATACTTTTGTGACCAAGCATCATTACAGTTTTTGCTTACCTCGGTAAAGACTGGTTCCAACCGTCGGACAAGTTCACATCTATGGTCTGTTTGTGGAAAAAACAAAAGTTTACACGGAACAATACCGGCCAATTTTAAATTACATGTTGGCCCGGCTCTGGCAAGGGCTGATTTTCCGAGAAATTGGAATTCTTTCAATAAAGAGCTCACATATTGACTATTGGTGACCACATTTTGAGACCATTTCATTTTTCCCATAAAATTGCTTAAATTGGCCCATTCGAATCCCATCAAAGAGCACTGTCCAGTTGAAATCATTGAATAAACCGAGATTGAGTTATGAGAGGTAGAATCAAAATTACCGGAACTGAATGAATTAAGAGTTGGTAATTTCACATCGGAAACATAGGAACCTTCTGGCGTTCCAACATATTGACCTCCTGCTTGTTTTTTAACACAAGTAACCCCATCTCCAGTATATCCAGTGTTACAAGTGCAACTGAATCCACCGATAGTGTTTTTGCATGTGGCATATGTATTACAGTTGCTATATAACTGTCCCTGTTTGTTTGGCTTACATTCGTTGACATCGTTACAACTTGAGTTTGCCCAACTAAACCAGTATCCTGGGTTACACATGCATTTACCATCGTGACACTTTGATGGAGCTCTGCAAGGCTTCGCGCATGATTTACCCATTGTGCATGTAAAACCGTCTCCAACATATGGAGCATCACAAGCGCATCGTTTTGCTGGTGGATATCCCATAACTTTACAAGATGCATATTTATCACATTGCGCACATGGATCAGTTGGGAATGAGAACACATTCGCCATTATTGATACATTTGTACCCTTATCGCACTGAATGATCGAGCATTTGTCCTTGATTTCGCATGGCCATTTACTCTATGATATAATGGCTTTGCAGTCACATTCGCAAGAATTGTAATCCGTACGAGTTTGTAGGTCTTAGTTGTTCTTCATTTAGCCACATGCAGCGTGATTTAGACATGGGTCGACGTAGACTTCGCAAATGAATCCGTTTCCGATATAACCAGTTTTACATTTGCAGTTATAGTCGGCTTCAGTGATAACTTGCGCATATGGGATACAGTCAGCGTTAATTTCGCAATTATTTTGTTTGCACGAGTCGATTTTGATACATGTGAAACCGTCGCCTTCATAACCTTGGTTACATCTGCACTGGTGATTTGCTTCATATCCCACAATCTGAGACGTACAAGTTCCGTGTAAATGACATCCTCCATTGTCTGTGAGACATGGATCATGTGGATAGCATCTGCCCTTTTTCAAGTAGTATCCAGAGTGACAAGCGCAGGAGTAGCCTGGGTGGAGATCGGTACAGGTAGAATATAGCCCGCAAAGCTGAGCATCGACACAATAGTCGATTTCGACACAAGAATCAACGTGCCCAAATTCATCAAAAGTTTTCGTAATGTTTATCGCAAACACATTCGTATCCCATTTTGCGATCAACGCACGAAGAGTTTTCTCTACATGAATAAAGAGCTGGGTCATTGCACTCGTTAACTGGGCAAATAAGTGCGTTGTAATAACGGGCTAACCAACCTTCCCATGTTGCTTTGTAAACTGGATCACATTGTTGGAAAACGTGCTCGTAAAGGGCCTTTACTCGGTTAAACAGATTCATGGCGAGCTCTTCGACGGTGTCGTATTCGTCAAAATGGAAATCGATCAAGTTACAAGGGACGGCACCAGCATCAATGGAGCACTCGGAACCGTATCGCTCGACAGGCACGAAATGGGAAGTAGCAGTACCGTATTTCTATAATAAATTGAATAAGTACAAAGTGAATACTTTATTCATGAAATTATAAAACAGAAATTTATGTTAAATCAGTTCCACAATAATAATTTGGGTATAAAATGAAGATGAAAATCGAAAATTAACACAATAAAAATATAAAATTTTGTAATATTTATTCAACATGAAAGGTATTTGCAAAAACGCCCTATGTATTTCTATAAATACAATTTCGTTGGTTATTAAATAACATTTTCAAACAATTTCAAATTTATTTTGGCAAGTTTTTGTGAATTAACTTGTAAAATTACTCAAATACAGCCTTACTTTAAAGTGGTTCAATTTTGAGCAAAGACAAAAGCTGAAAAATTAAAAAAATTCAGTCAGTACTGTGTGAGTCAATTGGCATCGAGTTATGCGGTATGCTTTCTTCAAATTTGGCCTTGAATCTGGTCAAGCCTCGACAAGTCATTTTTGTAACAAGGTTTTTGTTTCAATTTGAGTTGTCCTGGTTTGAGGCCCCACAAAATTATATTCTCGAATTTTAAAAAGTGGTAAAAGTTTTTGTTTGTAATTTTTTTTGTAAAAAGTCCGCAAATTTAGAAACTCAAATTTACCTTTTCATAAGTTTTTCCCATTTGGAAAAGTTCGTTCGTAAAGAGTTGGAATTGAGTGTAGGCATTCTTTTTGGAGCAAACTTTCATTCCGTATCCGAAAAGATCGTCATAGAGATCTTCTGTACAGACTTTAATGTATTTCAATGAGCAGAGGCCGTTTTCAAAGTCTCCTTCGTAAGAAACATAATTATCAGAAGCATAGGAAGCATTCCATGGACAAGTAAGTGGTGGCCAACATCCTCTCTTAGGATCACCACTATAACCAGTTTTACATATACAACTGTATCCGGCTAAACTGTTGACGCAATCAGTAGTATCGTGACAAGTGTGACTACCATCGTGACATTCATCGGCTGGTCCAGTACATTGTTTACCGTTTCCAATGTATCCCTTAAAAATAATTTAGTTTGGAAAGTCAAAATATTGATTTTTAAGGGGTTTTATATCGAATATAGAAATTCGTTTAGAAATATGATATGAACCGCGGAACTGAATTCTCCTTGAAAAACTGACTAGGAAAATTATGTCTAGAATCATGCATCTTCTTTATTAACTGAGATTATGCTTTCAAATATTTGTAATGAGATCAACTCATTACTCTACACTATACAACTGTTCGCGCGGCATCTTTAATCAAGTATTCAATTTCAAGAAATAGTTAATTTTTTCTGGGAAACAATTCTAATTTTTTTGTATAATTAGGTTAAGCCTAGAATCACCCTAGTAGGATGTTAAAGCAAATTGTTGACGACCATGAAATTTGAAAATGAGAAGATATGTAAGTTAATTCAAAAATTGGGATCATTTTATAACTTTTTGATATTTTTCAATAATTGTCACGCCGAAATCGTTCAAAAAAGCGGCTCAATACAAAAGAAAATCAGCACCGTTCATATTGCAAGGTTCAGAAAAACACGCCAATAGCGTTCATTTTGCATTTTGATATAGTCAATTTTTCGACCAATAAGAAGTCCAGCTTTTTTCGAAAAAGATGATAAAATTTTTTTTTGTGAAATTACCTCTTTAGCTTTGCATTTGCAAGTGTATCCATTGTCCAAATCGGTACATGTAGCAAAGACACTACAGTCGTGTGTTCCCAAAGCACATTCATCAACTGGGATCCTGCAAACATATCCGCTACCAACATATCCGATTTTACAAGTACAAGTGTAACCATTTTTAGTGTCTCCACAGATTGCATCGCTGGCGCATTTATGAGCTCCCAAATCACATTCGTTAACTAATGGGGCACAAGATCTACCGTTTCCATAATATTCTTCGTTACAATTACAAGTAAATCCAGAAAATTTATTTCCGTATTGGGCGTTCTTTGGGGTACATGTGGCGTAGATGTCACAATTGTGAATTCCAGAAGCACAGTCGTTTGGCTCGTCACAAGTGGCGGTACGGAGATTATTAAGATATCCAGCATACATTGAAATCCAGTCGTCGTTACACAATGTT
Source organism: Oikopleura vanhoeffeni (assembly GCA_004367855.1). Classification (NCBI taxonomy): domain Eukaryota; kingdom Metazoa; phylum Chordata; class Appendicularia; order Copelata; family Oikopleuridae; genus Oikopleura; species Oikopleura vanhoeffeni. The sequence continues at coordinate 20,077 of SCLH01000548.1, read as the reverse complement.
TTAACCTCGTTGACGACAGTTTCGAGAGTATGAGCCCAGTCGCAGGCAGTGGCATCTTTAGTGTAATCAATGAGCTTGCACTAAAGTGAAACATTAAGGGATAGGATTAATTGAAGATGGTTCTTAATGGTACTGACAACCAAATAAAAATGTTTTTTTTCATTTTTTCGATTTTCATCCAAGTATTTTTTTCAAATTATACTTAAAAAATAAGGTTTGCCTTAATTTAACCACTTAACCTTCTGATACCATAATTTTTTAAAAAATCGAATCATTTTTTTGGGGAATTTTTTCCCGTGACCTTGGAAAATTCGTATTCCTTAATGCAAAAAAGATCGGCTGAAGATTATAAGCTATTTTGCAAATACATCCTCGGACAAGAAAGATTAAAAGTCTAAAATTTGAAAAAAAATCGGTTATAAACCGTTCCAGAATTGTTCCGTCTCTGGATCAAAAAATTCGTTTTGAAATATTGGCAAACTATCGTTACATTGGTCGTTATTTAGTCAGAAATCGAGAAATAATTTGCGTTGAATTAAACACCAAATTGAGTAAAGCGTATTTTCGAATTACTTTCTCATTATGCTGTTATTTAAACACGGATCATGTCTTATTGATTAAAACTGTATATCAACTGAAAAATGTGGTCAGAAAACTGATTTTAAAACATACCCCAACGACTCCAGCTTCTTTGTCGCACATAGCAACTCGTTCGTTTTCTTGACCAAGATGAGTCAATTGGGCGGTGATTTTGCTCCAGAAATGAATAGCTGAGATATGATCGTAGGAAGTTCCATAGGAAACTTTAGCAAATTTCTTATCAGTGAAAGCAGAGTATTCCGCCAAATTACATTGTCCAGTTTCGGTGTAGTAAAGGAGAGTACATTCTAGTACCGTCTTCGAGATCCGATGTATCCTGAAAATCATGATTAATTTTTTGAAATTACTAATTTACTAAAAAATTCCTAATTTAAAAAAATTCACAATGATTTAAAATTTTTTCAAATGTTTGGAAATGGTAAAATGTTCAAATCATTGTGAATTTATCAAAGTATGAATTTCTTTTTTTGTAAACTCGTATTTTGAGAATTTATTGAGAATTTTGTGGAATTATTTACCTTCTGTGGTTAAAAGCATGAAAAATAAAATGGTAATATTTTTTTATCTATTGGTTATATATAACCGTTTGAAAATCTGATACTACAGTAGTAACTTTTTAATAAATTGAGTGTCTTAATATCAAATATGAACTGTTATTTTATTACCAGGATTTTTCAGGCCGAGAAGGAGATATGATTTAGGAAAAAAAACGTCCAAATTGCGTACGCCGATTTTCCTTAAACTTTCGATTCAAATTTAGGTTTAAAATTTGTGAAAACTAAAGTTGAACTCCGTTCAAATTTCCAGTTTTAACATAGAACATAAAAATCTCGCAAAAATTTTCCTGTGTAAAATTTTTTTCAAAATTTTAATAAGTATTTAAGTTCTACCTTGGAACTTCATTTTAGTCAATAGTTCTACTTTGATCGTCAAAAATTACATCGTTCGCGACCCTATTTATGCTTTTTGAAGAATTAATTTTTAGAATATTACCCTGTATCCAGCGTGACATTCACATGTGAATCCAAAAAGAGTATCAGTACAAGTAGCATAATCTGGACAGTTATCAGTTCCCATAATACATTCGTTAATTTTTTCGATGCATTCACCATCTTTATTGAAATAGCCATTTTTACAGTCGCAAACTCCATTATTACAAGAAGCATGCTTTTGGCAAACTACTTCATGGCATGGATCTTCATGTTTGCACTCGTCAGATCCCGGAGAAACTGGAATGTAGTTAGCTTTACATTTGCAAGTATAATCTTCACATCCCGCAACACATCTTTGGTGAGCAGTACAGGTATTAGTCTGACAGACATTTTCATTACAATCTGGTTTGCATTGACCGCCAACCATAGTATATCCAGCGTCACAAACGCAAGTACTTCCCTTGCATTGTGGACTACANNNNGTAGAAAACGGTCCACAAATGTGTACTTCACATGGATTTGCGTCACAAATGATTTCACAGACTCCGCCGACCATTTCGTAACCATCTTGACATCCACACGTATAATCCTTGCAGTTGTTAGAACAAGTTGAAAACGGTCCACAGGTATTGTCGGCACATGGGTTAGCGTCACAGATCATTTCACAGACTCCACCGACCATTTGGTAACCATCTTGACATCCGCACGTATGATCCTTGCAGTTATTGGAACAAGTAGAAAATGATCCACAGCTATTATCAGCACATGGGTTTACGTCACAGATAATCTCACATTTTTCATTAATCATTTGGTACCCGGCCATACAGTGACAAGTAGCGTTATTACAGTCAGATTCACAGAGAGCATTTTCTCCACAGTCAGTTTCTGAACAAATATCAGAATCACAGATTTCTACACAAGTATTATCAACTTTTTTGTATCCTGCATC
>SCLH01000548.1:6771-17416 GCA_004367855.1 Oikopleura vanhoeffeni | reverse complement strand
GTAGCAAAAACTCCACAGTCTACATCGGCACATGAGTCATCGTTACATGTGATGACGCAATCTCCGTCGTCCATATGATATCCCTCGTCGCAGTGACATTCATATCCGCCACATTTATCCGTGCAGGTTGCATACTCACCACAGACATCGGTTTGACATTGATCTTCATCACAGTTTCCTTTGCAAGTTTTACCATCGCCGTCATATCCTTCGATACATGTACAAGTAAATCCATGACATTCGTTGGTACATGTTGCGTAGGCGTTACAGTCATTATATCCATTTGCACATTGATCTTCATCACATGGTGCAGGGGTGACGACAGGACCGTAAGCACCTCCACCTCCAGAAAGATGGGTCAGCTGGGAAATGAGACTGTACCACTCGGAACAAATTCCGCTGCCAGAACATACACCACACTGGGCGGCGACGACAGCCTCTAAGCGGCCGATCATACCTTAAAATAATTATCAAACATGTGTTAAACAAAACAAATAAGTTGTTTTGAGATTCTAGAGATTAAAATATTTTAAAGAATGTGAAAAAACAGTTTATTTTTAAAATCATAGAGATTTTGATGTTTTTTAAGGTTTGTGAAATTTTTGGTGCCTTATTTTCACTAATAATAATGAAAAATAAAATCAAAGAGGTTATTTTTAACATTTAGAAATTTAAATGTTTTTAGAATGTGAAAAATAAAAAAAACCCATCGTTTTCAAGATGCTAGAAATTTTATTATTTTTAAGAATAAGTGAAATTCACTTAGTGAATAAGAATTTTTAGTGATTTTTGTGGAACTAATCAAAATACAAAGTTAAACAACAGGTTGTTTTCAAGATTCGCAGAAATTATATTTTCTTTTTTTGGAATGTGCGAAATTAATGTTGCCGTCATTTTAAAAAAAAAAATTTAAATTTTTTAAAACCCTAAAACAACCTGTTCGTCCCTTTAACAATATATTGAGTATATATTTATAGTGAATTCGAGGGTAATTTTAAAAAACTTTCAATGACCGTTCTCAGGAAAAAATTTTAAATATGAGAAATAAATTTCTTTAAAATTAAAATTTTAGAAAAAATTTCGAAAAAATTGGGTCATTTTGACAGAAAAAATGCGTAGGCGGAACAATTTGTAAGCTGAATATCTCCAAAAGTCCTATTTAGAAAGTTACTTTTATTTTATGCAGAATTCGCAAAGCTATCAGATGCGCATAGTGAGAACCATGCGCTATTAACGCTGCTCTGTGAAGGCCGATATATTATTGATACCGTTTTTTTTCATTTTTTGTATCCTTTTTTTCATTTGAAACTATGAATTTTGACCGCTGCGCACCCTGATCATACGCTATGATGCAGTTGATTCATTATTATGATTTATACCTTTGCAGTCGTCTGACCAGTCCAAAATAAGACACTTGTACAGGAGCTTGACCCATGGCATTGATTTCGGGAATTTATACGAAATGCACTCGGAAATTTGTACATAGATTCAGTTAACTCTGTCCAGATTGCCATGGCTTGTTCTGGGTTTGATGTGGCGTCCTTATGAGTATAAAATGCAGCATTTGAAGATTTAATGTGCTTCCAGCTGCACATGCCTCCACCATTTGATTGTCTAGGAAGACCTGGGAGTAATTCAAATTCAAAATTGAATCCAAAGGAAAATCGAGCACGTTGACCGTTTCGGAAAACCATATCGACCTCTTTAGAGTTAAAGTTTTGCCCGTGCATGGCGTCAATTTCGGTGTAAGCACCTCGTCGTTTACGTTTATCGTGGCAAAATGGACCGAAGGCATCGTCATCGGTGAACATCCACGCCTCGCCATCTTCACAATCGAGATCGAGGTGCACGTTTATCAGCTCAATGATGTGTTTGTTGTCACCACGGACGCGGTAGATACATGTTTCTTCAGGTCTGAACAATGTAAAAATTAGAATTAAGAATAAAAATTTCTCCCACACCGAGAATCGAACCCGGGATCCTGACCCCTTGACCATGTGGGATATTCATCAGAAATGTATATAATTTATAAAATTCAACTTTTAGCGCAATAAGAGTTTGTTTTCAATGTTATTTCAAAAATAAATAATAGCTTTACTTATAAATACGTTCAAAATTAATGAAATTGATAAATATGGTGAAAAAATTATAAAATGATGATTTCATACAGTGACTGACGAAGTGTGCTTTAACTGGTGCCAATCGACACTATAAAACAACATTCAGTTTTTCTAATCATTTTCGAGGATTACTCAGTGCTTGAATTTAATAGAATTTTAGACGTCAGAGCGCATTTTTCTCAAATTTTCATCAAAATTTGTCATAATCGCTACTTACTCGAGTGTGATTTCTTCTGACATAGTACCATTGTGGTTTTGCTTAATCATACCGCAAATATTGTGTTGTCCCGCAAACTCAACGGCATGATTCAGGGACGGGCTAGCCTGATTAGCCTGGGCTACCGCAGCTATAACTGGTAAAATTCTCATTATCAAGCTGAGAAGTCGGGTTTCTTCTCAAATTTAGCTTGATTTAAAAAAATAAAAAGTCAAATTTATTTTGTATGAGCCTCAATGGGACACCAGGTTTATGAAGGTTTTCTGCTGAAAATACTTAAGCTGGTGGCGGGCGATAGAGCACCACCAAGAGTACTTTTTTACCTCATGACGTTATGGCGTTAGGGCGTTTTGTAAACTGTGCACAAAATAAATAGGAATATCACTATTAACAAATCGCGTTCATATTAGTAAGAATTGAACTGTAGTCATTTGAAATTCCAAGAAGGTTAAATAGTAAGAAAAAATCGCCAAAAAAAATTTTGCTTTGAGGGTAAGTCATCTTTTGATATATCTTTTGAGATCATGAATAAAAATGAGAAATGCCAAAATTTTTTCAAAATAATTTGAAATAAATTTTAGAAAAATTCAAGCTAAATGATAAGCAAAATTTATTACGGAAAATGCTGGTTTATGAAGACCGACAAATAATTGTTCTCCTGAATTTTTTTGGTCACTTTCAGCCCTCTGACTTTTTTTTGACGTTTTTCTAAGTTTTTTTTCATTATAAAGTCAAAAAATAATCGTCAGGGCGCTGGATAAAAAAAACGCAGGGAACAAAATAAAAACGCAGTAAATAACGTGTCAAAATTAGGTTATAAAAACTCATTTTTGTCTATAAAAATTGGGTCATCGATTATCTCAAATCGAGGCGAAATTTAATACGTCTGTAAAAAACGCAGTGAACGACAAATCTCAGGCTGTATATCTGATTGAGGAGGTGTTGGCTAACCTGATATATGCCAGGAAACCGGGAATCATAATGCTTGGTGCGCAGAATCTGAATAGGGTTTTCGCACTAGGCCAAATATGATCTCTATCTCAACCCGAGCAGATTTCAGTCGCATATTATGCAACAACTCATTGATGCAGGACAACGCAGGCTCCTTCAAAGTCAGCCACAGTGACTTTTATTCTAGACCTCCTAACATGAGCAGCCGCTTAAATAAGAGCCGATTTCATTGGCTTATTAAAACATTCAGGGTTTTGATTTGTGCAATCGTTTGTATCATTCGAATTGTCACGATCTTAAAATAAAATTTAATATTTGCTCTCTAGCGCTTGAACGATATTTAATTTCCAAAAGTTATCAGCTGTACAAAATAAACGTTTAGATTCGTTTGGTGCTATTATAAACTTCATACGATGAGCTTGACTTATAAATAAATTTTCAAATTACGCTCAAGGGAGTTTCAAAATGAAATCGGAATATAAAAAATGCCAAGTTTTTACAATAGTCTCGATTCAGTTTAATTTGACATAGTTGGTATTGTTTTATTGAGAATCAGATTACTAACATATATTGCCTTCACCGGTTTCAAATCAAATTTTAGAAACAATTCATTTGACACATATCCCTTTATCACTCGAGGCATTTTCTCAACTTTGTATATCGAAAACTAATAATAAATCTCAAATTTGAATACCATTTTGAGTATAAGTTCAGATCGGATGAGTCGTTTCCAAGAACCGAAATGTTAACCGTGTCGACAACAAATTTACAACTAGGAGCCACTCTGGTTTGGAGAAGTGATATTAATATAACTGGTAATCACAAGACTTTTCAATGAAAACTTTTGTAATTAACTTTTTCTGGACAAAACAAAAATAAACCTCATTTGCTGAATCAAATGCTGAAATCTCAACGTCAGCATCACGTACTGATGGTCAAATATTTGCTCGAAATTAATTTTCAGCTTGAAAATCAATTTTGAAGTAACTCATTTCGAATACTGGATGACGTAACGTGACGTTACTAACGTCATTGACGTTAAATAAGGTACTGAACCATTCCATAGTTAATGAGTTTTATTGAACTTTCCGAAATTTTTTAAATACCATCGATTGATTTTGATAATTGCTAAACGTCACTTTTGAAAATTAAGGTCGAAACTTTTTTTCCATTAAAGATTGATATCAAACATAACCAACTTTCTAGAGCGATAGTTTCAATTTATTTCAGAAATATTTAATGCTAATAATCAGAAGGTTGTAGCTCAAAGGGGATAAAATGGGATAGGGATGCATCCCCTAGGAGATGGGATCCATCCCATCCCTTTCTATCCTTCATATAAAATAAATTTGTAGATATGAAATTTAAGGGAGAGTGGGCCTCAATTTAAGGGGGAGTGGGCCCTAATTTAAGAGGGAGTGGACCCTAAGTAAAGGGAGAGTAGGCGCTAGTTTAGCGGGGGTTAACCCCAACCCTATTTAATTGAAAAAAAAGGCTAAAATCATAGATTATGTTGAAATTCCCCATAGTTGTTCATACCGTCATCAAATAGTCGAATAAGAAAACTCCTTTGACGGTAGCTTAAATTGTTTATACTGACTTTATCAATACTGGCTTATTTCGGGTTTGAAATTATTTAAAAAACACCAAATTTAAAACCTTATTTTGTCCTGAATTATTAAGAACATGCGAAGAAATTTAGAAAACATGATTTAAATGTATCAATTTATTAAATGTTTTTATCCGTCAGCTTTTAATTAAACTACTTATGGGTCATTTTTTGGATTGCAGCAAAAAGGGTCTTGAATGCTTTATTGCCGATTTTTCAAACATGGTTAAGTCTTTCGTTCTGTGTGTTGTTGGTGTCAGTATCTTTGAGTATAGACTGAAACTACGTTCTGTACCAGAAGAGCTTCCTGACGAATTAAGAATCTAGAGAAATCAAATCAAACATTTTTAATTAAAGACTATTTTCCTTACAATTCGTTTAAGCCGCGGGAAATTTGCACCAAATTCGCGAAAAAAGCATACAGCAGTTTCACTTTGATTCAATTCCATTTTCTTGATTGGCGTTAAATTGTTCCGTTGAAAAGTAATTTTAATTAAAAGATGATTTTGGGTTTGAAATTTGAAAACAAAAATTAAGTAAATAATAAAAAAAACCTTTTGATAGAACTTCATTTTGGGTTTGAAAATATAAACAAAACGTTACTACGTTACTACTAATATTCGAAGTCATATTCTTTATCGACGGTTGACTTTGATTTTATAAAACTTGAAATAATTTACACAAATCATATTTGTCTAATGTATTCTGTTCCAACCAAAAAAGTCAGAAACGATTAGAATGTACATCAGGGTACTGGACTGGAAGATAACCGTACTTGATTGGCCGCCAGGCGTTTTATGCACTCAGCTGTCGCTTAAATTCCCTATCCTACACCACACTGACGTCGCTCTCTTTAATTTTGTGCTTTTTTCCACTTAACAGGATATACACAAATTCTGAAACACTTGACTGCACCCCTATGCAATTTCTTATTGTTTTTAGTATCCATGGTCCATATTATATGAACCCTATCCCCTTAGGAAGTAGATTGTTAAATTCTGGTTTGGTCTAGTACATTGGTACTATTAAACCTCCTCACACCCAGAAACGAGAACTTCGCCTCACACCCAAAAGCCTATCTAAAGGCAATACTTTGAGCGCTTATGATGGGAAAGCTGGAAGAGATATCAATTAACTTATTTTACACTGAATGAGATCAAGGATAAAATTAAGTAAATATCACATAACATTTTCGAATTTCGAAGTCTGTGAACTCGATAACTGCCAGAAAAAATAGAGGTTCACTTACCTTGTATTTCTTGGAAAACCATACATTTTTAACGCTGACATATAACTTACAGATTTACAAGTGAAAATAATGTGTCTCAAATTTAAAATATGATATCTCGATCGTTTACAAAACAATTATTCATATCGCCGCGCGTCAAAATTTATGCAGCAAAATGTGAAAAATATTGCTAATCATCTAATAACTCAAAATCAGTACCACCTTATGTTCCACACTTGATGGATTGGTCTTTGTCGGCTTTATTTGGGTTAAATTGCCATTCACTTTTTTCGGAAAATAATTTTTTGAAAAATATTTTTTTTTCATTATTTTGAGTTTCATAAAAATCACTTGTGAAAAAATTATTCTTCGTATAGAGAGTGCAGAATAAATAAACTTATATAAAAAGAATCCTGAAATACGTTCCTAAAAATTGGCTTCCTTAGAATTTCGATTTTATGTATCGTTTTCACACAATTAATTTTTTAAGAAATTTCGGCGAAAATCATAAAAAAGTAGGAAAAAATATCTTTCGAACGGCTAATCGTATAAAATTTTCAACAATATGTTTGGAAATAAAATTGCAAACTTTATGACGCATTTGAATTGAAGGTCTGTGACGATGTTATTTCTGCGCCGTTTTGGCCCCTGAAATTTGTTTTGCCTTTAGATAGTCAAAGGGTGTGAGGGGGTTAACGTACATAGTGTACTAGACCAAACCAGAATGTAACAATCTAATTCCTAAGGAGATAAAGAATCAAAATCACATTTTTTATTTAGAGTTACTTTTTTTACAATTAATTTGTTAATTTCGAAAATTTCGGTCTATTCAGTAGAATTTATTTGGTGTTCATGAAAATCATAAAGCATCAATGATTAAGAAAAACTTCATCGAACCTATCTTAAACGAAAATTTGCTGAAAAAATCAAACAGATGCTTGATTATTCTTATGCCACGCTAAGCGATCAGCTGGACCGATCGATGAAACTTCCTTTGGATTCCAGCTTGTGCTAAAGAGCTCGGAATTTTTATTTCCTTTTTGATTTTATTTACAGAGCAAACAAAAAGTGTGACAAAAAGTAGCACAGCAACAATTGCGGCTAAATCAATAGTTAAGCAAATAAATCGCACATTTTCGCGAAAAATACAGATTATTGCAGAATAGTTAATTCCAAATCTGGATGAAAGACAGGGGGTGGATCATCTACCAGCGAATTATTTAGACTCGATGAAAAATAAATGGCAAAAAAATCTTTAGTTCCAAGTTTGAAAATATATTCAAGGGCACGGTTAAATCGCTCAAAGTTATCCAGAGAATAATATTCAAGAAAAATTTGGATTTTTGTATTATTGGGACTGCATTTTAAATTATTTTTATTCCTTCAAATCTTTTAAAATAAACTTTATTACTATCGAAAAAAATTAACATCAGACCCTCTGTACTTTTTTGAGCACCAGTCACATTAATTGAAAGTGGGAGTTCTTCAGTACCGTCAGGTCTCGTAAAAAACGTAAAATCAATTTCAGCATTGTGCTGAGATATAATCATTTTTGGTTTAAATTTAAATACTATGGTAGCATTTTATATTAAACAAATTGATTCGTACTACTATCTAGTGGAGTTCCTGGATATCACGCATTGAAAATTTCACCTGTTTTACTTCCTATTTTCCCATATTTCCAGGATATACATGATTCAATCTGATTACTGAATATATACACGCCCACAAACATCTGCTCCTGCGTATTTTGATTACTTTTTTGGTGGCTTATAGTGCTCGAAATGTAATAAACATACCGATTATCTTTTCAAGAGTCATGTGCCAGAATATTATTCGATCAAAATCTTCATATTTTGTGTTTGGTCCCGTCGGTACTATTATTGAAGTCATTTACCACACTCCCAACTTTTTGTGTTTGCTAAGGTAAACAAAATAGAACCTATTAGTGGTAGCCCAAAGTGGCCCATCCCATTTTTTCATTCTCAAAAAATGATTTTTTACAGCGCAAACTGTTTTGTAGTTTTTTTATCAATCGCGCTGAAATCGTCTTTTGATGAGAAAACAAACAGTTTTTTTTTCGATGGCAAGTAAGTGATTAAACCCAAATTTTTGCTGCTCAGTTTCGACAAATTTTTTTAAAAATTTACAAATCTGATGAAATATTATTTTAATTTGAGTCTTTTGTTCTAAAATGAGACAATTTTATTCTCTGAAATGTTGTTTTCGGTGATAAGCGGATACATTTTGTTCATTCTCAAAACATATTGTTTGACAAAATGCAATTTTTTCGCGTTTTTTGATCAATCTTGCAGCTAATCGTCTATTTATGAGGAAACGGGATGATAGATTCAAAATCAAAGAAAAATTGTGAAAGCCAAGGTCTTAATGAGAAGTAAGTGATCAAAGCCCAATCTTTGCTGCTCAGTTTCGGCGGATTTTAATAAAAATTTTAAAATCTAATTGATAACCTCGCTAAGTTGGACTATCTTTACAAAATTTAGATAATTCACGGCTTATTATGAAATGTAGTTTATCCGTAATGAGGGCTCAGAGTCGCCCCTCTTGAGTGGTGCAGTAGCCTCTGCCGAATTAATCAATTTGGAGCTTCCAAGGATTAAAAACACAGTATTTTGGAATTCTAGAACAGCTAACTTAAGGGTGTGGGTGTCGCAGATTTTTACAGTTAACGAGGCTATTTTTGAATAAACTAGCAGAGCTGATATCCCAAAAACTTGTGCATCTTGAAGAATTACTCTTCACGGTGATTTGTGATTAAACAGTAATCTGATACAATTACACCAACGCCTACACTTACGCTTTCTGACAGCCTTCTAAAAACACTCAATACGCATTTTCACCTTCAATTTTCACCATTTTTTATTATTTTTTTGTGTCAGGCTCAATAGAAGCCTCACGCATAATGCAAAAGCGCCCTTACCTCGGAATTGTGCTTTTGGCGGCCAAAAAACAAAAACAACGATTATTGATTAATTATGATTTGAATTGAAAGTGCGCTTATTTGTTTTCTTTTGACGCTACCAAGGTGCACCAAAATCCTTAAAAGTTTTTGAAATTACGAAAAAAAATATTTTGAAGCATTTTGTCAGAATTTTTTTTGGTTTCTAAATTTTGTCAAAATAAAAATGAAAAGTTGGCATGGCCCCAAGAGACGCCAAATCAGAATTTCTAAAAAACTCTTCAATGGATTGTCAAAAAAATGTTGTGCTTTCAGATGCAGTATGAGTAGGCCTCCCGAGCAAAAATCAGCTACCCGATAAAAAGGTCATATAAATCTGAAAACTTCAGATATTGTGTAGTTTTTGACGGTGAAAATTTTTGCTAAAAATATTTTTTCGTGCGACCACTCGGTGGCGCTGTTTTGGGCGATCAAAGTTTTTTTTCAAAAAAAAGCAAAATGCATATCTTTTTTCGCAATTTTTACTAACTTTTTCGTGTACTGCGTAAAATTCTGCTCCAGANCACCTTAAACAGCGTTTTTGACCAAAAATTCAAGCGTCAAAAACTATCCTAGATCCGAAATTTTCAAATTCATAGGACCTTTTAAACGGGTGCTCATTTTTTGCTCGGGAGGCCTAAGTATGAGTCGGAACTGTATCGCTTTAACTGGTGGAAGAGATACCTTTTGCCTTTGCTTCCCAAACTGAGCATATCAAAAATTTAAGCTTTTAAATGAAAAGTTGACATGGCCCCCAAGAGACGGCAAATAAAAATGAAAAAAATTTCAATGGATTGTCAAACAAGGCCTGTGCGTTCAAATGCAGCATGAGACAAAAATGTATCTCCAAAACTGGTGGAGGAGATAGCTTTTGCCTGAGCCTCCCAAACTGACGAATTCAAAAATTTTGCTTTTTGTTTTTTCGGTTTTTTTTCCGCCAAAAGCATAATTCCTCATTAAAAACAATAATGCATTATGTGTGAGGCTTCTTTTGAGCCTGACAAAAAAATTAATTAAAAATGGTAAAGATTGACGAAGAAAATGTGTATTTAGCGATTTTTTAAGAGGCTTTTTAAAATCGTAGGTGTCGGCCTAGGTGGATTGTATCAGATAACTGTTAAATCACAATTCACCGTGAAGAGTTGTTCTTCAAGATGCACAAGTTTTCAGATATCAGCTCTGCTAGTTTATTCAAAAATAGCTTCGTAAACTGTCAACATCAGCGACACCCACACCCTTAAAATCTTCATAAATGTTTCCACCCTCAACCTCAAACGTCAGGTCTTTCTGTTAAGGAGGTGGCATAAGTCCAGCAGATTGGTAGATTTTTCCAGAGCAATATATGAAAGAAAAAATTGTGGAAATTTATTTTTTTATTTTCTATCTTCAATAAAAGTGTTCATTCTTACAAACGTTTAGATTTTTATTTCCTAAACATAACTTACTATAGTTAAAAATACAAAAAACCACTTTGCTCTGTGCATCATTTTCCAACTTAACTAACCCGACTATAGAATTTTTTTAAAGACGATATTAAAAAAGAGAGAGATCAATGTCTGAA
>SCLH01000547.1:799218-809696 GCA_004367855.1 Oikopleura vanhoeffeni | reverse complement strand
ACAACACTTGTTTGTGACACCCGTTAGTGCCATGTGGCCGGCAATTTATAAACTTTTTATTCTTGCAAAAAATCTCAATACAAATTCGGGTGTCAAATTGAAAGTCAATTTTCATTCCTTAAGAGGGTGGTCGTTGCAAGAGGCTCTAGAAACAAATTTGCTCAATTTTTTTTAGTTTTTTTATGAAAATATAGACGACTGCGAGTATAGGGGCAGTCTTTTTATCTGCGTACATGGTCAGGAAAGCACTTTTTGAGGGTCTTAAAAATATTTTGTATGAAATAAGTTGAAATTTATCAATTTTTGGGAAATAAAAACACGATTTATAAAAAACTGAGAAAGAAATTTGGACAAAACTCTCAATATTGATCTGCACGGACTATCCAGCTGCTCATTTATATAAGCTTCGAATATGTAACTTTCAAATTCAGGGAGAAGATACATTTTGATTGAGACCCCTAAAATAAGGTCAAAATACTGTTTCCTGGTGATTCTGAAACCAAATCCAAGAAAATTGGACAAACTCTCAATACTGATCTGCACGGACTATTCAGCTGCACGTACATATAAGTTTCGAATTCGTACCTTGAAAAACCAGGGAGGAGATACATTTTGAAAAAATAATTTCGTCAGTTTGTAAGCACGTTTATGTCACTTTCGTTATTTTTTTAGGATGCAAGATTTTAGTTCAAATATATCAGAAAGAGGTAATATTTGGTTCAACGATTTGAACTTTTGCGTCACTACGTTTTTTGCCTTAAAATGCAACGACCACCCCCTTAAGGGCTATTTTTGGCTATTGTTCATGGAAAAAAATTCATAAGGAAATGTTTTAATGTGATAAACAGTTTCGGAACTATGAATGGCTGACAAATTTTTAAAAGTCAAAATGCGCTTAAAAAAAGTAGGGACTGTACTCAGTGGTGTGAAGAAATTAAAAAAAAATCGTTTGCAAGAATGGACACTTTTTTAAAGATAAAAAGTGAAAACAATTAATTTTCACCTTTTAGCTTCTTTCATATATTGCTCTGAAGAAATGTTCCAATCTGCCGGATCGCTGCCAATCTCTTAATCCATATGCCACCTTGTACGTGTTTTATTTCAAATAGGAAATGGACCATTATTTTTGAATAAGAAAATACTTATCATTTTATAATCACTAGTGACTCACACAGGGGGTCCGATATCGCCGAAAAGACAAACGTAGCTTTATGGCTCATTTTTAATATGTTTTACGAAATGATCAACAAAAATAATTCATGCCAATTTTTTTCAAAATTACACCAGGAAAGTGATCAAAGACCAACAACTGTTTTCAAAATTGGTCTACATTGCTTGAATTTCAAAAACCGCAATTTTAAAACGTTACGTTTTGGAAACTTAGATCAATTTGGAATCGAAATGAATGTATAGAAAAGTGGAAATGTACAAATGAGATTTTGAACATGAACAACGCAGAACAAAGTTCAGAGCATAAAATTTCCGATGTTTGGCTCCCAGATATGAATCAAATTCTTCGAAATGATAAAAAAATATTTTTTTGCGCCACCCAATTATTTTGAAAATGCAATAACAGCATGAAAAATACAGATTTGGTACATTTACAAAATGTTTAACAAATTTATATTTTGATTGGGCTGTGCAAAAAATATTTTTTGTTATAATTTTGAAGAATTCTATTTCAATAATCTGATCCAGCAAAAACACTGGGATTTTATGCTCTAGAACTCTTGTTCTTGCCTGTTCATGTTCAAAATCTCAAATTTGTACATTTCACTTTTTATACATTTCACTTTCGATCCCAATTGATCTAAGTGTTCAAAAACGCTAAACCGTTTTAAANCCACCTTACAATATATCGATAATAATATTAAAATATACTGTTTAAATTCTTGATCACAATTGTCGTAATTAACATCGTGAAAAATCAAATGAAGAATTTTTGAACCTTAATTGAAAAGTGACCTATCTTACAGGGTTGTTTAATACCTTCATTGCAAAAATGGCCCACAGGACACTTATGGCAATTGAGAAGTGAACTACCACCAGGTTTAGTGTTATAGCGGCCTTCTGGACAAACAGTGTACGATAAACTACCGGAAATGCAATAATGATGAGATGGGCAAGTTTGGCAACTGTGAGATGTTGATAATAAATAATCATATGTATAAAAATAGAAGACAACCTAATTTCCATTGTCTAGATTCTGTACTGTATTCATTTTAAGCCCTTATTGTCAGAATAAGACTGAGAAACCACCTTGTTAGTGACAATTAAGTTTGATTTTTGACCATAAACACTTTATTTTAGTGGTTTTACATTGAAATTGCGTTACTGACATGAATATGTGAAATTATTATGAGCATAAATTTTCGAACAAAATTCGAAACTTTTTCTTGAAGTTCGGTAATTTTTCGTTAAAAAGTAAAACCATTTTGAAGTGAATGCAAAACTTTTGAGTAAACTTACATTGGGTTTGAGACACTATAGGCCCATGTGTTCTTTTCGCGGCTCATCTGCCCGATTTCTGCCTTGTACTATTTTGTACGAGGCGTTTTGAGTGGATCTCGCACTTTGGTTTCAAAAAATATTTTTCCGATGAAAAATCGATGCTGAAGAACTAAATAAGATCTCAGCGGGTGTTTGCAAATTCTTATTTAAAATTCGAACCGTTTTTCAAGTTATCAATGATTCTCAAATGATCTTTAATATAATAAAATATTATTAATATGTCAATTTGACGTTTTGATACAATAATTTTCAACATAACTGTCTATCGATTTCATTCGGAACTTTGGTTGATAGGACCCAGCAGGGCAGTTTATAAAATCTATTGAATTCGCAGGACAGTATGAACCCAAAGGACAAATAATGCATCCAGATTCACTTTTTGCGCCAGAAATACTGTTATATGTTCCAGCGGCACATGTATACTTTCGGTGAAGTTTCTCATTTATTTTTTTAATATATATTCACCCTCGCCGGAGCTGCTTGTTTGAGAAATACATAAACTTAACAATTTTGACAAGTACTGGCAATACCTTACTTCAATTTTATATAGATTTTTAATTTGTCTACATGGTTAACAGACAGAGAACAGATCCTGAGCATTATAATCATAATAACAACGCGGGATACTAGCATCTTATCGAAACCCTGGATTGTAGAATAAACCAATTTCATTCATCAGATTTCAAAGAAATCAATCAATCAAATGCCAGATTCCGAATTTTTTAAATATTCATGATCTGTTCACTGAGGGTTGGTTATCCATATATTTGATGAGAAACTATGATATTTTCTGTTTGTTTTGTCATTTTAGTATTCTGATAATGCTTTTTCAGGCATATTATTAACAAATTTCAATAAAAACTATTTCAAAAAATGTGAGAATAAAAACTTATGCGTGAAAAAATAACGTATTCGAACAATTTTTACGTTACTGTAATTCTGATTAAATGAAATTGTTTGTCTGCTCACGAAGGTCAGGGTTGAATTTATTTTGTAAAATGTATAACTCACCCTTGAATCCATTTTCACAGTATTTGCCAGCTGGACAAATGATGCAAAAATTTGATCCTGATTGAGAATTGAATAAAAACTAAATGAACTCAAAAGTATTATAAGTCATACAGTAATTGTTTTTATTTTGCTTAATGTAAATGCCGACACCTAAATCCCTATTTATAACATACTTCGTTCAAAACTTAGTACTTTTAGTCGCGGAATATAAAGAAACTGACATTATCTCGTCAGACGACGATTTTTTCAAAGTGCTGATTTTTGATTAAATTTTTTTTTGGAATTCAAAATGTTCACAGGTACGATTTTTTAGCTTCGTGACCAGGTTCTGCTTTCCATCCAATTATACATGAAAGTTCCAAATACATTATAATTTATGATTTATAAGCGCATTCAAAAATAAGTACTTTTTTAAATTAAGGCAATTATTTAGAGCATTCAGTCTTTAACTATTCAAGCAAAGTTTAACATGATATTAATGTTTTGAGGAAAATAATTATGAAAATTAGGCTTGGTTATCCGCATCCGGTCAATGATAAAAAGTTTTTTTGATATCTGTTACGATTATGTTAAGTTCTTAAGTAAAATTTGCGTTTTTTAAATTTGATTTCATTATTTCCACTTCATGGAAAAGTTTAAATTCAAAAAAAAAATTTAATTCCCGTCTTCGGTAGAATAAGAACCCGGTGAACATACTTCAGGATACGATTCTGTTGTACAAAAAGACCCTGTCGGGCAAATGACACAGTCAGAAATACTCACAGATCCTGCAGGGCTATACCAGCCAGTTAGACAACTTTTCACTCATGTTTAATAAAATCCTTTAACAAACTCAATTTTTTCGTAAAATTTCACCACCCAATTACAATCCTAAAATGTTTTTTTTTATTGTAACAGTGCCTGAGGGATTCTGAAGGATTATATATGCTTTCTGGCTGAGGACAATATCGACCTATTCGACATTCAATGCAAGAATCTTCAGAAACGATATCTTGACCCGTATTGGGTTGCAAATTTAAGGATGAAAATTCGACCAAAAAACAAATTATATTTGTTACTAAATCACAAAATATATACTTTTAAAGAGGTTGTTGTCAAAAAAACGTGATTCAAATCAGTTTTCAAGTTGCTTAACCCCTGGAATCACAGAAAAAAAGTTCCGCCAAGGCACCAGAGCCGATATATCGGCTCTACTTTCCGGAAATCGGCCACTTGGGGGACATGTTACAGAAAGCTCAGGGTAGTTGAAGCCCTGCAATTACCTTGCAATAAGAAGTTGAGGAGTTATATTTCTGCATCAAAGATTCAAATTCTATAATTAGATTTTAGTCTAGAAATAAGTTTGAAAACACGGTGTAGCATATCACGTGATAACGGCTCATTGTATTTCACAGATTATTTTTTATGGGTACCAACGCACAAGTATCTTTCTACGTCGCACTTGAATCCAATTAGATCTTATATCACGGATCAGAAGTATTTTGAAAACAGTAAAGAAAATGAAAAAATCACAAATTTCTATGGAAAAATGGCTATCCCAAAAAAGCAATTATATACTTTTATCATTATTTTTAATTTTATATAGAATCAAGTGACAGTGGACAATTCTGAATGATTAAATATATTGTAATAATAAATAAATTTTTTTCAATGAAAACTTAATTGAAAAGTTTGAAATTTCACTTTCAAAATAAATATCAGTCCAAGATACGAATAATTTACTGTTAAATAAAAAATTTCTGTTTGTATGCACAAACATTCCTAAAAACTGGCTAATTTCACATTTGTGATTTGATGCTTGTTGAAATAAATAATCCGGAAGTAAAACTTCGGCGAACAATCTCAAAAACTGAACTCCCCGTAAATATCGAACCAAAATTCTAACACAATAAGTGAGTATTTTTCGGAATCACCGTTAAATTTTTAAATTGTTCGGAAGAACAATTGGTGACATTTTTTTTGTCCTTTTAAAAGGCTTAAGGAGGCTTGAACCAATATACGGCTCTATGATTCAAGGGTCACCCCAACAATATAAAAATTCCGCCAAAGCAAAATACCTTACAGGGGGCCGTTTTTTAGCGTTGTTTCACAGAAAACTCTTATAATCAAACCTTCAATTTTTGAAAACATTAAACTTTGAAAAAAATATATTTTATTCTAGAAATTTCATGTTAATTATAGAAAAAGTTGAAAAGCAAGGTTAATAAACCACGTGATAGAACGTCATGGTAGGCTCAAAAAAGTATGTTCATCTCCTAACTGCGCAGTGCTTTGTTCTACTCAATACTTCGTATGATTGCACTTTAACTGTTGTGGAATCAAAAAATATTTCTGAATAAGTTCAAAATATCATGAAAAATCACGTTTTTAGGAAAAATTGTTAGTTTTCTCGCCTAAATGGAATTATTTGATTATTTTTACATTATTAGTCAAAAATTGGTAAACTGTATCACTCTGGCAGATTCACAAATTATATTTTTTCAAAACATATCATTTATCCATAAAAATATCGAAATCGGATATTTCGAAATTTCACTCCAAAAAATATTTCTGCTCCAGATATATCTAGATATGATCCAAATCTTGATTGTTTTAGCAAATTGTAACTCAAAACACTTCCTTAAAACTGCTAATTTGAAATTATAACTCCAAATTTGATCAAAAAGTTATTTTTTTGAAAGTAAAGTTAAGAAAAAGGCCTTTCCAACAACTGCATAATAATTGAACCAAGTAAAAAAATAAAAAAAATATTTTCAGATCACATGCTGTGAATTTTAAAAATTATTGGAAGGAGAAAGTTTCTGTGATCATTTTTCTATCATTTTGCTGATTTGAAAGGGTGACTTTATCCTTTCAAAGGG
Organism: Oikopleura vanhoeffeni; assembly: GCA_004367855.1. NCBI lineage: Eukaryota > Metazoa > Chordata > Appendicularia > Copelata > Oikopleuridae > Oikopleura > Oikopleura vanhoeffeni. Next base: position 803,313 of record SCLH01000547.1, on the reverse strand, counting down.
ATTATGCTCGAGGGTTAAGCCATTCGTGAGTGAAAAGCAAGCCTTAAGTAGACCAGAAAGTTCTATTGCACAAAAACATTCAACCCTTTTTATACAGACTTCCAACACCTTTGGTAACTGCATTAACCCTAGAACCCAAACGCCATTCGGGGCGCGTAATTCGGGCAAAAGTAAAAGTGCTTGCAACTTTATCTGTCTTTAGTCGGAGAGAAAGGACAGTGGACTGCAGCCTCCGCAATTTCACTTGTGAGAAAAAAAAATTTATAAAAGAAGAATTAGATTGATGTCTCAAAAATGACTTCCTCCGGAAAATTATCAACTCAATCCAAAATTGAAAATGAAGCAGATCAGGCAATTTACTTCAAAAATTTCTTCGCTCAAACTTAGACCTTCGAATTGTCTGGTTAGTGCACAAGTTTCTAAAATGGCTATGATGTGAAAGGTGACAATAATTTTTTGATTTAAATTTTAATGTTATTTCATGATTACGTCCCTTAGTTTAAAAATGTTCAGTGCAATCTATTTCAATCCTCCCTCGAATCCTGGACATGAACATTTCTATTAAAACCATCTGCAAAAAACTTCCAACGCCACAATAATACAAAAGCCCCGTTTTCATGAGTCGCAGAACACCAAACCGTGCTGAAAGTTTGATATTCAGGAACAGTTTTTGAAACCTTCCAGGTAGAAATTTAAATTTTCTTCATTCATTTTACTCATGATTTAATAAAATGCATCAAATTGCTACCGTAGCATACAAACGTTTGTGCGGAACCTACTCATTAAACTATGATACATTTCAATTTCCTCTAAACTTAACGGCAGTAGGAAACTTTGCCGCTTTAGACGCTAATGAAACCAATCACCAGAAGAGCAACGTTAATTCAATACTGCAAACTCATTTGCGACCTGCCTGTGAGAAATCCACAATTATCTCAATTTATAAGGTTCATCGATTGTCACCATTATTTTCATACGACTTTTTCTTCGGCAATATAAAACATTTTCATCGACAATTATAAATAGTCTTAAATTTTGATACAGAATTTTTTTGGATTTAGTGTGATAAACATTGAAAAATTGGAAATATTCGTAAAATCCGGGATCCTTTTAGTTGAGTGACGCCGTCGAGAACCAAAAAACTAGAATTTTTTTGATAGGCCAAAATTAGGTAAAAATTATTGTGTTTTTACGGTAAGTTACCTATTTTTTTGAAAATCACCAAAAGCATGGATATTCGTTATAATATCGAAAAGATAATGATCAAGAATAATATTGGAAAAAATTCTCTCGATGAAAAAGATATTGAGAAATCTGTTACCTCCCTGTAAAATGAGATGGTAAGGGTAACTGTTATCGCCTGTGACTGTGAAAGCAATTAACCATTCTGTCCGATTAAAGAAAACTACAGAACATCAAACTGAAAATAAATTTGTTATCGTATAAAAGACAGAGTCACCTTTTTTAAATTTTTCTAGGTTGTAATTTTTTCAAATCGAAGTTATTCTTATAAATTAAGAAACTTGAACCTAACTCATTTATCCTTTTTCAAATCTAAGTATTAAACTTCTTTGAAACCGCCTTTTAAAACCACAAAACATGGGTTAAAATTGGGTCAGAATGTCGGGTTGTACAAATATTCCTGGCCTCTAAAACAACATTCGTTTTCCATGACGGAACAAACTAAAAGACCATATGGCCATCATTTTCAAAATTATTTAAATTGCAAGAAATTGTTGGGTCAACTGGAAATTCATCAAGCTAAAAATTTACAAATTAATTGTGAATACTGGAAATGTACGTGATACACTGGTAAATTTAAAGGCTTGAATGTTTCACTGCAACTTTTGTAATCAGGATACGCAAGTAACCGATAGTTAAATTGTCTATATTCCCTAACGATGCGATACAAGACAAGGTTTCTCATTTATTTGTTTTCTACTGCGGGAATGAAATGCAACACAATCTGAAAGTCGAAATTGAAGTGTCAGCCATGCCTTTTTTTGAAATTCTCAACAAAATTTCATCATTACACAAAAAACTTTTCATTATTTAATAAATATATTTGACTCACCTTCAATGGCTCATTTTCTAATACCTATAGAAATACCGTCGTCTTCATCAATACCCCAAAATTATAACAGTCGGTTCACGAATAGGTTGGCGAGGTCCAAAAATTTACCATAAGTTTTTTATAATGTAAAGCGATAAACCTAAAGGAAAATTGGATCTTCTATTTGAAAAACATTCGATCGTTCATTTACCGATTAAAAGAAAATTTAAGGAAAAAATTTCACGTCGGACTAACCATATCATGAACATATCCAGAAAAACGACCACTCGGTTTTGGGAACCTTATCGTAAAACAAACCAAAGTAAAATGTAAATGAACTTGGACAATAAAAGCGCAGCAAAAGCTGCAGAGGTATGATTAATAATACATTGCGCTTGTTTTGAGGATATTGAGATTAGTAATAATGTGAGATGATCCAAAATGAGGTTTTTTTATTTTTATTTATTTTCTAATAGTGTAAAAATAATTGGTCGCGGCTCTGATGCTTTTGATAAGTAACTTCAAAGTTTTTTTTGATAATATTTAAGGAACTTAAGCAGAATCACCAAGCTTATTTATTTGATAACTAATAATGAGGTTGTTTAAAGAAAACGCAAAACGTTTTTTCACTAATTATTTAAATTATAACCATATTTTGTGAACTGGTTGCAAAATATTGACTATAAAGTCTTAAAAGTCAATTGTCCTTATAAAAATTACCATATTTATGAACTTTCTAGATTTGTTTTAGAGAGCAGCACCAGTAAACTAACGAAGAACTACAGTAGTGGATACAATTCTTGACCTCACGGGATTGTTGACCCAGAAAAAACGATCCGGCAGAAAAAGAAACTTTTGCCATCTAGCTGTCAGAAACTGATTTTTAAAAGCCGATGTTAGAGCACTAATTCGAATTGTAGCCATATCAAAAATCCATTAACTTATTTTTAGAATAAGTAACCCTATGTATTATCCTATGATATGTATAATCTTGATATTAATAGTGCAGTGTTTTAATTTTAAACTTTAAATCAAAATCTTGATAAGAGAATAAATTAAAAACACGATATCAAGAACGTCTGACAGTTACCAAACGTCCAAATCGGATTTTTTATTAATCATAGTGCAGGAGTCTGACTCCGTACGTCTAACGTGAACCTACGTAACGATGATGGTATTATCAACTGATATTTTTCAATTTGAGACAAATAAACATAGTTTTAGATTTTAGCTAATATTTGAAAACTGAAAAAAAAGTTCTTTAAATTTAACTGAAATTAAGCTTGAACAACCACTGGAGCAGTAATTCACTCGGCGGAATCTTATAGCGCCTTTAATCTCCTTTGAACTCTTTTAAGCGACCTGGATTTTAAAAGACTAAAAAGCGCTTAGGGGCAGGAACTGGATCTGATCAACAATTTTTGAAAATCGTCACAATGCTTAAAATGAAATCTGTTTTTGGGGAAAATGGGCATATGATTTGACTTGAAATTTTCGGAACTTAATTTGAAATCAGTTAAGACAAATCAAGGACCAAATTATACGAAAAAATGATGTAAAACTTTAAACCATTATCATTTTGAGCAATTGCGACAATTTCTTTCTAACAAATTTTTGATCCGATCGTATATTTCCCGGGGTAAAAAAAACTCGTAGCACAATTATTACAATAGGTACTATCACGAGGCCTCGCGAGGTGTACTCTGATATTTCTAAGTGAAAGCGCGGGCGGCAGAGGACATGAGAGGTAGTACGTGATATTGCAGTACTTTTTAATGGTATTTAAAAATTGTACATATACTTGGTTCGTAGCTCCACTAATAAGTCCAGCAGAATCTGGTTAGGTCGCGGGTTCGGGGTTCGCGGTGGTGATCTAAACTTGTTTTTTAAGGATAATCAGGGAACGGACCTTGAGACCTGATCCGACCCCTTGAACGCAAAATATGCCTTCAATAATGAAAATTCAGAACATCGATGTTTTAACCCTTGAGCTCCAAAGCCGATTTCGGTCGACTTGGCGCTTATTACGGGAAAGTTAGAAT
>SCLH01000547.1:775631-787977 GCA_004367855.1 Oikopleura vanhoeffeni | reverse complement strand
TTCAGTCAATCTTAAAAATTAAAAAAAAATTTTCGGATTTTTTTTTAAATTGGCTGTAACGCCCGCAAATTTTTACAAAAAAATTGGCTAAACCGCCCCCAAAAAAATTTTTGAAAAATTTTTTGACTTTCAAATTTTTGAAATACTGGGAAAAATTAAAAATCTGAAAATCAAAATTTTCATTTTCATCGAACCGTACCTAGCCGCACCCATAGACATTTTTTTTAAATCAAGCAGTTCACAATCTTTTGTCAAAAAATTAATCAGTCTCCATGGAGCTATATGAAGAGGTTAAATACTCGGAAAACCATCATTTTTGGCCAATTTTTACTGTTTTTCAAGTAAATATTAATTTGTTAAATAAAATATTGAGTTTTTAAAGAAAATTTCACCACTCAACACGCAATAAAATTTGGCACTAATCAGTATATGTGACAAATCTAACCCGAGTGGTCGATTTTGGCCGTTAATTGATTGTTGGACGTGCTAGTTATGACTCATAAGTTATGAGTCATTACCAGTATTCTAAAACGAGATGAGTTTTTAATCCCGATCCCGAGTCATCTTTTTTTCGATCCCGATCCCGACCTGAATTTAAAATTTTTCTATTCTCAAACGAAAGTTCGAAACATTTTCTTTGTATTTCATGAAAAGTTTTCAATTATAAACTTGCTTGTGAAGAAAATTTTCTGATTTGAAGTTTGAAAGGCATTTTTTCAGCACTTGAAACATTATTTCTTAGTTTGTAATCAATTTGTTTATAAATTTTCGTTAGTAATTTGTTTTACATGCAATTTTTTAATTTTCCTTTAGTTCAAATATTGTAATTAAAACTAGAACATTTCGCTACAAATAATAGAAATTTGCTACAATTATAAATTTACCGTATTATACGGTCCGTATATCAACTTTTTCCATGTAAATTTTCAATGATTCAAAAATTTTCAAATCCTAGCTCAAATCAGTAAAAAATCATCCGATCTGTTCGGTTTTAAAAAAAATTGGATTGGATCGGAAAGGTGGCCTTCTTGAAAATTTTGGATCGGATCGGCGGCCGTCTCGAAAATTTTGGATCGGATCGGTAGCCCTCTCAGAAAAATTGGATTGGATCGATTTGTCCGATCTGATCCGATCCGACCGATCCGATCCAATTTTGCCGACCCCTGGTAACACCCATAACCACCGACAAAAAAAGTACACATCAATTTTCAGAAGTTAAAATCGATTTCGGTTAATTAAAGTAGACAAACCAAAAACTTATTAGACTTTCAGCTTAGTCATTTTTGGAAGCTATGCCTTTCGTTTCAAAATAATGATGTTCTAAAAATTTGGCGAAATTTCAAAGTTAACTTATAATTATTTTGTTCTCCATCAATTCAGAAAGTCTTATAATCCCTCCTTGTGACGCCCTGCTCATCTATTTCAATCGGTTTGACAACTTCCGTCAATACTATAAGTGTAAAAAATATCATTTTAATGTTTGTTCTCAGGAAATATTATGACTCAAATAATTGAATTTTTTACAAAATAGAAACCATCAAATATTCATGGGAATTTATTGCATTATTAAATAAAATTAAATGAAAAAAGTCAAAATTCTATAACTTTTTATGGATTCTTTGAAATAACGCTATTGTGTTATCCACGTCAGTGCTTAATTTTACCTGTTTTTATGTATGTCCAAACGTTAGAACAGCAAGTTGAAAACCACTAACGTAAGCTTTGCGAGTAAGTGTGTCATCAGAGAAACTAGGCAAAACAAAATTGCGAAATTACTTAATAGATAAAATTTTTGAAGCGGTTTTTGAAGCGATTTTTAAAGCGCTTCGAGATATTGTGCTGAGAGGCCTGATATTCGAAGGTTTCCAAAATACATGAGATCATACAAGAAAGAATACTCCATATCCGTTTTTCGTAATATCAGGTTTATAAAATACAGTGGTTGACCACTCAAACCCCACCTAGAACTTTGGTCAAAAAAGAGGGTTTAAACTGGTCAGGGGGTTTTAAGTGGTCCCAGGCTTTTTTTGATAATTGTAAAACATTATTGATAAAAGATTTGAAGTAACGAAGAGTTTAAAATAATGCAGTCCCAAAGTCTACTCATCCCGCTTTTTTTGCCGAGGTGTTCAACTTTGAGGTGGTGTACAATAATAAAGTCTTTTGGTTTTGTGCCTCGTAAATGGGTTTGAAATCAGTCATAATAAGAAAAAAGTCAATATTTGATAAGTGTGGCTAATTAATCAGTAATTAAGGATTATGATTAACAACCCCACTCGCTGTTCCTTGCTAGGAACCTTTAGCTTTTTAATATTTACAATTTCCCAAGGCTTATATATGCAAATCAGGCTGATGGGCATATAAAATATGGTCAAAAAGGGCGGTTTTAAGGGGTCAGAGGAGCTACAACTGAGAGTATTAACCAGTTCAATACAAATTAGGCCAGCTAAAAATGGAAGTCTTGTTAATTTTTAAAATGGAAAAAAAATATGGTTATTGCACGTAAGACATGAAGATTATAAATTATGGTGAATATTCTAAGACGGAATAACATGCCAATTATTTGGAAAAAAATTGTTTAACATGCAGGATATTTGACTTAATGATGTTGGTCGCCTTGTTTCCCCATCAAAAAATTCCAATCTGAAATCTTTCATAACTTATAAAAAAATAGATCAACTTTAATGAAGTCACTTTATGTTTCGATTTTCAAAGTGAGATTTTCAAAGGTAGAAAATTTGTTCTTAGAAAATAATTAACCTGGAAATTGATTAAATCCAGGACCTGAATAATTTGACATTTATTAAGTTTTCAGGATTATTTTGATGGTTGTGAAAAAACAATTTTGGTCACTTAATAAAATATGGAAAAAGATCTACCGAATAGTTTTAGTCAGGGATATATTTTGATTCTTTTTTGGAAAATATGGAAAAACTTTATTGGAATTTATTCAAATTCATTAGGAATTAAAGAGCGGAAAACCCTCATTGCCAAAGAAAGTTTAGTGAAAAATGACAGTTTTTTTGTAGTTTATTGCCAATTACTTAAAAACGTAGCTAAAAAGCAAAGGATTGAATTGGCTTAAATATCTTTAAATATTTTGCCGGCAATCCCCTGATATTTAAATCGAGTTATCAGAATTTATATTTTATTGGGAAATGAATTCAAATAAATTAAGAACTCTAGTTGAGTAATTTGACAGCATCTTTTCAGATTGAATCACGAAATATTTGGTATTGCTTTCAATAGCTTTTTCCGGTGCAGTGGCTTTTTTGGACGACGTCTTTTCTGAAAATTTTTGTTCAGTTCAATTTTATAACTCAAAAGCGTTTTGGGAATCAGATTTTTAAAGTTTGATACTGGATGAGTATTATTATTGAATTTGAATATTTTTGTCGACGGATGGTCAAAAATCTCCCTTTCTTCAGCAAGAGAAAATTTTCTGTTGCAAATTTTGTATTGTTTCGCATTTTGTTCTTTCTCTGCAATCATTTCGCGTCGTTCTTTCATGATCTCCTTGAAAACAGGAATCATTTCGTTACGAGGAAGTTTAATTTTGAGCTGATTTTCGTCTAGGTATTTCAATACCGTATCTGCAGAGTATCCAAATGTTATAAAGTCCTGATAAAATTTTCTGTAAACGTTTTCCAACGTTTCCCTTGATGCATACTTTATAATGGATTGAAAACAGTTTAGAAAAATTTAACTTGAGATTTCAAGTCAATCTCAGTCTTTTAATTTTTGTTGTGGTAATTTATAAAAAAATAAATAAAATGCGTCTTTAAAAACAAGTAAATAAGACTACTGCAATTTTTCATCGAAAAAATATTTCCTCGAATTGTTTTCTGAAACATTTTTTAAGTCAGAAATTATATTTTCATTTTGACTAAATTCCACCAAAAAATTTAATATTGACATAAAAACTGTAATATTACAAACAAAATTTGATGAACAAAATATTTTGCGGAGAAACAAATCAAAATTTCTTACAATTTCGACTAAAACATTTTATCTTGGTTTTAATTTAATCCGTGACTGATGGTAGTACCAAGTGGTTGGTTTGGATTTATCACTCGAACTTTTATGTTCCCTTGGTAAATGAGTGTCCATATTTTCTTCCTCAAAAAAGAACTTGGATTCCTTGTCTGCATTTTCCAGGTGTAAAATATAATCATACTGGAAATGACAAGGAGAACATGCCAAATAATTACTATACCAATGTCTCAAATCGGATCTTTATGATATAATTTTCACAATTATNTTTCAAATGTAACATCTGACATGTTCAAAATTTGAACTTCGAATGAAAAAATAATTTGAAAATAAAATATTTGATTTTTTTAACAAATTTAAATTTTTTAAAATATATTTCCCATTTTCAAAAACAATGATAAACAAAATTTTAAATTTTGTATTTAATCTTTAACTTTTAAATTATTGAAACAACAGATATTTTTTATATAAATTGCACTATGTAACAGAGACTATGTTTTTATAAAATATTTCATTTTTCAATCAATCAATTAAGTTTAAATCGAAATTTTAATGTACTGTTCGTTATAATCATTGAATTAAATTAACATTCAAACTTTCAAAATATCCAATAAGAAAAAAAACGTTTTATCGCATAAGACGAAGGCCAAGTTCAAATAGGCGATGATAAATATTTTTGATAGCTTCTGATATGAGATTTTTCAGCATTAAACCTCTCTATCATTTCCTGTCTGAAGCTGATAACACTCCAAAATCAATCTGATTGGTACACGTTTATATCTTTAAGAAAAATCGGTGTGAAAACCTACCCAATTCTTGATATATATTAGTTTGTCGATTTTTGCTACGAAAACGGCAAGTATAAAAAACCGTTCCTATTATAGTCATCTTCGTCGAGTAATCCAATATAATCTATGAACGCCTGAAATGAAACAGTTTTAGTTTCATTAAAAATATTCTGCCCATTTTCAAAATTTCTTATTCCTTTTGTAAAAATTTCAAATCTTTCGTCGATCATATTTGTTTCATTTTTAATTCTGAATTTATCACTCCAGGCCGCAAAAAGCCTAGAAAATGGCTCTCTTGTATTCATAACCTTACTTCAAGTATATAATTTTCGTCATTAATTTTCTTAATCAAAAAATTGACTTGAATTTTTGTATCTTGAATCCGAAGTTTTAGCTTTGTGAGCTTTAAAAAGTCGTCCGTCAGAAATTTGTCAAATAAATATAAAAACATTAAATTAGTCTTAAAGTTTTCTGTCTGACTCATTCAAAATTAGAATTACACGACAAATAAAATATTGGCCAATGTGAGCATGTCAAAATTTTGATCACGTGTTGACAAAATCTCAATTTTAAATCAATAACAGTTTCTGCACCACCGCAATCAAAAATAAATGCCCCCTTGATTTTTTTTAAAAATGCAGACATTGAAAAATATTTTTTATTTTTGAAAAATCGATAAAAATGACGTCTATTTTCGTAATAAACGCAGAATTTTCTTCAATTGTTGAGTCTAAAATTTTTGATCATTCAAATTTGCCTGACAAAAATCTGATTTTTATTTTTTTTATCGATAAATTTCCGCCAAAAAATTAAGATTAAAAAAAATTGGAAAATTGATATACTTTCCTTCGTCATTTTTATATCCGGAAGTTCGTGATTCGTCGAAAAATATCTCGGATGTAGTCGTAATTGATGTACATCCGAATAAATCCCTGGAGATTTTTCCATATCAGGGTCAGATAAATCCCAAAACTTTGGATCTTCCAGCTCATGCTCAGGTCCTTTACCATCGCGCAAATTCTTGAGAACCATGTAAGAATAACTATGTTCTAATGATTTTTGCCAAGCACCGATAGCACGTTGATAACTAAGAAGGTTTTGAACAAATAATTTTATAAAAAATTGACCTTAGATATTGCGTGAATAAACCGTTTTTTCAAACCTTAAAACATATTAGAAAAAATTGCTTTTAATTGGTTAATTTCGCTTCAAATTAGATCAACCCATTATTTTTGGAAAATAATGATGTTATGAAATCATTTCTCTGTTTCTGTTTTCAAAATAAATTAACTTTGGTTACAGCAGAAAAAAAAAGTTTTTGGAATATCACCAAATTTTGCATGAAAAAAACTTGGTTTTTAGCGTAAAATGTGCCCTGACCAAATTCAAAACTCATTAGATTGTTTCTCCTGTTTTATATCATTTTTGTATATTTATCTGTATTCGATAAAAAAATCAAATACCAACGCTTTGAAACTTTTCTCGAGAATAAATAAATACGTTGTAGGTTTGTCACACATTTTTTACCGAATTATAGAAAATCAAAATTTCTTCAAAAGTTTCATTTTTCACTCTTACAACCATATATATATATAGGCTTGATTTTGTGAAAAATAGTGTGTCACAATTTTATTTGTCGTGTGGAAAGAAATAAAATAACATTTTATAAATTGAAATCGACAGAAGAATTATCTTGACAATAAATATCTGGATGTTTTGAGAAACTAATTCAAAACCAAATTCTAGTAGTTCCACATTTCAGCGGGAAACATGCTAAAACATTATCATATTTCATGACGTGAACATTTCTATCGTTAAAATGCATAGGTGGAGAACATTCTCGGTCATCTTTCAAATTCCAATTTGTGTCCGAAAGGTCCTGAATTCGACGATGAAAATCAATTAGGTCCAAAAACGATGTTCCATTTTTACGAAGGTCATCGATTGTTCAAAAATAGGGTGGAAAAAATTATTTGATTCTTATTTAATTCTGACAAATTCTAGTGCACATTTGACTTAAGAGGGTTGTGGCCCACAACTTGTGGGTGGCACCCACTGGGTGCTATATATGTTGGAAAACGCACGAAATTCAAATTGGCTTTTATTTATTAAATGACAAATGTTTCAAAATAATTTTTAATATTCGGTCAGCCTAATCTTCACGATTCCATCGAAGACAAAACAGTAGTTTAGTTAAAGTTGAAAATAAATTTTTGTTCGATATTCGAAAAAGAAAAAAAAATATTATTTTTAAGAAACTAGAAAAAGTCATAAACAAAATTTATTTATTCTTTGTCTCAGTCACTCTTTATGATTTGCTTCAAAGTTGTTTTTGCTGCATGTTAGATGCAGCATTTAGCATCAATAAATTGTGGGGTGACATTAAGGGCTTAGGGTAGAATATGTACCGTGCTGATTAAAATCAACCAATTCTTAGTCCGAATTCGCCTCTGACTAGGAAATAAAGTGTCCACAGAGAAAAATGGAAAACATTTTATAAATTTGAAATTTTTTGGAAAACTTAATTTTAGCTTTTATTTTTTTTCTGATGGTGTGTGGTCATTATGAGTGATTTCAGAACTTCATCGGATTAAGAGAGGGGTAACTCAAAAAACGCAGTCACTGTTCTATATCAGTAACGGGGGCTCCTGGTCCCTTTTTACTAGTTTTTAAGCCAATTTTTTTTATTTAATTCGGCTTTTAACAACTCATCCGATAACATTTTTAAGTAGCTCAAACTGAGCACAAATGTCTTGTAAAAAATAAAATGAAAAAAATAAGTTCATCGGATCAATTTATTTGATCTTTTTTCTTAGATTACTGAAATTGTTAATTTACCAGTTTTTCTTTTAAAAATTGGTAACAATCGTCGGATTCGGACAAATTTTTTAAATTCAATAATTGACCAGATATTTGTGCTCTGTTTAAGCTATCTAAGGATTCAATCGAATGAGTCGTTAGCAAAAGCTGAATTAAATACAAAATGTTGGCTAAAAATCTAGTTAAAAAGGACGTAATGTGTTAAATAAATAAATTTGATAAAATTTAGCTGAACGATTAAGCTCATAACAAATCGAAAATATACTGTATCCACCCTAACTAATTGCTTGACATGCTCGAAGTTGTATCTTTTTTCTATCATTCATTATTTTTCTTACTTCATCTTTTTCATCAGTCGATAATTTTTCAATTTTTGTGAAATTTCGCTTACGCCGAAAATATTCGACTTGCTGGGTTCGTTTTTTGAAATTCATTTCGATAATTCGGAGAAGTTGTTCTAGAGATATTTTGAGTGAGTTGAACTCCCGTTTATTAACTTTAAAAGGTCAACTTCAGTTAATAAAATAAAAAGTCGAAACTGCCGGCCTTTTGGCAGCTCGCAAGCCGGCAAAGCTGACATATTATTTATATCATATAAAAACATTGAATTTGGACATTTTTCATTTTAACCCTTGTGAGCACAGAGCCACAATTGTGGCTCCAGCATACCTAAAATCATCGAAAAAAGACAAAAAACTGGATCGAGGAATCTTTTGTTTCAAATACATTATAAAGAATTTAGATACGGTTTCAAGAAAATAATTGAATTTTTCTTCGAATGTTTTGTTCCGGCATTACGGGGAGTTGATTTATCAGGATTTTTAGCCTATGTTTCACTTCCGTAAAAAATATTTCGGAACTGGACATACAAATCAAATGNTCGAAGTTGTATCTTTTTTCTATCATTCATTATTTTTCTTACTTCATCTTTTTCATCAGTCGATAATTTTTCAATTTTTGTGAAATTTCGCTTACGCCGAAAATATTCGACTTGCTGGGTTCGTTTTTTGAAATTCATTTCGATAATTCGGATAAGTTGTTCTAGAGATATTTTGAGTGAGTTGAACTCCCGTTTATTAACTTTAAAAGGTCAACTTCAATTAATAAAATAAAAAGTCGAAACTGCCGGCCTTTTGGCAGCTCGCAAGCCGGCAAAGCTGACATATCATTTATATCATATAAAAACATTGAATTTGGACATTTTTCATTTTAATCAAAGTTTTAAATATCAGGTATCTCACAATTCAGTCAAATGCTATAATAAAGTCTCAACAAGTTCTCTAGAGTCGATGATTCCGATTCAAAGATTATGTTAAAAATTATTGAATGATCATATGATATGATTCATATCTGAGGGTTACAAAATGAAGTGCAACGACCACTTTCAAAGAATGCACGTTTTGAAAATTATTGTTTAATAGAAAATTATCTAGAATGTGAAAATTGATATTTTGAATAGGTTGGATTCATACCAAGTAAAAAAAACCGTTACTTGACAAGCTTTACAAATTTCTGATGATATTTTTTCATAAACTTATCCAGTTTTTGGTATTTCGCACAACAATTTTTGTTTCAAAAAATAATTTATTTGAGTTTGACGAAAGCGCCAGTGCAGAATGTTAACAAATAAGATTTGAATTTGAAGTCTTTATAGCTGCAGTTGAAAAATTATAAAAAATTTGAAGTTTGAGCTTAAAATGTCAAAAAAATTGAAGTTTGAGCTAGTTATGTCAAAAAATTCGAATTATTTTCAAAATTTTCGTGAAAAAATTAAGAAATTAATGTCATACATATGATGTAACATATCCCTTTATTGTTTTGCATAATAATTTCACGAATGTTCTGCGTGCACACCTTTTCCTGATTTTGTAATAAGAGCTTGAATTGGTATCGAATAGGGCCCAATAATCCCTGGAAAGAATTGACTATCAAAAAAGTCATCATCATTTTGATTATGATCTTCTTTACTTGCATTTTCAAATACCGATAGAGTTGGTCGCAAATTTGTCGATTCGTCTGCAAATAAATCTTCAGCAAAGTTTTCTCTTATAAAATTTTCACTTTCAGTTTTGTATATTGAGTAAAATAATCGGTTTCCAACCAAAAATAAAATAATCAAACAAAACGGAAATTTTAGGTACTGTATGTACATGATTGAAGAAGTAAATTCACATCATTTTAAAAACTAGCATCTGATAAAATAATTCATTTTTATTAAAAATGCAAACGGTTTTTAACGGGTAAACCGAAACTAAGCCAACCGTAGGGGTTTCTTGTAGCCATAAAGCCCGAGGGCTAGAATCGCGTTTCAATTTTCACGCAAAGGTCGTGCAGATCATGCTATATTCGTAAATAATAGGAATAATTCTCAATGTTTATTGAGTAAATAACCCAAAATAATGCGCGAGCTTCAAAACTAGACTCACGTGGTATTTTATAAGTTAATAAAGCGGTAAAATAAGATCGATAGTCAGCTCTTGTTTAGCTTTTGCTTATATGATATCCGATGTTACCAAAATCGTGACAAAGTGCTCACAATGCATTTTAATAAATCAGGCGTAAATGAATCCCCGTGAATTCAGACACTCCAAATGGACTTAAGAATGAAATTTACTCCTAGGCGTTTCCAGAAATATTAATCAAAACATTACAATTTTTTTCATTTTTGAACGGCCGGAGGGGCCTTTAGTGATTAATAAGTGTCCTTTTATAAAGCCATATTTTTCAACATTATCAATTCTTGAAAATATATTTATTTATTTCAAACGCGTCTCGCGTCTCAACATTTATATATAAAATTAGAAAACAAACAAAGGTCATATTTTTTTGTTAATTTCATAAACCAAAAAATATATTCTGTTCACAAAAAAAATTACTGATGATGGTTTGATATAAACTGAAAGCTTTAATATAATGTAGTTAGTCTATTAAAATGCAAAAAATATATGTTATACAAGTTGTATGATAATTTTATAAGACATCTGAACTAACATCGAGAAATTAACTCGAAATTTATAAGGATCATGATTTGAATTACAGCGAATGAAGACGTTTAAAAGCCTGCTGAGCCAAGAAAATTGAACGACAGATACTTTAAGCTGTTTTTTGGAAAAAACCTCAAGTTTTTTGTATAAAGGAACTACAATGTTGATCGAATGTTTTTCCGCAAGAACATTTTCCGTGTTTTTCAGATATTTTTCACATTTATAAAATTAGGAACAAAAATGCTTTTTTCCACACCAAAATTGTGCAAAAAATTTTTCAAACAATTGCGATTTGATATTGTATCATCCGCACTATAAGTGTGATGAATCTAAACCACCTATACTGACTGTACCTTCATCCAAACACCTCAGGTCGGCCAAAAATCTTTCTGATAAGGGTACAACCTTCGGATAATGGAACATGATTTCATAGGAGTTCAAGCTTATGAGCGTTTAGTCTCGCCAAGTTGATAGCCACTTGTAAGCCACTTTTTAGGTATATTTATGATTGATTTTTTTTGTAAATATAAGGATGACGTCAAAAAAACGTTAGCTTTATATCACAGATAAAAAAATTTGAAAATTTTATTGTAAAAATTTTGGTCATTTTGAAGGAATTTCGATGAAAAATGCGTAAGCGGAACTGCTTCAAATGCAAATTGATATTAATGGACCATGTTTTGCCTTTAATTTTTTATCGTTACCTTCGTCAAATTTTACGGGCTATCTTATGGGCAAGATTTACCGAAATTTTAAATTTAAAAGGCCATTTTGGGCCAAAAAAAAATTCCAAATTTTTATAATATCCTGCATAAGACACTTTTGTTCATATGCTAATATAAATTTTGGTTTTAAAGTCGATTTTGGCAATATTGGCAAATTCGGCAATATTGGGCCGGCGACAAAGGACCGCCTCCTGCATAGTTTCATGAATGCAATAAAGAACTTTAATTATCAGGAACAGCAGTTGAGCGATTGTTTTTATAATTTACTCAGTAATTGCATCATTGAATTTAGTTGAATTTGTATCCGTTTTGAAAATAATAAATTTCATGAAAATACAGGGAAAAAATGAAAAGTCGAATTTCTGAAGAGTTGTAGTACATATTTGCAAAAAAATTACATAATTGTCAGGAACTCCACTTGAAAACTGCTAAAAAACAGCCTAATTATCGTCACCTACCCGTTACTTCCGTTATAAAAATTTGTAAAATGTCTTTGATAACTCCAAAAATAGTCGTGACCATTTTGTCCTTCATCCGTCCGTATTGCGATAAACCCTGCAAAACAAAGTATTTATAAGATCAGTTTTAGTCAGGGCTGAGGCGCGTTACTCTGGCCTCACGCCGCTTGAGTCACGCGCCTTTCAAAATATAAAAATCTCTAGATACAGGCTCAATTATTTTTTTTAGAAAGTTTCACAATCTTGGAAATTACATAACTGAGTCAAACTCAACAATAGCATAATTAAGATGACTTAAAGTCATTGACTTTCATAAAAAAAGTATTTTTTTTCCAAAGAGCCTTTATTATTACAGACTGCCTGTATTTTATAGTGTATTGAAATTCAATAATTGAATATTAGAGAACCGGACTCCGTTACGGGAGCTACGATATTTTCCGTCGGAAATCCCACCTGGCCACGCGAGAATAAACGAAGAAAGATTGAAATTTTGGTGAAAAGGTTGGTTGAACGATTTATTTATAATCCGGTTACATTTTTATATCCCCTATTCACACTTTTGTTAATATCCCGGCCCT
>SCLH01000547.1:746705-771289 GCA_004367855.1 Oikopleura vanhoeffeni | reverse complement strand
TTGAAATAGAGTTCCGTTGGGAAAAGGATATGGATTACCGACCCTCGGAGGACAGATGAATATTTGAAAAATGCGGAATCTGATCATTTGATTACTTCCAAATCTGATCAATGAAATCGGCCTATTTTGCAATTCAGGGTTTTTGATTGAGTGATATTATTCCGCGTTATTTGAATCATTCAAATATTCATGATCTTTCCTCTGATGGTCTTTAATTCATATTATTGACCTTTTGTATTATTAACCTTTTATTATAAACAGTGTATAGAAAGAAAGTGAGTTTTTACAATGCTAAATTTTATTTTTTCAAATGCAAAAGATGTTTTATACAATTAAATATTTGCATAAAGAAATATTTAGGTAATGTCCATTGACATAGGAACAGTTTTTAAAAAATGATTAAGCCCACATGTTCGTTTGAAAAAAAATGTTATGACATTTCTCAGTTTGAAATTCCCGAACGTAAAAATATTGAAAGTTGATATTCCGGGACTTTTTTTTATTCATACGTAGAAACTTGAAAAAACAAGTTTTTAACTGCAATTCGAATATTTTAACTCCGTGACCACATTTTCAAATAAATCATTGGCGCAGATTGGCTCATTTTAAGGTTATTGCATTTTTAGATTTGAACTTTCGTTTGTAGTTTATTTAAAAAACAAGTGGGTCTATTTGAATTTACGTATTTTGAACGTAACTATTAATTATTATATAATCTTCAAAAACTAAAAATTTATTAGATATCATAGTTAAACATGACAAAAAAAATTCTGGCATAGGAATCCAAAAATTTAGTATCCGGAATGTATTAAAATAGAAATTGAGTGTCAAATCAGTTGCGGTAAAAATTTTATGAAATATGTACCACAGAGTTGAAAATATATTTGAGCTACATTGTATTCTTAAGGGGGTAGTTTCCAGCAAAATCGTTTGGCTGAAAATTTGATATAATACTAAACTGACCCTGAAAAATATTTTGGTCGATTTCTCGCAGATTTTTGAAAGTAGGTTCAGCCACAAGAGGGCGCCAAAGTAAAACTTTTCAAATGCACAAAACTCTCTAATCTGACATCCGATTTCATTGACTTTTAAACGAGAGTGACTGCAGAATAATAATCTTAAATATTATCCGACCAATCTTTTTTTTTTCGTCGATTTAGTTATATCCATTTTTTTCAGCCAATCTTTTTTGCTGGACACTACTCCCTTAAAAAATTTTCGATTTATCATCATATCTTGATAAAAATACAGTTTGTGTCGAAAAAATTCGAACAATCAAATTTTGAAGAGACAAAATGACTTTGAACATTTAAAACGGTAGCCGTAATTGTAGCGGATTAACAAACAATTGGCACATATTTGGCAAAAAAATCATTCTCAGAGTCCAATCCTGCTTTTAAGTGCAGGTTACTTTCTTAGTACAACAGCTTTTTCATATAATATATATATATACAGGGTGTCAGATTTTTACCTTCTTTTTTAAAATTGGATAAATTGCTNTCTGCTAATGAGAACGATTAATTTTGGCAAAAATTTACGTCTTTCTCAGATTCAACCAATCAAAACGGCGGAATTCAAATTTATCCAATTTTGAAAAAGAAGGGAAAAACCTTACACCCTGTATTTTTTATATAAAAAGCAGAAATTTGAATTAATATACAAATCAAACTGGGAACGCTTTGAAGTAGAAATAAATGGGAAACAAAATCCTAGAAATGAACAATTTTAAATATTAAATAGATCAAAATTTCCGTCTGAAGAGGAAGGGCCATTTGACACAACCGAAACCATTGCTGGAGAGGTACCAAAATCTAAAAAATTATTTGAGTGAAAAGGAACTTTACGATGTATACGTTAACTTGTTCAATAGAAGTTTTATGAATTTACAAACGTTATGTTTATTAGTTATAAACCTTCTGATTAAACATTTATTGATATTATGACTTCAACCAACCGGTTTAAATGCAAAATCAAAATTTTGTATTTATGCTATCTTTAAAAAAACTAAATTAAGCCTATTCTTTCAAAAAAAGCTCTTATTGCTCCGATTAAAACTCAAAATTTAATAATACTAGTAGTTGTGGGCGTGAAAATGCATGCTTATTGTGAGGTTTCCAAAGTTTATATAACTCAGGAATTCTGTTAGCGTTTTCACATTTATTCACTCGATTAAATCTACAATAGAAAATATTTGCGCCGAAAATTGTTTTTCGAATATCTTGAATCAAGGAATAAAGCAAATAATTAAGTATCGATTAATGAAAATGAGCCCTCTTCCCGGATTTAAAATATTCGAAAACAATTTTAACCTTAAGTATTTTCTTAAGTTTATAACAAAAATTTACAATGAAAACAGAAACTATTTTCTAATTTAGCACAAAAATTTTAGAAATAAATTTCTTGGAGTTAATTTTTTGGTCGCTGAGTATGTTTTTAAGTTAATTGCAAACTTTCATAGTTATTAATAAAACTTAAGGAAATCGCAAAAACACCTTTTTTTTCGCAAACTGAAGGAAAAGTACTCAGAAATTAATATATAAATGTCAAAACTTTCTTATATGGATTGAAACCGCACAATCAAAGTTTCAATTTTATATTTGAAATTAAGCTAAAGCAAACCCCTAAAAAAATAACTTACCACCAAGAATATTGAATGGATCATCATGAAATTCGTTAGTCACTTAAAACAAAGGATATTAACTAAAATCACTTAATTATTCTACACATGCATTATATATTAAAAAATCATAGTATAGAGCTAATTATAGCAAATAAGGTCTAGGATTAATTAAATGGCAAATTGTTGCGCATATCCTTGTTCAATCGAATTTAAAAGAGTTTGTTGAGTGATTTCTTTGGCTTTTGCGACAATTGCAATCTCAATTTCTTCGTCGTCATATTCTTCGTAAGAAGTTGATTCTGATTCTTGCATATCTAGAAAATAAATATTTAATAAACTACCTTATTTTTCATGGTGAACAGAATGCCGACTAAAAATTTAGTTCTATTTTAGAAAAGACTAATTTTTTTAAAATTAAGTTTGTTTCCAACAAAATACGCTGTTTTTTTTATATGATAGCTAGAATATAGTTATTTTCAATATTGATGGCATAAAAATTCTCAATTTTATTATTTACGAGTAAGATCAATAAAATCTCCATGAAAATACTTTTAAGAAAAAAGTTCAGTATTTTGTATAATATGATGTGATACAAAATACTGGACTTTTTCTTACAAAGTACTTCCATGGAGTTTTTGTTGATTTTACTTATAAATAATCTAATTGAGAATTTCACCCCGTATAATTTCTTTTATTTTTCCATATATGGAAAGTAAATTTTATAATTCGAGAGTGTTGTGGTTTTAGCGATAAAACTCTGGTGAGCGACGCAACACGTCATGCATCCCTTGTTTTTCGCATCCACGTGGGAAACAATACCGGCGTAACCTACGCGTGAACCACTCGAAGAGATTATTTTCTCTACATGACGTGTTGCTTGGACTGGTCAAAAATTTATATTTTTTTTTTTCAAAAGCAACTCGCGGCTCAAATTAATAAAATTAATAATTTTTTGTTTCATCACACATTCGATCGAATCAAAAGTTCGAACGCCTAAATGTTGCATGTGTAAAAAGCAATTTTAAAAAAGCTACCCCATTTTCATGTAACAATTTCGGCCAAAACGAAAATTTGCGTCAAAAAACTTCGTGGATTAGTTTCATTTCCTCATTTTTCATCTGAATGCAGTATCTGGGTTTTTCAACAATTTTGGTACAAGTTCATTATATCTGGTTGTCCTTTATAGGGACTCCCTATATCTCGAATCCGGGAAGGCACATTTTAAGTGAATCAAGTTATAATTTCAGTATCAACTTAAAGTGAGTTCTATTCCGGGGTGAAGATATTTGAAGAAAATTTTAATTAAATTTACCATTAAACATAATTGTTGTTCTTGCAGCATTTCGATCTGATGGTCCATCATAAGATTCATCTTCCCAATTTTTTTGACTAAAATTCTCATAACTCGACATAGCTTTTGCTTCTTCTATAATTGACTCTTCAGACGAGATTCTTCTCATAAAAATCGGCGATTTCAGTCTTCTCCCACGATTTTCCGATTCATCAGATGCATCGGACTCATTAGATCGGTCAAAACATTCGGATTTTATTTCAAGTGCTTCGTTGAAACTGACGGTTGTTGACGATTTTCGAGGATTTTCGTGATTTGAGCTCAAAATTGACGGAGGTCCGTCTGGAATTGAAACTGAGTCGTTTGGTGAGTTTTCAAGAGAATGAATTTCGGTGGCATAATTTTCATTCTGAGGCGTTATGACCATAAGTGCAGCGTCGATTGGGAAAATTTTCGGAGAAGTCTGGATTGATTATAAAATACTTGCTGTGCTATATAAGGGGTTGTTGGCGTTAAACGTCGTCAGTGATATATCTAAAAAAAGCTTCACCAGGTCTTTACTTTCGCGTTAGTTGTAGAACTAGTTTTCGAAGGATTTATTGGTCAAAAAAAATGAAATCCCGTGCTCTCATTGGTCAAAAGTTGGTCAAATGCAAACGTTAAAGTAGAGGCCTAGTGGTGACAAACGTCGATTTATTCCAAACAAAATTCTAGCAGTTTCGGCAAAAAATTAATGGCACATGTTTTCGATTGTGTTTTTCGTACTTCTGCTCATATGTAAGAGAACATAATGAGGCAAACTGCAGTTAAAATTTCAAAAAATTTATTTTAAGAGAGTTTTTCGAGTTATTATGGTTTTTGGATTATCAAAAAAAAACGAAGGATAAAAACTTGATTGATTTTTACATTCAACAATTCTGGATTCAGAAACTTCAACATAACTTTTTGCATTTAAATTTGAATTAAACCACAAAAAAACGATTTCAATGTAGGTTTTTCAGTTAATGATAGACATTTACTAACTTTTGTTGAAATAAACCAGTATTTATGTTCACGCCATTCCCATTAAAAATAAACTTTAGATTTTATTTGATTTTTTCGGCAATTTTCCAAAGTTTAAACGCATAAAATTTATCTTTAAATCATTCCTGAGTGCACTTAGGCGAGCTAAGCACTGGTTCCACCACAATTGATGACTGACAGTCACCCATAGTTTGCGATGCAAACATTTCTTGACCCGTCTCGAATGATAAATCATTGGTCACGGGAAGTTGATTAGATCCAGATGAGTCTAGTAGTCTAGCAGACTCTAGCTCTATCGGGGAAGGCGAGGCCTCCGTGAGTAACAAATTATCTAAAACTACGTAATCAGACGTAATTTCCTATCTTGTTAAAAATCGATAAAATTATCTACGTAAATTAGTTTATTTGTAGTAAGGTCTTTCAAAAGTACATTTTTAAACAAAAAAGCCTTTTTCCATAAATAAGACAAACGGTAGAGCACTGAGTGAGTTAATTAAAACAGCTCTGACTGGTACATTTAAAACTGGAAATCAAATTAATCTTGCATGGTTGTTGTTAACCGCTCCAAAATAAGTTTTTGTTCCAGTAATAGGTAACACAGTTTCACAACGCCACTGTTAATAAGATAAAAATTATGAAATAAAATGACAAATTTGAATGAAAATGATCATTGAAACAAAAACCAAAAGAGAAGAAAACGAAACAGAAAATTTCTCCTGCAAGTTAATTATTAATTTGTAATCTTTTTAAACTAAGTTTCACTCGATTAGTTTCTCACTTATTTGAAAAGTAAATACTTAAATTTGGGCGTGTAGAAGTTTTAGCTACAAAACTTGATAAAATTTAACATTAGCCCGAATTTAAGTTCACTTTGTATAAGTTAAACAAATTTCAGTTTCTCAAACTCAGGACATGTTTTTTAAGTGAAATATCATGAGTTTGAAATTTCCGTTTCTGATGAGATATTTATGACTTTCAAAATATATTCAAAATTTGTCCTTTTTTTCTTGCTGTTTTGACTGCATTTAAAAAAAATTGCATCCAAATAATGTATTTCAGGTCTGAAAATTTTTTTCTAAAACTCACCAAAATTCTTGAAATTAAAAATAAGGGGAACTTTGGATGGTCTATTTTGATATTCCTCTGGCAAAAAATGATACTTTCCCGATTTATTTTTTGTATCTGTGATTTGAAACACACTCGTGCCGGTGGAGTTTACGATGTACTATTGCTAGCCCTACAACAAAATACAATTGTAATCGATTTCTAATTAAATAGAATCACCTACTCAATGAGAGCTGTTTTATGATTAAATTTTCGATAAGAAGCTTTTTGATCGTATACCAAATTTTCCAAGAACATTAAAACACTGATAAATCAGATACTTTACCGTTTATTTTCCAAAACCAAATCGGGACATGAATCCAGCTGATGGATTGGTTAATTTTTGACCAATGAAAGAATTATGTTTTTGACGATAAGCATTTGAAAAATCAGATTATAATTTTTTAAAAAGTTTATTTTGGGATAATTTGGCAAGAATTAAAAATTTGAGTTAACTACAATTTTTAGAATTTCGAAGAATTAAAAAAAATGGTATATCGATATGGTGAGCTACTTGTTATTTAAAATAATCATTGTATTTTAATTAATTAAACTGAAATGTTTAATTAATTCGTAAAAAACATAAATAATTATTATCTATTTTTCGAGTAATTTTCGGTGTAAAAACCTGGTTTCACTGGTGTTTCTGTCATATTTGGCATTGCAGACGGTGTTGGATTAACACTTCGGCTAGGTATAGATGGCGGATTAGACGTGGGTTGCGATAACTCTTGTAGAGGCGAAGTTTCAAAGAGCAAATTTGCCTCTCCAAGATTATCCAGCGGCGATTCTGCTGGCGAAACCGATTTCGTGTCGGATTTTTGCACGGAGGAGTCGATTTTGAGGTTGAGATCAAAATTTTGGGACAAAAAATGTGGAGCGGAATTTCTATTGGATTCGATTGAGTCTAATTGAGCAAGTGGTCGAGACGGCTCGGAAATTACAGGGGAGATCAGCTCGATAGATGAACTTTTATTTGAAGTTGTTTCTTCCAAATCAACTAAATGATCAAAATTAAGCATCTTGCTTTTAAGAAGCGTTTACACAAAATGTGCAACGTCTACCAGTCATTTGCAACGAATAGAGAGATTCATTTTCAAAATCGATATGTTGTTTTATAATTTAAATAAAAAAATTTTTTGAAAAAATAGATTTACAATTTTTACATTTTAAAAATTATGGGCAAGCTACGACATAAATCAACTCTTACTGTAAAATAAATATTGTGTCGTTTTGCTGCTATAAAGTCTTTCTTGGAAAAATAAAATTTTTTTTTCATTTTTGAATGTTCTGAATCAGAACTTCTTATCTGTGTACAAAATTGTATATTATGCATTTTTTCAGGGGAATTTGTTTGCACCCAGTGATTAAAAAATGGATTTTTATTGTACTAACAAGTACGCTACTTTTTTCGATAAGTTCAAAAAAATAGAAATAATTATAGAGAAAATTAAAAAAAACGCGCTGATCATTCCAAATATATGCTACGAATTCAGATTTACAAATCGAAGTCAAAATTGTAAAGAAAAGTTTATAACTTTATTACCAAGCTAATCGATTCAAAACTTTTCGAAAACAGATTTTTGGTAAAGTATCGAATCAACTTCTCAAACCAGCCAATAGTCAACTGACTTTTATAGGCGAGATTTAAGTTCAGCTAAGTGAAAAAGTATTAATCAAAGCTTTTTGTATGTTTTCGAGAATGGTACATTCGATTCGAAAAACCGTTAAATGTATCCCAGGGTCAATGACTTGATGCATTGCAATTTGTTTTTGGTCCTGCAATCCACTCATCAGTTTACCAGTAATCAGGTCAATAGGTTTTGTTTTGTTGAAATTAATACTTTTGTCCCATGAAACGCGCTTATCATTTTGGAGTTAACCATTCACAGCCAGCTATTCAAGTGCGAATCACTTTTCCACTTCGCTAAACTTATATCATGCCATAGTAAACCCAATCACGTTACTCGTCATTGACTTAAATTAATATAAAAACTTTACCTGTGATATCTTTTTGCATTTCCTTCACTGATTTTGTTTCATTGAACTGATCGCCGTTCAGCAAATCGAAATCACTTGAATCTTTTTCTATCGAACCACTCAAAAGATCAAAGTCATCTATACTTATATCGGTTTGAAAAATATTTGAACTTTCAGACTTATTAGATTATTCGGATGATATTAAGTAAATTTTCATAAGCGCCACTATAGAAAATCGCTATAAATTGACTTTCTTTCAAGATTGCCTTCATAAATTAACATTTCAAATTGTTTTCCAAATAAGATTATTCATATCAAATTCTTTCAAATTTAATGCGATGTTTTTATTGCATGGGTCAACAATTAAAATTTACGTTTCAAAAATGTACCAAACTCTTTTAAGATGCCAATTTATTTTGAAAAGTGTTATCAGGCTAACAAAATAGTTTGATGTGATTCGGAACCATTCTATAATATAAAAGGCTTACAATCTCCCGTGCGCAACCCTACTCATATCACTTTAATTGTTAACAAATCACTTTTTGTCCCGACGCTACTTGAAATTCACCCGGTAGTGTTTCGAGGTCTTTTTGTTAGGTCTGTCGAATGTAACAATATGACATGTATGCTTTTTACGTTTCATTTATTTTACGAGAAACCTTCTCTTGACCCCAAATTGGTCTGAATGAAAATATGTTGTGAAAAACGCATCGTCATGATTGTAAGTCATAAAGGTGGTTAAGAAATTTCACCGACTGCACTAGAACAACGTGATAGGCATAACATATGCGGCATAAGTACGGTCAGTACCGGGAGATGTATATCCCTTCATCAATTTTTGGTTAGAATGCGTAAGGCCACAACGTTAAAATAACACGTTTTTAAGAGAAGTGGCTAGGCTTCTACAAAAAGTGATAAAGGGATATGAAAACCTCAACTCCTCAGTACGGATTCTTTGAGTTTTTGTGACACGATCAGTATATCAACAAAAAATCAATGATAAATCAATATTTATAGCGCATTTCAAAGTCCGAAAGGTTGTTTTTTCATTCTCAAATTGTGACCACTTGGTGGCTCTTAATTTTTTTCATGGTCGGGATCATTCTTTTCGAGAAAGTATAATCTTATCAACTCAAAAAATCTGCAATGAGGGGTTCAGTTTTGCAGATAAGTCTCCCGGTACTGACTCTACTTATCCGACTCTACTTGTCACAATTTGAGAATGAAAAAACAACCTTTCGGGCTTTGAAATGCGCTATGAGTAACTTATGCGCCACTAATTATGCTTATCACTGTGCTCGGTTATTTTCCCTGACCACCCTTATGACGCATAATCAAGACGCTGCGATTTCACAATATATTTTTCATTCAGACCAATTTGGGGTCAACAGAAGGTAAACCTTTTCTTGTCCCCATTTGGGGTCAAAAGATACAGACTCCATTTTACTATCGAACCGTTTGACCGAATTTAAAACACGAAAGTAACGTTTCGAACATTTTCGTCAAATATTTAAATAAATCGTTTCGAATAAAGGGATAATGATAATTTCCAAACGTTCCTTGAAAAAGTTGATGGTATAACTTTATGTTCAGAGAAGTTAGGTGTAATCAGAGTTTTTTCTTCAACTTTTTGTTCTATTTTTGGTTGTTGAATCACCGGTTCTTGAATTTTCTTGGGTAATTCTGGAATTTGAATGACGGGTTTTTGAACAGGTTTTTGCGGCAATTTGGGAATTTGAATCACTGGTTCTTCAACTTTTTTTGAGGGAATTTTCGGCGAAATCACAGGCGCTTGAACAGTTTTTGGTGATATTTTTGGCGAAATTTTCGGAGGTTGAACAACTTTAGACGCTTTCGGAGATTCTTTTTTAACACTCTGTTTTTCAACGTTTGGCTTTGTTTCCTGAACAGGTGCAGGCGGGGTACTTTTAGGCTTTGACCTTGAACAAGAATTAAACAAGGATGAAAATTTAATTTTTGATATAAAACCTGTTTGTTTCTGAATTGATTCTAGGGGGAGATTTTGACTGACTACGACGAGTTTGACGACTATATACACTCATGCCACTAAATTAAGATTTTGATTGGAAAATTCAAAAGTTGTCACTTCTGACAATCGTCTCTGTAAAAATTGAATATACTTTTTTGAATATTTGTTATCATTTTGAAACTTTTAGGTTTTCCAATTTTGGTTAAAATGTGAATAAATTTTTTAAATGTTTTTTGCTTTGCGTCGAAATTTTGTATTTTTTTTCAATTTTCAAACGTGAAAATTTGGAGAGATGACAACCATCAAGAAGTAAATAAATCTTTTGAAACAAAATTTTCATTGAAAATTTCAGTTATTTTCATCTTCATAAACATTATTTTGATTGTTAATGGTTTGATTATAAAAATTATATTTGTAGCTACCTAAATTTTTAGGCATTATGTTCAGTCATAGACTCAAGAATTTCAGGCTTCAAATTGCGGAATTTTGATAAACACCTACGTATAATTATCAATAGTAATTGAAGAGCTATTTTGAAAATATATTTATCAAACTTATAAAAACAAATCTTTACGGATAACCTTAATTCTCCGAAGTTCTCACGTAATCCGAGGTTTTCCAGTGATATACTGTATATATCACAAGGAAAAACTAGGATTGCGTGAGAATTTTTTGACAATTTACGGAATCGCCCGAACGTCCAAAATAGGAAATTTACTGATCTTGAACTTAAAGACTTACGCATTTACTTTTTATCGGCCAATGATAGTCGCGTATTTTAATTTTGATAATAATTTGAAAACGTACGCATTTTGATCGTTTTCGATTAACGTGTTGTGGCCAAAATGGTCCGAAAACGCCAAACTCTCCGAGTTTTCTCGACCATTTGCGTCCACTGAGGTGTATTCCAAAATTTAAACAAGAGTAAAAAAATGCTGAAGTGAGCAATTGAAAAAAATCCTTCTTGCACACATCTAGTGTCAATTGTTATGCTGCACAGTTTTTAAGAATTTAAGTCCACATTTGATGAAAAACTGAAATTTTCATAAAACTTTTATTTAAAAATTTTCTCACATATTGAAATATCCAAAATGTAAATTGTTTATTTGATAGAAGGGCATTTTTCGTCAAAATTTCGTCAGAAATTCATGACACTGATTAACTGAAGACTCGATAACGTTTATGCACAACAATGAAAGTAAAGTGTGCCAAAAGGTCCAACAGCCAGGAATTTAACTGACTACTGAGTCCCCTTGTCAATTTTCAAGCATCCGGATTATTTTTTATAATATTAACAAAAAAATTATGACATAAAATTGAAAAAATTTTGACGAAAAATTATCTCCGTATTTTATATTTACCTATCTTGACCAGCTCTGCCAGCACTGGCTGCTCTTCTTGCGTGTCGGGATTCACGCTTTACAGATTTTTCGCGAGTTCGAACTTCTTTGGCTTCATCCTTCAAATTGATCGGATCAGGGCGTCGAGATTTTGTTCGTCCACGTGAGGTTTCCGTAACTTTTAGCTCCCACCGCGATCTTTAATATATGAAATAAAAAAAGAGTATTTCGGGATCCTTTCGCGTATTTTTCGATGTTATTTAAATTTTGAGTAATTTATTATTGACAAATACTATAGACTATAGTCTACTATAGTCTATAGTAGCATTTTTTGAAGAAAACTTTTTTGCCAAAATTTCTGCAGGATTTACATTTGAGAAGATTTTTCAAAAAAAAATTTGTAAATAATTAGAAATGGTTCATTCTTGACATCGCTATTTTTTACTCAAGACTGGCTTGAATATATCAAAAATATTCTGAAATATGTTCACACGTGATTCGAAAATCAATAAATAATTGTAAAGTTTACCTCACGGCTGCTAGACCACCATCAGGAACAACTGCAACCTCTCTTTCACCAGCGGTGGATTTAACGATATTTGCATGCTCTGTCACAACTGGTGCCGAAACGACCCTCGTCATAACTGGAAATTGAAATTAATCCATGAAATCAATGACATGAAATTATTATTTTTTTAAATCCCTTTCACACATTTATGATGATTTATGATCGTTTTTTGACTTGCACATCATTTTTGAGCCACATATAGCGTTTGTCTGGTAGTTTCAAAAAAAAAGATAAGGTTTTATCGTGATAAATTTTCCGGTAGACACTACCGGACAGACAATCCGCAAATTTTATTTTTTAGGGATTTTCAATATTTCCTCAAATACGATAAATATGACTCAAAAATGATGAGCAAGTCAAAAAACGATCCTAAATCGTCATAAATGTGTTAAAGGGATATTCAACATTTCTCGTAAATAAAGGATGTATTCTCAGATATTAACAAGTCTCTTAATTGACCAAAATCGAAAATTTCTGAAAAAAATTATATTTTCAATTTAGTGCTTATAATTTATACGATCAACTCGGGGGGCACCGCTACAAGCGTGGCCATAATGAGGGGCTCTAATTGGCTGTCCCATCAAAATGATGGGAAAAGAGGACTTATAGTTTGCGACAAACGTCGGTGAGGTCCGAGACGATTGTATTCTCATTTCTATAATATATTTTAACTGACTATTTTGGATAAATAATCAAAGAAATATGATCATGTGGTTGATCAAGACAACTTTTGCAAAATAGACTCTTAATTGTTTTATAAAAAATATACGGAAATGTATACATATTGACGATTCGAAATAAGAAATTTAAAAAGTCAAAAATGAGTATCCATGTTTTTGACTCATCTTGTAGAGAATTTTTTGGTCAAATTTTCGAGATTTTCTCTGTAAGATGAGTCCTAAATCGATACCCATTTCTGACTTTTGAAATTTCTTATTTCAAGTCTTTATTGTGATTTCGTTTATTTCTTTGGAAATCTTTTTGAAAGTATTCATTGTTAGTCGAAAAAGTTTTGCTCGACTTTTTTTTGAAATTGTATGTAAAAATAAATTTATCATGTTTTCGCTTTCGATAAAGTTTCCCGAGTTTATTGACAGTATATTTAAATATCGATGTCTGAATAAACAATTGAACATCTGTAATTATTAACTGTTCTATCAATTGATCAATATAAATTATATTAAATCCCTTTATCCCACTTTTGTTACTTTCTCGTCCCTTTAACTTGAACACACTTCGATTGCTAATCAGGAACAAGAAGGTAACAGAAGTGTGATTAAGGGATATAAGCAAATCTTTATTTTCAAAACAAACCTTTTTTAGTTGGTAATGGATCCGTGATTGATCGCATATATTTTGGTGCAGCCCCATTTTGAAACTGATGTTTCATCGCTAAAAATAATTAAAGTTATATAAACATAATTTGTAGGGTATACTCGCTAGATTGATAAAACTTTGAACGTGGAATTATAAGCGTGTACTTCTGAGCCGCTTAGACGAAGCGTGTTCCTACATTTTTAATTTGATGAACTCTTCATTAAAATTTGATAAACTTTTCTTTAACAGAGCTTTCCTCAAAAATTAACTTTGGTGTCTTTGTTTCAGATAAGCCAACGAGAGTGTCAGTTGCGTCGAATGTTCTCAGAGTTGGCTCATCCGATTGAACTAATTTTGAAATGACCAAGAGTAAAAAAGTCTGTTTTAAGACACTGTACTTCCGGTTTGCCGGTGTTCTGAATAAAACAGGGATTTCTTGAGTACAGCATATCCCTTACCGAGGAAGGTTAAAATTTTCTTATTTGGTCTAGTACAATAGTACTACTTAAAGTACATTATGAACTAGACCAAATTAGAAAATATCTACCTTCCTCGTGAAAGGATATTGGTTCATTTTTCGGCAATCATCTTCAAATTTTATGGCTAACATTTTCAGGGTTCAACTTTTGACACCAGTTGGACTCAAATTCAAAAATGATTATACAGGGTCATGTTACATACCAGGAAAAAAGATAATTGTATGGCGATTCCAAATTTTAGTTTTTTTTGGTTTATTATGTGATATGACCCCGTTATCGCTATAATACGGTCAAATACATCGAAGCGGTGCGCCCAGATACCGCGTTTTCAAATGCTGGTTTATAAATTATTTTTTTTTGTCTGATGAAAGATATGTACTCCTTCGAAAAGAACGAATATCACTCTTCCAGACCAATATAAGCAGAATTAATATGGAAAATATTTGGACAAAAAAAGTGAACAAAATCTCTCGAACGGGTTTTGCTTATCAAAATAGCCAATGGTTCTCTAAGATCAATTGCTTTTTAAGGGACTCCGAGTAAATTCACACAGAGTTGGAACTTCTTTCACACCGCAGCATTTGGGAGGACGGACACATTTTCTTCGTTAGTGGTTCCCTATGTATTCTGTTTCTCATTTGTGGTGGCTCCCGCTTTTTTATAACTGGAAGATGAATAGCTTGCACTTTGAGTGGTTTGATCGTGGACTTCTCTTTTTCCCAAGCATTTTTCAAATTTGTCACTACAAATAAATTAATTTTACAATAAGTGAAAAAATTTTGTTAACGTACTACTTATAATTTTGAGCTCATCCATATACTATTCCCTTATCACGTTTTTAATCGTGATTTTTGGCTGGAATTTGAACGTGGCTGAATAATTGCGCATTGAAGCGCTAGAAGTGCCCCTTTGGTTTTCTGTACGTAATCTCATCACGTTATCAAAACCCCAGAGCCATGCCTAACGCTTCAAAACTCAAGTTTTTTCGACGCACTAAAGAGGGTGGTGATAGTGATTTTTGGGATTTCAGAGGCTTCGTACGGTTCGACAAATGCAGACTTGACATTTTGGAAACTTACTGTACATTAGGAAGATCTATCTTTGATCTCGCGATTCCATTAGACAGTTAAGTACCACTTCCACCAACCATCTGGTTAACCGCGGTTAAACACGAGTCCCTTAGCGTTTTGCAAAGAAACAAGGATCCTAGAGCTTATATCGAAAAGTTTTGAGATTTGGTGAGAATCCGGAAAATTGTCTGAATTTTAGTGTGCAGGAGCTGCTTTTATCGATTTTTGCTTCAGGGGTCAGCAATCTGGTTGAATGTGCCGAAAAAGGGTGTTTTTCGACGTTTTGATAGAGGCTTTTTCTGTGGAAATGCAAGAAACGTCATTTTCGGAATGTAACAAGCCCAAGGGTTGGTGAACATCTTGCAGGAAGTATTTTTTCGAATTTCGATTTTATTGGCTGTTAATCCACAAAAAACTGCGCGAAATCGACAATTTTGAATATGAAAGTGAGAATAAGAAAATTTAAATCCCAATGTATAAAGTATGATCCGATTTTAAACGCAGCGGATTCTAGAACAAATTAAACTTTTTCTTCAAAATTATTTTTTGATCTTTAGCACTGTTTCTGTTCAAAATCTGATCATAGTTGCTTATATCGTTTTCAGCAAAACGTACTCAATGAATCTTTTGGTGGCATTTTAATTTTGTAATTCTCACTTTGATATTCAAAATTGTGGATTTCGCGCACTTTTATGTCGATTTACAGCCAATCAGGTCGAAATTCGAAAAAGTTCTTTCTGCAAAATGTTCACCACCTCTTGGACTTGTTACATTCCGATAATGACGTTTCTTGCATGTCCACAGAATAGGCCTTTAATTAAAACGTCGAAAAACAGCCTTTTCGGCACATTCAACCAGATTGTTGACCCCTGAGGCAAAAATCGAAAAAAACAGCTCCTGCATGCTAAAATTCAGACAATTTTCCGAATTCTCACCAAATCTCAAACTTTCCGATATAAGCTCTAGGATCCTTGTTTCTTTGAAAAAATCTGAGGGACTCGTGTTTAACCACGGTTAACCAGATGGTTGGTGGGAGTGGTACTAAACTTTTCAATGGAATTGCGAGATCAAACATAGATCTTCCTAATGTATGTTTCAAAAATGTCCAGTCTGCATTTTCTAACCGTACGAAGCTTCTGAAATCCAAAAAATCACTATCACCACCCCCTTAATCCAAGCAAAAACAGATAAGACGATATCTTTCCAAAAATGATTCAAAACGTTCGAAAATTTTGAAAGGTTTGTTTGACTTTGAGAAGTTTTCATGATGAGTTTTTTCACTTATAAATTTTCAGTGAAAAAACTAATCATGAAAACTTTTAATAGGCAAACAAACCTTTCAAAATCTTAGTACGTTTTGAATCATTTTTTTAATGATAATGAAAACCTGCAAAAGAGAAATTTTTTTTCTTAATTTTGATGAATCAAAATTACCTATCTTATTTTCTTAAAAAAATGATCCGAAATTGTTAGCTTTTGATTTAAAGTTTTCGAAAAAATATATTTTTGTCGAAATAATTCCAAACATACAATCTGAGAGCACCTATACAAATTGTTTTTAAAATATTATAGGCTATATTTTAGGCAAATATTCGTCATCTAAAATGAGGACGGGTAGAATTACGTGGAACAGAAAGTCAATCAGAGGCGCGAAAATTCTCGAGCTTCATTCTTTCAATTTTATTGCTTCTAAAAGCACATGATTAATGACGAGGAGAAATAAATTTTCACGCTTTAACTTGAAAATGGGTAGGCCCCACTTGAGACGAATATGCACTTGGGACCAGCACACATTAAGCCGTATAACTATGAAAATAGTAACCTAAAATCAGTAAATTATAATATCATCGTAATCATCACGGACAGAGCTATCTGATCATATTTTATTTTTTGAGATTTTTTTTAGGTTTCGAATCTCGATCAGTGTTAAATTTTTTCTGGTCCCAAGTGCATAATCGTTCGAAGTGGGGACTACTCCTGAAAATATGTAGTTGATTGTACAAGTTTTATCAAAGATTTGTGTAAATACCTGATGGAATGTGCATTTCAGATTCGCTCTCGGAATCCGAACTCAGCGATAAATCTTCCAGTTGAACTTTGTCGTAATCCTTGTTACGAAATAATTATTTATTATACTTATATTTAGTAATTTATTTAATATATTTACTGATAAATTTTATCAGCTATTTTTATTATCGAGAATTCTTCATATCCAAAAAAAATGGCGAAAAGTTGTACTAACTGCCAAAAATTAGCTTTGAAGAATTTGCGGATTTGTCAGAACCGACATTTTGAATTTTACTTGTCAATTTCTAGTATCAAATTGGTCATTTATTCAGAATCAAAAATCCGTCTGTAAATATCTTGTTCCGTTCTCAAATCGCAGCGGAAAACTACCTGTTTTCCTTAAAAAAATATTCCTGAGTCGGTAAATTTTTGAAAACATGAAGTTAACATTTTTGTGCAACTTTAACGAAATTCCGAGTTTCTCTAGGTTATAATTCATAAGTTATAATCTTTAAGTTACTGGTTGAGTCATTTGTTTTGTATGGTTTTGAGCAGACTACAAAATGTAACGTCAATTCGTACTTCTTCCATCTTTATTATTAAACGAAAGAGCAAGTCCAGCTAAAGCCATACAAAACAGTTGACTCAACCAGTATAATTCACTCGAAAACTCTGTAGATAAGGAACAGCGTACGAAAGGTTCAGTGATTAATAAATTATAACTGAGCTCAACGAAATGTTTTTTATATGATTGCATTAGAGAAGGTTCTCAAAGTTATTTTTCACGCTAATTTTATGCAATATCGGAATTTATTTCGAGTGCAATGGGCCTAAGGAAATTAATGGTGACATTTCTATTCTTCAAAATTTTCTAGATTTAATTTTTTTGCTTTAACTTGCATTTTACTGGTATTCAACCAAAATATTAACATCTTTTATTGGTGAATATGACCCTTTGAAAACGAAGCACGACATTTTTGAATGCTTAAAATCATAAATTTTCAAAAAAATAATTCCGAACTCACTTTATTTATAATTCCAACTGGTGTAAACATATTTTTCGTCTTATTATCTGCGGCGTCTGTGAATAGTTTTCTAGTCTCTTGAATATTTTTTAAAATCGAATGTTCTCCAGTTGTTTGATCATTTATTTCCATCTGAAATCAACAGATTAAAAATTTTAAATGAAAAATTAAAATCTCAGGTTTTTAATAAACCCTTTGAGCTTATTCACATAACTTTTCATGTCTAAATTAAAGCGGATTATTGTCGGACATCAAAAAGATCAAAAACGAAATCTTGTCGTGGTGACAGTAATCTTTTTCTAAATACTTTCAAATAATAATACTTGATAAATAAAGGAACTAATTTTTATGAATTTCGGCGAATTTCTTTCTCCAAATGTTTCATTTGTGTTTTTTGAAGTTTTCTTAAATTAAACAGAAAATTAAACTTTCTGAGTGAAAAAAAATGTCGAGACAAAATCTTGTTCTTACAATTAACTACAGAGTTCTATCCGATAAATATAATCAGATTTTTTCAGAACAAGTTTCAAATCACAGATAATTTAATTAATGTCCAATTTACTCAATTTTTTAATACATATAAAACTTACAGTATAGGCCAAACAAATCTTCCATTTTCTCCATAATACCTTGTAACTATTACTATATCATTACGACACTTCCTGGTCCGCTTTTGCTAGAATTATTTTAGAAAGTTTTGCCTACGTTCTCTTCATCGCAGCGAAAAGATCGTTTAAGATTAGGCACTTCTGGTTATATTTGCCAAATTTTTTTGTTGTAAAAACTTCCCTGTTATTTATGAAATTTTCCGTTTAAAAACTTCGGTCGTTTTTTGCTATTTTCGTCAAAACACTTCCCTGGGTTATTTATTGATAATTTTTTCGTTTCAAACTGGATGGCGTTTTTTGCTTTCTGAACACGGGGACGAAATATTGCCCCGAGAGTCAAAGCTTCGGGTGAGCAAATTGAAGCAGCTCAATTTTATTTCTTCTCTGCGAGCCTTAAAAAATTACTCGTTGCGCACTTTTAGACTAATGTTAATCAGCAAATCGAATTTATGTGTAAGAGATCCATTGAAGTTTATGGTGTGATTTCCCGGAAAAACTTTAGCAAATCCAGCTGTTCAAAATTCCTCTTTTCTACGTGAACTTCTTGACATTTGACTTTATTTTGATTCGACTGTTCTCCGTGTTAGTAGCAACTTCGGAAATTTTATTTGTGTAATTAGCTATCTTGAACCCACAGACCTAAGTAGCATCAGGTAAGTTAAACGAACCGGAAATCAGACAGAATGTTGTTCTTAGATTTGGATAGCAAAATAATCAGACATTATAATGATTTATAATCAGGATTTTGTCTAAACCAATTATTAATTCAATCTTATTAAATCTGACGATTAATGAAAAATATCAAAGTTAATCACTGTATCTAAATAAGATAAAAAATTGTAATATCAAAAGGCAAAACCCTTTTTACTTTCGATTATTGTGTGCGTCATGATGATCGTCATGATAAAAAACAATTTCAAATTCAACTCTTTTGATTTCTTGGTAGATACGTTTGTTGAAGAGCTCACATTTGGTGAGAAAGCTTGGATTTAAACCAGGCTGTCCAAAAGGGATAGGGGTAAGAAGAGATAAACCGAGGAGAATAGGAATGGGGATATGGGATGGAAAATTCATAGCCATACGAGGATAGTGATGGAAAGTCCCATCCCCTTTGACCCGTTTATCCCTCTTCCCCTTTTATCCCGTTTCTATCGCCGTTTCCGTCCATCCCGGCGATCCCTATTCTTCATTTTTATCGCCTTTTTATCCCATCCCCTTTTTGCATAAAATCTATAAATATAAACACTCTCAGAATTTTTCCGTATCTACAAAAAGGACAAAAAGAGATAAGGCTACCGGACACCGATAAAAGGAGATACATCTATCCCTTCAATCCCTATCCCGTTATCCGTTTGGGGATAAAACGGATGGGATAAAAAATGGCGAAGCATCCTTTTGGAAGCCGGATGTAAAACCTACAAACCCTATAAAATTAAAATATTTGTTTAAAATATGACGTCATTTTAACGCCTACGTTATTTCATTTATCTGACAAACTTGAATTTAATTAAATAATAATTATAAAATAAAAAAAAAACAAACAAAAAACAAAAAAAATAAAATAAAAAAAAAAAAAAAAAAAAAAAAAAATAAAAAACATAAATAATAAAAAAAAAGATACAAAAATTAAAATAAAAAAAAAAAAAAATAAAAAACAAAAACACCACCAAAACACAAAACAAAAACAAAAAAAAAAAAAAAATAAAAACTAAAAAACACAACCCCAAAAAAAAAAAAAAAAAAAAAAAAAAAGCAAATAAAAAAAAAAAAAAAAAAAAAAAAATCAAAAAATAATAAAAAAAAAAATAATTAAATAAAAATTAATTAAAACAAAATAAATACTTTTAATTTTTTATTTATGATTTTTTTTTTTTTATTTTTTTTTATATTTTTAATTTTTTTTATTATTTTTTTCTTTATTTATATTAATATTAATTTTTTTTTTTTATTTTTTTATTTATTAAACATTAAAATTTTTTTTTTGTTTCTTTTTTTATTAAAATTTTTTATTTATTATTTCTTTATTTTAATTTATATTTTTTTGTTTAATTAATGATTTTTGTTTTAGTGTATTTCTATATTTTATATTTTTTTTTTTTTTTTAATTGTTTTATTTTATTATTTTTTATTTTTTTCTTTTTTTTATTTTTTTTTTTTTTTTAATTAAATTTTTTTTTTAATATAATTAAGATTTTATATAAAAGATAAACAAATAAAAAAAATAAAAATAAAAAGTTTTTTTTATTTTTTTTTTTTTTTTTAAAAAAAGAATTAAATATTTTTTTGTTTTATGATTTTGTTTTTTTTTTTTTTTTTTATTTTTTTTTTTAATTTTTAGAACAGTTTTATATTTTTTTTTATATTTTTTTATATTATAATGATTTTGTTATTTTTTATTATATTTTATTATTTTTTTTTTATTTTTTTTTATTTTTTTTTATATTTTTTTTTATTTTTTTTATTTATTTTTATTTATTATTTATTTTATTTTTATAATTTTTTAATTTGTTTTTTATTTTTTATTTTTTATTATTTTTTTTTTTTTTTTTTTCTATTTATTTTTTAATAAATAAATAAAAAAAAATACGATTAAATCTAAAAAATATTTTTTTGAACATAATTTTTTTCTTTTTATTTTTTTTTTTTTTTTGATTTTTTTTTTTTTTTAAATAAGTTTTATTTTTTTTTATATTGTTTAATTTTATTTTTAAATATATTTTTTTCTTTTTTTGATTTTTTTTTTATTTTTAATTATTTTGATTTATTTAAATTTATTAAATAAAATTTTTTTTTTTTTTAATTTTTTTTTTATATTTATTTATTTTTATTGATATAAAAATAAAAAAATACATTATTCTTTAAATTTTAATTTTATTTTTAATTATTATTTTAATTTTTTATTTTATTTTAATGATAAAAACGCCAATAAACAAAGATGAATTTTTTTTTTTTATTATTTTTATTTATTTGTTTTTGTTTTTTTTTTTTTTATTTTTATTTTTTTATATTAATTTAAAATTTTTTTTTATTTTTATTTTATATTTTTATATTTTTATTTTTTTTTTTTTTTTTTTTATATTTTTTTTTAATATTGATTTTGTTTTTTTATTATTATAAAGTAAATTCTATTTTTATTTAATAAAAAACTAATAAATAAAAAATTCTTATCAGTTATTTTTTTTTTTTTTTTTTTTTTTTTATTTCCCATATCGCCGAAAGGCTAATATGCCCGAAAATGTTCAATATCGCCGAAATTTGTGAGAACAACTTCGGCGATATGGGCCTCACCTGCTTTTTTCCAGTTGTTTTGTCTGAATTAGTCTCGACAAAAATGAGCTTCATTTTATTCGGACAGTTATGCCTTTTAAGGGTTTTTAGATAAAGTCAACGTTGATGATCGACTAAAGCTCCTAATCTAAAAATCTCTCAAGTGTGGACCAATTTGATAAATCAAGCCGTATTTTTTAAACGGCACAAAAAAACATATTCCTGGACATCGCGGTTTGAACGCGATGACTTTTTTTAACCGTTAACGCGAGACGAGCTTACGTGTACGAAACGACCTTCATCTGACTGATTATCGATGCTCAAATTTATTCTGATATCTTCGAAGAAAAAATCTACAAATGATGAAATTTTCGACATGAGAACTTTGGATAAAAAAACTATGTTTTGAGACAGCAAAACGTTGCATTGGACGAACCAAAAATGTGGAAGCCGTCACATTTACCATGCGACAATTTCAAATGCAAAAAATGCATGCCAGGACCAAGTACAAGGAATGGATCAAATTATTTTGCGCTCTGAATAATAATAGTCGTTCGAACAATATTTTTGTTTACCTAAACCAATTCCGCAGTCGAGCAAACATTTTTCAAAAACTGCATTTTACGTAAATTTTAACATGATGACGAAAATGAACTTTATTTCGAAAAAAAAATTAACAAAGCTGAATCTGTTGGTTCATTTAAACCAATCAGGATCCAGGAAATTTATCATCAAGACTGACTTTTTATTGGTGATCGAAAATATATATTTAATTGTTATTGTCATCAAGTTTTGTGTTTTTTTGCCCTTGAAATTTAAAAAATCGCACAAATGCCAAATTCTGGCTAAATTAGTCTCTAGCGCCTCGAATATATGTTGAGCACGTGAGATATTATTTTCAGTCGCAAAAATTTCTTCTGCATCGTTCTAAATAAGAAAATGACAAATATATATTTGAATTCACGCACAAAAAAGTTTCATAAAATGTTGCAAATGGTCGATTTGATTAATTCGACCAATGAGAATCTCGATGTAGACTAATTTTATTTCTCTCATTTTATTTCAAAAGAGTAGAAAAACACATCGCGAGTGGTGAATTATATCTCATGCTCAACATAATGCGAGGGCGCTAGAGACTTTTGAGCAAAAATTAACTAATTTTGGCCGTTTTTTAGATTTCAACAGTCTAAAAAGGCATTTCCCATATGATACAAAATATATATTTGAATCAGGACAAAAATTCAAGGATCATAAAATGTTGCACAAATGATCGATATCGATGCTTTAAAATTTCGACTAATGAGAATCCAATGAGCGTCCCACTTTTAATTTTTCTGCTTTTTTCTAGGAAGATGCAGAAAAAATAATTATGCGCAACGGAAATAATACCTTACGGCCCAACATATATTCGAGGCGCTAGAGCGAAAATAAAGTTTAAACATATAAGATTTTGGCGGTCAAATTAAATTTTAATAAGGAAATTTTTCTCCTATCAAATTTTGCACCTGCAGAGCTTTATTCCGACGTTCTAGCTTGTAAACAATGACCTGGATTCTGACTGCGGACACCAATAACCTAAACTTTTTTATTTGTTTGTCCTTTTGTTAGAATTTGCCTTGAAGTGCTCCAAAAGACACGATTTGATACACTCGGAATTGCAATATTTCGATAAAATTGAAAAGAAAAAAAGTTGTTCATTCAAAAATGTCTCAGACAATCGACGAATCAGTGTGCGGTTTCTGATTGTGTCGAATAGATGTGTACGATTCATACAATCAAAATATGTTCGATTGCAAGACGGCAGCATTGACAACTCAAAGAGTTTTGCAAATAAAATACCGAGCCGTAAAATAACTATTTAATCGTTACCAGACCCCTCTTATAGTGTTATTACTGCCAAAAACTGTGTAAAATAAAGTTTGATTATTTCAAGATGTAAAACAAAAATGTTATGGAATTATATTCTCTAGGACCCGAATTTGAGAGCTTGATTTGCAAAAGTTTTTGAAAAAATGATACCATAAACTTCATGATCCTATTTAATCAAAATAAATTTCGATTTGTTATTAAACTAGTCTGAAAATGCCCAACGATAATTTTTAAAGCTCGCCAGAGGAAGTAGATAAAAATTGAAAAGCTGCTTCATTTTTTCTCACCCCGAATCTTTGACTCTCGGCGCCACATATTTCGTCCCGCCTGTTCAGAAAGCAAAAAACGACCATCAAGTTTTTTAAACGAAAAAATTATCAATAAATAACCAGGAAGTTTTAAACGAAAAAATGGCGAATAACTAACCAGGAAGTGCCTAAACTTAAACGATCTCTTTCGTGGATCGAAGAGAAACGTAGGCAAAACTTTTAAAATAATTCTAGCAAAACGACCAGGACGTGTCGTAATCGATATAGCATAAATTGTTCATCATCATTTCAAAATCTTGAAAGCCTTAGAATAATTACTGTGATTTGAAACTTGTTCTGAAAAATCTGATTAATTTATCGGATAGACTCTGTAGTTAATTGTAAGAACAGAGATTTTGTCTCGACATTTTTTTCACTCAGAAAGTTTAATTTTCTGTTTAATTTAAGAAAACTTCAAAAAACACAAATGAAACATTTGGAGAAAGAAATTCGCCGAAATTCATAAAAATTAGTTCCTTATTTATCAAGTATTATTATTTGAAAGTATTTAGAAAAGATTACTGCACCACGACAAGATTTCGTTTTTTGATCTTTTTTGATGTCCGACAATAATCCGCTTTAATTTAGACATAAAAGTTATGTGAATAAGCTCAAAGGGTTTATTAAAACCTGAGATTTTAATTTTTATTTAAAATTTTTAATCTGTTGATTTCAGATGAAATAAATGATCAACAACTGGAGAACATTCGCGATTTTA
>SCLH01000547.1:735806-746684 GCA_004367855.1 Oikopleura vanhoeffeni | reverse complement strand
AGCAGGCTTTTTAACTTTTCTATTTTCCTTCTCTCGCGAGCCTTAAAAATTTATCGTTGGGGCAACTTTTTAGACTAATCTTAATAACAAATCGGAATTATTGTTGATTAAGGGATTCCATGAAAGTTTATATGGTGTGAATTCCGGGAAAACTTTAGCAATCACTGTTTTCAAATCTCTTCTTCTGAGATTGAATTCTTCGACATTTGGCGTTTATTTTGATTCGCATCTGTTTCGTCGTTAGATTCACGAAACTTCGGAAATTTTATGTTGTAATTAGCTACTGAGACCTAAGTAGCAATCACGTAGCTTATACGGAACGGAATCAGAAGATGTTTTTCTAAATTGATAGCAATAATCAGACTTGTTATAATGATTTTATAATCAGATTTTTTGTCTAAAAATTTTAACATTCAATCTGATTAAATGACGATTTATTGAAAATAATTCAAGTTTGCATGTACTAAATAAGATAAAAATTGTTAATGTCAAAGCGAAAACTCTTTTTATATTTCGAGTATTTTGGTGCGTCAGAATGACGTCATGATAAAAAATACATTTCAAATCAACTCTTTTGATTTCTTGTGTAGATTACGTTTGTGAAGAATCTCACGCAATTTGGTGATGAACTTGATTTAAACCAGGCTTCCAAAAGGGATAGGGGTAGAAGAGATAACACCAGGGGATAGGGATGGGATGGCGATGAAATTCATAGCCATAGAGGTGATAGGGATGGAAGTCCCATCCCTTTTTGATCCCGTTTTTACCTTTTCCCCTTTTTATCCCGTTCTTCCCGTTTCCGGTCCCCTATCCCGTTCTATCCCTATCTCATTTTTATCCCATTTTTCTATCCCTATCCCCTTTTTGCATATCTAAATATTAACACTCTTTCAGATTTTTGTCGTTTTACAAAAACGGGACAAAAGAGTCAAGGCTATCCCGGCCGGCGATAAAGGCGAGATATCTATCCCTTCATCCCGTATCCGTTTTATATCCCGTTTTGGGGGATAACGGTGGGATTAAAAATTGCGGGGATGCATCCCCGTTTGGAAGCCGATTTAACCCACAACTCCCTATAAAATTAAATAATTTGTTTAAATATGAGTCATTTTGAACGGCCCTACGTTTTATCTCATTTTTATTGACAAACTGAATTTTATCCCCATATCGCCGAAAGGCTAATATGCCCGAAATGTTCATATCGCCGAATTTTGTCGAGAAACAACTTTCGGCGATATTTGGGCGCTCACCTGCTTTTTTCAGTTGTTTTTCGGCTGATTAGTCTCGAGACAAAAATGAGCTTCATTTTATTCGGACAAGTTCATGCCTTTTAAGGGTTTTTAGATAAGGTTCAACCGTTGATGATGCGACTAAAAGCTCCTAATCTAAAAATCTTCAAGTGTGGACCAATGTTGATAAATCAAGCCGTTTATGTTTTAAACGGCACAACAAACATATTCCTGGACATCGCGGTTATGAGCTGCATGACTTTTTTTAACCGTTAACGCGAGACGAGCTTACGTGTACGAAACGACCTTCATCTGACTGATTATCGATGCTCAAATTTTATTCTGATATCTTCGAAGAAAATTCTACAAATGATGAAATTTTCGACATGAGAACTTTGGATAAAAAAACTATGTTTTGAGACAGCAAAACGTTGCATTGGACGAACC
The DNA here is from genome assembly GCA_004367855.1 of Oikopleura vanhoeffeni. Lineage (NCBI taxonomy): Eukaryota > Metazoa > Chordata > Appendicularia > Copelata > Oikopleuridae > Oikopleura > Oikopleura vanhoeffeni. The sequence continues at coordinate 745,008 of SCLH01000547.1, read as the reverse complement.
AAAAATTGTGGAAGCCGTCACATTTACCATGCGACAATTTCAAATGCAAAAAAGTTGCTGCCAGGACCATAGTACAAGGAATTGATCAAATTATTTTGCGCTCTGTATAATTATAGTCGTTCGAACATATTTTTGTTTCACTAAACTAGGGATGTCCGCAGTCGAGCAAACATTTTTCAAAAACTGCATTTTACGTAAATTTTAACGTGATGACGAAAATGTACTTTATTTCGAAAAAAATTAACAAAGCTGAATTCTGTTGGTTCAATTTAAACAATCAGGATCCAGGAAATTATCATCAGTTTAACTGACTTTTTATTGGTGATTCCGAAAATATATATTTAATTGTTATTGTCATCAAGTTTTGTGTTTTTTTGCCGCTTGAAATTTAAAAAATCGCCAAATGCCAAAATTCTGGCTAAATTAGTCTCTAGCGCCTCGAATATATGTTGAGCACGTGAGATATTATTTTCAGTCGCAAATTTTTCTTCTGCATCCTCTAAAATAAATGACAAAAAAATATATATTTGAATTCAGCACAAAAAAAGTTTCATAAAATGTTGGAAAATGGTCGATTTGATTATTTCGAACCAATGAGAATCTCGATGTTAGACTAATTTTATTTCTCTCATTTTATTTCAAAAGAGTAGAAAAACAATTCTCGCGAGTGGTGATTATATCTCATGCTCAACATAATGCGAGGCGCTCTGAGACTTTTGAGCAAAATTAAATAATTTTGGCCGTTTTTTAGATTTCAACGTCTAAAAAGGCATTTCCACATGACTGAACAAAATATATTTAATTTGAAATTCAGCAGCCACATTAAGGATTTCAGTGAAATTTGTGTGCTAATTGGGTCTGCATGACCCTGACCATGATCGGATGATCTGTGATTTTAAAATTGCTCCGGACTATCGATGAGAATCTCAATGAACGGTCCACACTTTCTAATTTTTTCTTCAATAAATTTTTTCTAGGCAGATGCAGAAAAAATATTATGCGAACGGAAATAATACCTTACGGCCCCCCACATAATCGTAGGCGCTAGAGCGAATAAAGTTTAAATAAGATTTGGCGGTCAAATAAATTTTAATAAGGAAAATTTGTCTTCCTTATCAAATTTTGCACCTGCAGAGTTTATTCCACGTTTAGTTGTAAACAATGACCTGGATCTGACTGCGGACACAATAACCTAAACTTTTTTATTTGTTTGTCCTTTTGTTAGAATTTGCCTTGAAGTGCTCCAAAAGACACGATTTGATACACTCGGAATTGCAATATTTCGATAAAATTGAAAAGAAAAAAAGTTGTTCATTCAAAAATGTCTCAGACAATCGACGAATCAGTTTGTGCCGTTTCTGATTGTGTCGAATTAATGTGTACGATTCATACAATCAAAATATGTTCGATTGCAAGACGGCAGCATTGACAAGCTCAAAGAGTTTTGCAAATAAAATACCGAGCCGTAAAATAACTATTTTGATCGTTACCAGACCCCTCTTATAGTGTTATTACTGCCAAAAAACTGTGTAAAATAAAGTTTGATTATTTCAAGATGTAAAACAAAATTATTATGGAATTATATTCTCTAGGACCCGAATTTGAGAGCTTGATTTGCAAAAGTTTTTGAAAAAATGATACCATAAAAACTTCATGATCCTATTTAATCAAAAATAAATTTGATTTGTTATTAAACCTAGTCTGAAAAGTGGCCAAACGATAATTTTTAAAGGCTCGCCAGGAGAGAGTAAAAATTGAAAAGCTCGTTCATTTTTTCTCACCCCGAATCTTTGCTCTCGGGGCGCCACATATTTCGTCCCGCCTGTTCAGAAAGCAAAAAACGACCATCAAGTTTTTTAAACGAAAAAATTATCAATAAATAACCAGGAAGTTTTAAACGAAAAAATTGGCGAATAACTAACCAGGAAGTGCCTAAATCTTAAACGATCTCTTTCGTGGATCGAAGAGAAACGTAGGCAAAACTTTTAAAATTAATTCTAGCAAACGACCAGGACGTGTCGTAATCGATATAGCATAAATTTTTCATCATCATTTCAAAATCTTGAAAGCCTTAGTTTATAAAAAAATTCAATGCAGTATAGCCTATACTGTATAGGCTATACTGCATTGAATTTTTTAATAAAATGTTCCAATTTCTCAATTTAAAATTAATATAAAAACTTATTCTATATCTATCATTGTGATCTCTTAGCTTTGTGATTTATGTTCGCATTTCAACTAATTTTCTAAGCTCTAATTGGTTAAAATCGTCATTTATGGGGCTCTAACTGGTCAAACACGAGGTCTAAAGATTTTAATCTCACTTATGATTTTAAAAAGTTTTCGTGAAAATCAAAGTGTTTCAAATTCAAACTCAACCTTAAAATTTACCCAGTTTTAGTTTTCTGACCTCTCACCACAAAATGCTCATTCAAAATTATTATTTTTTGAATTTTTGTTGTGATTATAGATTCTGGAATAAATGGCTTCCTTATAACTGATAAATGATATTCTCTTATATTGGGAAGTTATCTCACATAATCACAAACAAAATTCAAAAAATAATAATTTTGACATGAGCATTTTTTGTGGTAGAGTCAGCAAAACTAAAACTGGGTAAATTTTTAAGGTTGAGTTTGAATTTTGAAACACTGATTTCACGAAAACTTTTTACAGAATCAATAATGAGATCAAAATTTTAGACCTCGTGTTTGAGCCAGTTAGAGCCCAAAAAGACGCCTTTTTAACCAATTAAGAACCAGATTTACCCAATTAGTTGAAATGCGAACATAAACACAAAGCTACAGAATCACAGATAATATAGAATATAAGTTTTATATTAAATTTAAAGTTGAGAAATTGGAACATTTTATAAAAATGTCAATGCAGTAAAGCCATATACAGTAAGCTAACTGCATCTGAATTTTATAAAAATGTCCAATTTACTCAATTTTTTAATACATATAAAACTTACAGTATAGGCCAAACAAATCTTCCATTTTCTCCATAATACCTTGTAACTATTACTATATCATTACGACACTTCCTGGTCCGCTTTTGCTAGAATTATTTTAGAAAGTTTTGCCTACGTTCTCTTCATCGCAGCGAAAAGATCGTTTAAGATTAGGCACTTCTGGTTATATTTGCCAAATTTTTTTGTTGTAAAAACTTCCCTGTTATTTATGAAATTTTCCGTTTAAAAACTTCGGTCGTTTTTTGCTATTTTCGTCAAAACACTTCCCTGGGTTATTTATTGATAATTTTTTCGTTTCAAACTGGATGGCGTTTTTTGCTTTCTGAACACGGGGACGAAATATTGCCCCGAGAGTCAAAGCTTCGGGTGAGCAAATTGAAGCAGCTCAATTTTATTTCTTCTCTGCGAGCCTTAAAAAATTACTCGTTGCGCACTTTTAGACTAATGTTAATCAGCAAATCGAATTTATGTGTAAGAGATCCATTGAAGTTTATGGTGTGATTTCCCGGAAAAACTTTAGCAAATCCAGCTGTTCAAAATTCCTCTTTTCTACGTGAACTTCTTGACATTTGACTTTATTTTGATTCGACTGTTCTCCGTGTTAGTAGCAACTTCGGAAATTTTATTTGTGTAATTAGCTATCTTGAACCCACAGACCTAAGTAGCATCAGGTAAGTTAAACGAACCGGAAATCAGACAGAATGTTGTTCTTAGATTTGGATAGCAAAATAATCAGACATTATAATGATTTATAATCAGGATTTTGTCTAAACCAATTATTAATTCAATCTTATTAAATCTGACGATTAATGAAAAATATCAAAGTTAATCACTGTATCTAAATAAGATAAAAAATTGTAATATCAAAAGGCAAAACCCTTTTTACTTTCGATTATTGTGTGCGTCATGATGATCGTCATGATAAAAAACAATTTCAAATTCAACTCTTTTGATTTCTTGGTAGATACGTTTGTTGAAGAGCTCACATTTGGTGAGAAAGCTTGGATTTAAACCAGGCTGTCCAAAAGGGATAGGGGTAAGAAGAGATAAACCGAGGAGAATAGGAATGGGGATATGGGATGGAAAATTCATAGCCATACGAGGATAGTGATGGAAAGTCCCATCCCCTTTGACCCGTTTATCCCTCTTCCCCTTTTATCCCGTTTCTATCGCCGTTTCCGTCCATCCCGGCGATCCCTATTCTTCATTTTTATCGCCTTTTTATCCCATCCCCTTTTTGCATAAAATCTATAAATATAAACACTCTCAGAATTTTTCCGTATCTACAAAAAGGACAAAAAGAGATAAGGCTACCGGACACCGATAAAAGGAGATACATCTATCCCTTCAATCCCTATCCCGTTATCCGTTTGGGGATAAAACGGATGGGATAAAAAATGGCGAAGCATCCTTTTGGAAGCCGGATGTAAAACCTACAAACCCTATAAAATTAAAATATTTGTTTAAAATATGACGTCATTTTAACGCCTACGTTATTTCATTTATCTGACAAACTTGAATTTAATTAAATAATAATTATAAAATAAAAAAAAAACAAACAAAAAACAAAAAAAATAAAATAAAAAAAAAAAAAAAAAAAAAAAAAAATAAAAAACATAAATAATAAAAAAAAAGATACAAAAATTAAAATAAAAAAAAAAAAAAATAAAAAACAAAAACACCACCAAAACACAAAACAAAAACAAAAAAAAAAAAAAAATAAAAACTAAAAAACACAACCCCAAAAAAAAAAAAAAAAAAAAAAAAAAAGCAAATAAAAAAAAAAAAAAAAAAAAAAAAATCAAAAAATAATAAAAAAAAAAATAATTAAATAAAAATTAATTAAAACAAAATAAATACTTTTAATTTTTTATTTATGATTTTTTTTTTTTTATTTTTTTTTATATTTTTAATTTTTTTTATTATTTTTTTCTTTATTTATATTAATATTAATTTTTTTTTTTTATTTTTTTATTTATTAAACATTAAAATTTTTTTTTTGTTTCTTTTTTTATTAAAATTTTTTATTTATTATTTCTTTATTTTAATTTATATTTTTTTGTTTAATTAATGATTTTTGTTTTAGTGTATTTCTATATTTTATATTTTTTTTTTTTTTTTAATTGTTTTATTTTATTATTTTTTATTTTTTTCTTTTTTTTATTTTTTTTTTTTTTTTAATTAAATTTTTTTTTTAATATAATTAAGATTTTATATAAAAGATAAACAAATAAAAAAAATAAAAATAAAAAGTTTTTTTTATTTTTTTTTTTTTTTTTAAAAAAAGAATTAAATATTTTTTTGTTTTATGATTTTGTTTTTTTTTTTTTTTTTTATTTTTTTTTTTAATTTTTAGAACAGTTTTATATTTTTTTTTATATTTTTTTATATTATAATGATTTTGTTATTTTTTATTATATTTTATTATTTTTTTTTTATTTTTTTTTATTTTTTTTTATATTTTTTTTTATTTTTTTTATTTATTTTTATTTATTATTTATTTTATTTTTATAATTTTTTAATTTGTTTTTTATTTTTTATTTTTTATTATTTTTTTTTTTTTTTTTTTCTATTTATTTTTTAATAAATAAATAAAAAAAAATACGATTAAATCTAAAAAATATTTTTTTGAACATAATTTTTTTCTTTTTATTTTTTTTTTTTTTTTGATTTTTTTTTTTTTTTAAATAAGTTTTATTTTTTTTTATATTGTTTAATTTTATTTTTAAATATATTTTTTTCTTTTTTTGATTTTTTTTTTATTTTTAATTATTTTGATTTATTTAAATTTATTAAATAAAATTTTTTTTTTTTTTAATTTTTTTTTTATATTTATTTATTTTTATTGATATAAAAATAAAAAAATACATTATTCTTTAAATTTTAATTTTATTTTTAATTATTATTTTAATTTTTTATTTTATTTTAATGATAAAAACGCCAATAAACAAAGATGAATTTTTTTTTTTTATTATTTTTATTTATTTGTTTTTGTTTTTTTTTTTTTTATTTTTATTTTTTTATATTAATTTAAAATTTTTTTTTATTTTTATTTTATATTTTTATATTTTTATTTTTTTTTTTTTTTTTTTTATATTTTTTTTTAATATTGATTTTGTTTTTTTATTATTATAAAGTAAATTCTATTTTTATTTAATAAAAAACTAATAAATAAAAAATTCTTATCAGTTATTTTTTTTTTTTTTTTTTTTTTTTTATTTCCCATATCGCCGAAAGGCTAATATGCCCGAAAATGTCAATAATCGCCGAAATTTGTGGCACAACTTCGGCGAGTATGGGCCTCACCCTCTTTTTTTCGGCAGTGTTTTGTCTGAATTAGTCTCGACAAAAAAATGATGCTTCATTATTCGGAGCAGTTATGCCTTTTAAGTTTTCAGATAAAAGTCAACGTTGATGATCGACTAAATGCTCGCTACTCTAAAAGCAACATGCTCTCAAGTGTGGACCAATTTGATAAAATCGAAGGCGTATTTTTTAAACGGCACAAAAAAACTATATTCCTGGACATCGCGGTTTGAACGCCCTTCGATTTTTTAACCGTTAACGCGAGACGAGCTTACGTTCCGTAGACCAACGAACACTTCACGACTGATTATTCGATGCTCAAACTTTATTCTGAATCTTTCGAAGAAAAAATCCCTACAAAATGAGTGAAATTTTCGACATGAGAACTTTGATAAGAAAACTATGTTTGAGACAGCAAACGTTGCAATGTGACGAAACAAAAAATGTGGAAGCCGTCACATTACCAGGCGACAATTTCAAATCAAAAAATGCATGCCAGTAACCCAAGGTACAAGGAATGGATCAAATTTATTTTTTGCGCTCTGAATAATAATAGTCGTGTCGAACAATATTTTTGTTTACCTAAACCACGCGCAGCTCGAGCAAACATTTTTCAAAAACTGCATTTTTACGTAAATTTTAACATGATTGAGAAATGAACTTATTTCGAGAAAAAAAATAACAAAGCGAATCTGTTAGGTCTTATCAGATCCAGGAAATTTATCATCAAGACTGACTTATTGGTGATCCGAAAATATATATTTAATATGTTTATTGTCATCAAGTTTGTGTTTTTTTTGCCCTTGAAATTTAAAAAGATCGGCAATCAAATGCCAAACTTCTGGCTAAATTAGTCTCTAGCGCCTCGAATATATGTTGAGCCGGAGATATATTTTCAGTCCGCAAAAATTTCTCTGCAAGTCGGTTCTAGAATAAGAAAATGACACAAATCATCCATGAATTCACGCACAAAAACAGTTTCAATAAAAATGTGCCTAAATGGTCGATTTTGAATTAAAATTCGCACCAAATGAGAAATCTCGATGTAGACTAATTTTATTTCTCTCATTTATTTCAAAGAAGTAGAAAAAGCGACATACGCGAAGTGGTGAATGTTATATCTCATGCTCAACATAATGCGAGGGCGCTAGAGACTTTGAGCAAAAATTAACTAATTGGCCGTTTTTTAAAGATTCAACAAGTCTAAAAAGGCATTCCCATATGAACAAAATATAATTTGAATCAATCAAAAATTCAAGATCATAAAATGTTGGCAAAATGATTGAATCGAATGCTTTAAAATTTCGACTAATGAGAATCCAATGACGTCCCACTGTAATTTTCCTTATTTTACTGAGGAAGATGCATGAAAAAAATAATTATGCGCAACGGAATATCGATACTGTGACGGCCCAACATATACATTTCGAGCGCTAGAGCGAAAATAAAGTTGTAAACATATAAGCTTTTGGCGGTCAAATTAAAACTTTTAATAAGGCAATTTTTCTCCTAGCAAATTGCCACCTGCAGAGCTTTAATCCGACCGTCTAGCTTGTAAGAAAAGTGAAACCTGGATTCTGAACTGCGACACAATAACCTAAACTTTTATTATTGTTTGTCCTTTTGTTAGAACTTTGCTTGGAAGTCTCCAAAAGACACGATTTGAAATACACTCGAATTGCCAATATTCGATAAAATTGAAAACGAAAAAAGTTGTTCATTCAACAAATGTCTTAGGACAATCGACGAATCAGTGTGCGGTTTCTGATTGCTGCCGAATAGATGTGTACATTCATAGCAATCAAAATATGTTGCGATTGCAAGACGGCAGCATTGACAAGCTCAAAGAGTTTTGCAATAAAATACCGAGCCGTAAAATAACTATTTAATCGTTACCAGACCCCTCTTATAGTGTTATTACTGCCAAAAACTGGTAAAATAAAGTTTGATTATTGCACGATTAAGAACAAAAAGTTATGGAATTATTTCTCCTAGGACCCGAGATGTTGAGAGTCTTGATTTGCAAAAGTGTTTGAAAAAATGATACCATCAAACTTCATGATCCTATTTAATCAAATAAATGATTTGTTATTAAGACTAGTCTGAAAATGCCCAACGATAAATTTTAAAGCTCGCCAGAGGAAGTAGATAGAAAATTGGAAAAGCTTGCTTCATGTTTCTCACCCCGAAATCTTTGACTTCGGCGCCACATATTTCGTCCGACGCCGTTCAGAAAGCAAAACAGGGACCATCAAGTTTTAAGACCGAAAAAATTATGCAAATAAATAAGCCGGGAAGTTTAAACGAAAAAATGCGAATAACTAACCAGGAAGTGCTAAACTTAAACGATCTCTTTCGTGGATCGCCAGAGAAACGTAGGCAAAACTTTTAAAATAATTCTAGCAAAAAACGACCAGGAACGTGTCGTAATCGATATAGCAAAATTTTCATCATCATTTCAAAATCTTGAAAGCCTAGAATAATATACCTGTGATTTGAAACTTGTTCTGAAAAATCTGATTTAAATTATATCGGATATTACTCTGTAGACTTTAATTGTAAGAACTAGAGATTTGTCTCCCATTTTTTTCACTCAGAAAGTTTATTTCTGTTAATTAAGAAAACTTCAAAAAACACAAATGAAAATTTGGAGAAAGAAATTCGCCGAAATTCTAAAAAGTTAGTTCCTTATTATCAAGTATTATTATTTGAAAGTATTTAGAAAAGATTACTGCACCACACAAGATTTCGTTTTTTGATCTTTTTGATGTCCGACAATAATCCGCTTTAATTTAGAACATAAAAGTTATGTGAATAGCTCAAGGGTTATTAAAACCTGAGATTTTAATTTTTATTTAAAATTTTTAATCTGTTGATTTCAGATGAAATAAATGATCAACAACTGGAGACATTCGCGATTTT
>SCLH01000547.1:685963-735785 GCA_004367855.1 Oikopleura vanhoeffeni | reverse complement strand
TTTCACATTATTAGACGATTAATAATTGAAATATAGCAATTTACCTTTCAAATTCTAAAATAATGCTATTTTAGAAATAATATTTGTAGTATTAAATGAAAAGAATTCAAATTTTGATTCGTTTTCAGGATTTTAAATTTCAACGACTTAAAAAAAAAACTTGATGGACAATGACAGATTAAAATTTATATTTTCGGAATTCCACCAATAAAAGTCAGTTAAACTGATTGATAATTTCGGGATCCTGATTGTTTAAATATTTGAACCACTCAGAATTCAGCTTTGTTAATTTTTTTCAAAATAAAACATTTTTTATTCACTGTAAATTCTACGTAAAATGTAGTTTTTGAAAACCTGATTATTTTCAAAATTTGCTCGACTGCGGACACTCTAATTCAAAAATTTTGGATTTTAACATATGGTTTTATAATGGATTAGCTTATGAACTAAAAACATTCTGCATAATCGATACACAATCAGCTTGAGTTGATTTGATTAAGTGCATTTTCTGATGACCCAAATCAGAACCTTAACATTTTGTTGAAAATATTGGAGCTGCATGCAATTATTACTTAAATAAATGATGCAATTAATTAAATAAAATGCAGAAACATAAATGTCAAGTAATTTGATAATTTTTAACATTTCGTATTTACAGCACTTCATGGTATCCAGAGTAAATAAAAATTAAAAAAAATTCACAAGAAAATTTTCTTAATAATGTAGTGAAAAATCGGCGTAAGCAGTTTTCCTGAGATTTTGGTCAATATGGGGGTTTTTGACATTTTGACGCATATATTTTATATCCAAAGCACGCCAAAATTTTATTTTTTGACTGAAATACCCAAAATGACAATAAATAACTTCCAAGTTTTTGCGATATCCCTTTATCACTTTTTTGGTTAGATTGCGTAGCCACACGTTAAAAACACACGTTCAAAGGTTACGGTACGCAATCTAAACCAAAAATTGATAAAAGAATTGCGCAAACGTTCAAATTTTCATTTAATCATAAAAACTTTGAATTGTGCTTGTTTCAAGGAAAAACCGCTTGTTTAAAAAGTTAACCCCAACCGTGCGCTACCTATTGATATTGTTCTTTAAAGGTTCAATTGAGAGATTCTGAAAAACCCATGCGAATAGAAAAAAATTAGAACAATCGTACGGAATATCGTGACTAAGTGACTTTTTAGGGAAATATAGTAATCAAAAAACTGAATAATTTCAAAAAACCATTATCAGATTTCAGGAATCCCATAGCCAGTCTTAACTCGCCTCAAAATAAAATGGTATTTCTCTCTTCGTGGTTATGAATATTAAATCATAAAGAAAATCATTTAAATTTTATTTGATATCAACTAGTTTAGATTTTCTTAATTCATTGTCAAAATTTTTTTCAGAATAATAAGTTTTACAAAATGAATCAGACTTCAGAAAGCTTTTCAAGTTTAAACTTTGAGAAAAAAATATGGAGAAATTTGAAATAAACAGTGAAGACTTTGAAAACTATAGACTTTATACAGTTATATTATTACTATAGTCTTTAATTATATTAGACCTAAGGTTCTCAAATGTTTGATCATATTAAATCGAGCAGGTCTTGTTAGTTGTACATTTTATATGAATTGTAAATTTGATTTCTTACTTAAGAAAAAAATGTGTAAAACCTCAGTGATGTGACATGATCATAACGTACGTATGGAAACATAGGCTATGTTAATCGTTTTTTGCAATGCTTATAAGGACGTAACAAAAAATCGGATCGTCATACGAAACAACTCTACTGGAACGATACCTTAAAACAACATAAACGGTGAAACCGATAATTTAATCACGAGTGTAGTTGAGTTAACAACATCAAAATAAATTAAAAAGTATAATTATACAACAGTTTCACTTATTTATTAGGCATTTTCAAGTAATAAACTTACATGAGAAAAACTAAAATCTGAACTTGGCAAGTCTAGAGAAATATCAAATCATGATTTTAACGGAGAAATAACGTATCAAAATAAATGCTGCATATAATATGCAATATTAATATGCTCATTTAGAAATAATGGAAAAATAATGTTTTTAAATATAAAATAATTTAAAAACTTTATTTTAGTAATTATCTGTTTATCGATAATTAAAATGCTTTTTGAAATAAAGCATGTGATTTGTAATTACGGAGGAGGAAACCGTTTTACTTTTCTAAACTATTAAAGACCTCTTTTGATCCAATTACTAAAAATCTTTGACGTTCTTTTCAGTCGCTATTTTTTATTTGTATTTTGAAAAAAACCGAAATGCCTATGGAAAAAATCTTATTTCGGAAAACATAAAATTTATCCGGACGGACGCATTTGTATTAGAGAGCGTTTGCCAGATGCACATTAAAGACGTTAAAGAATGATATCTCATCTAAAACTCCCATTTTTCCTGTAATTCTAAAAAGCAAACATAAAAGGCAGATCGAATTTAAGATTTGAACCAGTGAAGTTGAACTTACCCCAACTGCACGAGGTGTTCACACCAAGCAAAAAATATTTTTGGGAAGTGTCATTTTGGCCGGCGGAATATCGAACAGACCCCGCATAACGTTTCCCTTATTTTTATATTTCAGAATTTTGGTGAGTGCATTAATTTGGATTTCAATATTTTTGTTTAATTGCAGTAAAGACCATACTGGAACAAAGAACATGATCTACAAGGTAGTCAATTTTTATTTCTGACAACGGCCACAATTCTGAAAATCTAGTAAATGGAGTTTTTGATGGCCTAATGCAAGTCACGATGCTCTAATGGCGTTTTTAAAAAGTCTTCTGACCACTAGATGACAAAAACATTTATTTGTGCCCAGGAATCGTTTTTTCTGGGTCAACAACCAAAACCCCCGTGAGCCGCTTCAAATTAATTTGTATGCAACTTACTGTAGTTCTCTAGTTAGTTTTATCGGTGCGCCTCCCTAACTTGTGTGGTCTAAACACATCTTGTGCCAGGTTGAGGGGGAGACATCTCGTGAGGTGAGGGTTAACTACATTAAATATTACACAAGCATATGGAAGAATCGAAAAAAAATGTTTTAATTTTCATTTAACACAATCGATATATTACTCATTTTGTGTGAAGCCAATGGCTCTATCTTAAATTTGAGCCAAAACGACCAGTGACAGAAAAACCGAATAGAGAATAATAAGTATCGAAGCCGGCTTTATAAGGATATTCTACACCCTAGGGCTTAACTATTATTTTTACAAAATATGGGGTTATTTTTCAGTTTTTAACAGCTTCAGTTAAAATTAATTTATGGCCTTTGTTTAAATGAGAAGTACATCAGTCGCAACCACACTGTACCACCAAAAGATTGATTTTGAAAATAGATAGCGAGCAGGAAAAAAATAAAAACTGCTTTATAATCACTTATTGTGGTTTTCTGATTAGGCTTTGGCATTTACTCTGAAAAATAAAATATATTTTTGCATTACGTAAATAATCACGACTACAACATAATACTAAACAGAAATAAACATGACATTTGATAATCACAAAAAAGGACCCAAAAGCGATCTGAAAGATTTACGATGAATTTTTTAAAATTATCGCATCGAAAAAAATCCTCTAACATGTTTTTAATTTTGAAAATCGAGGATATTCAACCAAAATGAAAATTTTTTACTTTCAATCAAATTTGAGATGCCAAAAGAAAAATTTCATCGTCCAGCAGATCATTTTTTTCGAGTAGGTTTCACCCCGAATGAGCCTTACATAACTATTATTCTCGGTATTTTTGATTTTGTAAGATAGTGCTCTCTGGTTATACCTATATAGCCCTTATATATATATGGTCACAAATATGGGCAGAATTTTAAAAAAATCGGTAAAAAACCAGTCAGAGAGACCAACTGTTATGTATCTCGAACTCCTGACAAAATAAGATCATATGTCCATTAACCGAACTTAGGAACTGCCGTTTTCATTTTAACATTTGCTTAACTTCATAATAACGGTTCCTATGGCACTATGATTCGAAATCGAATATGTCAGCTTCTAGGTTGTCCAAGGTCATGTATAAACAGACAGTTTTAACATGCTCATGTAAAACTCGTTTTCTAAGTGTGTTAAGGGGTTGTTATCAAGTGTGGCCGATTGCGTACATAATTTTCAGGGCGATATATGAACAATAATTAAATTTTCACATCTAAAAATACGTGCTAATTCTTGCGAAAGTTAAGATTTTATTACTTTTGAACATAACTGATAATCTGTCAACAAATTTTGGGCTTGATCTGCGAAAATACCTTCTAAATATTTTGAAAAGCCGACAAGAAATGACAAATAAAAATTAATGACTTTTGACAAAAAGATGGGCAGAAATCATGTAAGGAACTATAATAAAAGTCCCGATAGCCTATTCCTGATATTGTCCAGAGAACTCGATATAAAAACAGAAAAAATTTCGAAGAAAAAGCGGAAGAATTTTCGAAGATGTTTTTACTTTGAACTCAAAATTAAAATTCAACTTAAAATTCTGATCTTATCAAATATACATAAAATATTGATCTTTCAATAAGGCTGAAAATATTTATATCCGGCTAAGCTATACTAAAATTTCATAAAAAATACATCAGTATAATAATTCGTAAGTTATAATCCTTTTAGGAACGGACAACCATCTCTAAAAACGCCTTAAGCAAACTATCTCTATAGCGCGTGGTTCGAATCCCACTAATGTTGCTCTGTAGTGATTAATTGAATAGATTATAGGAACGTATTAGACACCCTAAATTTATTGTGTGTAATCACTTAAGCAAATCACTAGAACAATCACGTAAGACAACATCATGGATCGAACACGCGCTGTTAGAGATAGTTGCGTTTTTAGATGGAGTTCTGTCCGAGAAGGATTATTGACCAATTGCATTAAAATTCTTTAAAGGCGGTTCTATGGACAAAGTGGACTTTTTGAATACTTATTTCTTCTCGGCTAGACATAGTTAAGTGAATAAAACATTTCGATAAGTTAGTTCGTTAATCTCTGGAAAGGACGTTTTTGAATCATATTTTTAAGATAGCATGTTGAACCAACCCGGTAAATGAGGTTAAACAGGAAGAAAAAAATTTCTTTTGAAAAAAAAGCTGTATTTTTTTTTCGTCCTATTTAGGAAATGTTTTTCAAAATTTGACATTTATCTGCGAAATTTAAAGCGGAAAAAACTGTGTGTTCCTTTTTTTTTTTTTAATTTTCTTACTAATAAAGTATCAAAGCTGGCGAAGGACTGTTTTTTTGCTATTTTGGCCACGGAAAGTTGTTTATTTTTTTTCATGCCTACATGGCAAACTATTTTTCGTGCACTTTAGTTTTTTGTAATAATTGTTTAACAAAACTGTTGGCCTGATTGACGATTTCATTTTATAACTCCAGGAGTACGATTTGAAAATTATTTTTGACATCCAATTCGGCCAATCAGTTTTTTTTAAGACCAAACGAGTCGTAGTGAATGTTTTTGCAACGCGTATATTATAAACTATGACCAAATATTTAACCGTTCGAGCGCTTAGAGCAGAAAAGATTTTTAATTTTCGAACACTCAGAAAAAATTAAATATTGTTCCGAAAATTTTTGCGTAATTTTTTTCGTTTTTTGGTTTATTGAACTAAAAAAGCCACTTGGTTCAAAATCATTTAAAAATCAGACCTCTAGCTCTTTTAGTTCAAAAGATACGACTTGCCTATAGACTATATACTCAAAATAAGCTTGTTTACGAATTTATGAAAAAAATTACAGAATGTTAAATTTTTTTCACATTTTTATTTCTTTATATAATTAACAATCTACGTGGGAGATCAAATTCTAAATCCAGTCAAAATAATTTTCAGTACAAAAAGATATGGGCGTGCCTATAGAATCCCCTTAAGAATGGACATTTTCAAATTTTCGTGTTCCGTGATTTGAAGATAATTTTTCCCGGACCATTCGGGAAATCAAATTTTATCGATTGGATGTATTTTATACAAGTGCACTTTCACAAATAACCAAAACTGGTCTTACGGTGAAAATGATTCAAAATAGATAACAGAGTATAGATTAAATTTATTGATAAAAACCAACAGCTTTTATTATTTCGAGCTACGTCATAAGAATCAATTAATATTTGATTTCCAAATTTTATATTTCAAAAACTAAAATTTCTCTATGCAGAAGTTTTTTTACAAAGAAGCTATGAATTCGCGCCATATTTCAATTCTATAGATTTTTTTATTTGCGATGGATGTACGAGCTGCCTGTTTTTGGTAAATATGGTCATATTTTTGTTTGTAAATTTGTCGATTCTCATGTGCGTATGCCGGCTTTGATCTGTTATTACTAGTGAAGCAAATAAGATAAGCTAGTACACTACTATTGCGTCAATTAATTTTCAAAAGATTTGCATTGTATTTGCTCGTTATGCTGCACTTACGAAAATCATTGTTTGAAAAAGCCGCACATATGGTTACGTAACCTTGAGACATGATTGCGGTACCAGCGTCTTTCAGGTGTAAAATGAATCAAAAATAGTCAACTATAATATATGAACCTTCAAAACCAAATTTTTAGTTTATTTTTATCCATAGAATTCTTTAAACATAATCAAAACATTTATTGTTGTTTTTGTTGTCCAAGACCACTTTATATTGATAACAGACCGTCAAAGACAAATTCCTGAATATTTCAAATAACACAGATCGCGGATACTACAGCCAAATCTAAAATCCCTGGATGCAGAATAGGCCGATTTTAAATGTGAGATTGGAAGGCATCAACCAAGCAAATGCTCAGATCCGCCATTTTTGCAAATATCAGGTGATCTGCTATGAGGGTCTGTAATCCATATACTGAACAAATCGAAACTATAAAATCTGCAGGCGTTTACATTTTGTTTCGTATTCTCGCAATATCTTTGCTATACAAAAGCGTAGGTTGCAAAACGCACCAAAAATAAAGAAAATTTGTATGAATCAGAAATCGTATTTCAAAAACTTCCAATTTCCAAATTTCATACTTCACAGTACTTTTTTCACCTGTGGGAAATTAAGATGGAGAAAACCTATGAATTGGAGAGAATTCTTCCCGCCCTGTCTATTTTTTTGCTTAATTGAAAAGACATACGTACACACCACGTGCACGCGGTTTGTTCAACTTTGGAAAACTCCTACAGTAGAATTGTTTGAAAAAACTAAAAATTTTGCATGCAATATTAATTTAAAATATTAATATCTGTCATACTTTGAGCTTAAAAGGGCTGACGACCTCTTAACCAGCATTAAAAAGTCACTATCGCCGAAAGTCATACGGGCAACGGTGAATTTAGAAAAGCTAATTCCACACAAACCGTATATGTGAAAAATCAACCTAAGTAGTCGATTTTTGCCGAAAATCGATTAGTGGAAACCTCTAACATTCCCTTCATATTGTTTGCAAGTACTGTTCAACTTTACGTTTAAATACCGTTATGTAAAATCGAATCTTACCACTGAGTCCCGACTAAACCGGCCCCCTTACCTTGCCACTTTCCCCTGAAAACTCGAGGCCGACTCCCCTTAAACTCGCGCCAACTCCCCCAATATCGAGCCATTCCCCCTTAATATCGAGCCCACTACCCCCAATATCGAGCCCTACTCTCTTTAAACTCGAGCCACTCCGCTCCTTAATATCGAGCCCATTTCCTTTAACTCGAAAGCACCCCTTTATCCTTACATCCGTGAACAAAATTCTCCCGAGTCCCGACCTTCGACACCCGGGTCGAAAAATTTTTCGACTGACGAAAAAGTACTCGGGTCGGCGTTCGACCCGACCCGGAAATTTCAGAAAAGAAATCGACCCGACTGGTCAAATTTTGAAAAAATCCGATCCCTGATCCCATCTTGCAATTACAAATATTCTTTCTCATGTGACAGTTGTTATCTTGATAGCTAATTTAAACTTCAAAATCACCTCTTATTTTTATTCGTTCTTGAACTATATATATTGAACTACATTATTTTATTGTAATTTAATCGACTTTTCAAATCTTATCTGCTAAATCTTTTCAGCATAATTTTATCACGGCGGAATACTGTGCTTCACAGTTTTAATTCGTATGTGAACTTTTTGGTTTCTAATAATCTTTTTTTCTCTAAAAAATTTCTCCCAACTGATTGAGTCAATTGAGTCTCGCGGGTAGTAGGCTTTCTCCCTTTGATGAAAAAAGGCCTTTTCTGATATGTGTTCACGCAGCAGCCCGGCCTGAAACAACCTTTTTGTCTTATTCTTTATTTTTTCTCGATATTTCTGTCTTTTGTCGATTTTTTTGCTCCTTTCAAATCAGAATATGTTAGTTTTGAGAAAAAATCAGAAATAAAAATAAGTATTTGAAAAGGTTAATATAAATGTTACGATTAATGGCTAGCTGGAATATTTGAGTAAAGAGAAAGCCTGCGAAATCGCAAAGATCGAACTACCGTAAATATACACCAATATATCATGTCATTGAACAATTTAATGTCCTCTGATTTAATTTTTCGGACCATCCTGAACCAAATATTGCTGACAAGCGAATTTAATTTAAGTTCAATTTTTTTCCAGAAACCGAATTTAGATTTTCCCGTATAAATAGGATCAAACAATTCTCGTGTCAATTTCTGAGCAAATGTTTCGATCGTTAGGTCAATCTGAATCACAAGAGCAGTAAACGAAATGACATATTTTCGTTGGACTTCACAAAAATGTCTAAATAGGTCGGCAACGTAGCCAAAAATCAAATCGATCATTTTTTCATCGAAAGTTCGTTGAAGTTCATTATATTATACGAAATATAATGTTTAATTTCAAATAATTTCAAAATTGATGCTCAGAATACGCCAAAGACCAAAAAAAGAATTGAATCTCAATTTGATTTCCACCCGTCGTGATCAATTTCTACAATCTTGATTTGAAAATTCCATATTCAGATTCCCTTATCACTTTTGGTTCGAATGCGTAGCCACAACGTTAAAATCACACGTTAAAAGGTGGAGTGGCTTACGCATTCTAACAAAAAAGTGATAAGGGAATCAGCGTTGTCAGCATACTATTTTCGTGATTATTATACAAAAATTAACAGATATAATTTAAATCATATTACCTTGAAGCTTCAGCACCACTTTAGGGTGCAGAAATTTGAATCCGCTGAAATCGGATGAAAAAAAAAGTCCTGGAAATTTTTGATCAAATCCAACATAGGTTTGCCACGAGGAATTCAAAAATGCGTTAAAATTTTCTAGGAACTTCTCGTTCAAAAATTATTTTATCTTACTTTTTTAGAGAATTTCTTCAAAAACTCTAAAATGCGTGCTGATCAAACAGTTTAAACGATAGATAAAATCTTAGGAACTGAGTTTTTAGGAAAGTCTTTTGGTATCTTCAAAAAAAAAATTGCCACCACTCGGAACTCTTTTTATTTTTTCGTGAGTGATTTTCAATTTTTGAGAAAAAATCGGAAAAAATATCTTCGATTTTTCGAAAGTAGGTTCAAATGAAAGCTACGGCAACACTGATCAGAAAGGTGGCTTACGTCGAGATAATATTTCGAAGTCTTAGCGGTTAAAATTATAACAAACGTTTTTTATAACTTATTTTGATCACTCGCGCTGCTAATCGTTATTTATGAGAAAACTGGGAAGATAGATGAAAATCAAAAACAAAATGTGAAAGCCAAGGTCTTAATAAGTGCGAATATTGAAAGAAATTTTTTTGAAAATATTCCTGTTTCAATGAGAAGTAAGTGATAAAAGCCCAATTTTGCAGCTGTTTTCGGCCGATTTAGATAAATTTAAAATCTGATCGATTACCTCGCTAATTGGACTATCCTTACAAAATTAGCATCATTCACGGCTTTTTATAAATATAGTTAATCCGTAATGAAGGCTCAAAGTCGCCCACTTTAGTGTGCAGGAGCCTCTGCCGAATAAAAAAAAATTTGGAGCTTCCAAGGGTTGAGAAAATTTAATTCGAAAATGAAAGTGCTATTAATTATAAAACAACCGAATTTTTGGTATTCATAATCGTATAAGTTTGATTTGTGTTCAAACGCGCCTTAAATATTTTAGTTCGTTTGTTGAACTATCAGTAGCTAAAAACCGAAGGCCTGTTAAAATGATCCAGAATCAACTTATTCTTTAAATAACTATGTTTATTACATGTTTACGAACCCTTAGAAATTAACTCGCGGATCATCAAAATAAAAGTAATGCAGGACCCTTTTTGGTGCGAAATCCCAGGCAGAGAATTAACAACCAATTACCCAATAAAATTAAATGAAGAAAAACGGTAACTCCCCAGTGTGCTCGTATATCAAATAATTCTCCCGAAATCGATAACTTTAAAGAATAGCAAAAAGTTCGATAATTGATTATTCTAAATCGAACAGCAACCAAAAACTCACAAATTTGAGAATCAGTCGAAGTGTAAATCAGCAAAAAAATTGATGGATATCCGTCAAAAAACGTTGTAAATTAATTTCTCAGAGAGATAAAAACAAAGTGATATCAAGCCAAGAAATACTTTTTTAGATAGGATATGCTAAGAAAATAAAGATAGTTATATTTATTTTTTAATTATGAGTTCTGGAATAAATGGCTTCCTTATAAGTGATAAATGATATTCTCTTATATTTGGAAGTTATCTCATAATTAAAAAATAAATATAACTATCTTTATTTTCTTTACATACCTATCTTAAAAAAAGTATTTCTTGGCTTGATATCACTTTTGTTTTTATCTCTCTGAGAAATTTAATTTATCAACGTTTTTTGACGGATATCCATCAATTTTTTTGCTGTTTACACTTCGACTGATTCTCAAATTTGTGAGTTTTTGGTTGCTGTTCGATTTAAGAATAATCAATTATCGAACTTTTTGCTATTCTTTAAAGTTATCGATTTCGGGGAAATTATTTGATATACGAGCACACTGGGGAGTTACCGTTTTTCTTCATTTAATTTTATTGGGTAATTTGGTTGTTAAATTCTCTGCCTGGGATTCGCACCAAAAAGGGTCCTGCATTACTTTTATTTTTGATGATCCCGTAGTTAATTTCTAAGGGTTCGTAAACAATGTAATAAACAATAGTTATTTAAAAGAATAAGTTGATTCTGGATCATTTTACAGGCCCTTCGGTTTTTAGCTATCTGATAGTTCAACATAACGAACTAAAATATTTTAAGGCGCGTTTGAACACCAAAATCAACTTATACGATTATGAATACCAAAAATTCGGTTGTTTTATAATTTATAGCACTTTCATTTTCGAATTTAAATTTTCTCAACCCTTGGAAGCTCCAAATTGAGCCTTCATTACGGATTAACTATATTTTATAAAAAGCCGTGAATGATCTTAATTTTGTAAAGATAGTCCAACTTAGCGAGGTAATCGATTAGATTTTTAAATTTTATCTAAATCGCCCGAAACTAAGCTGCAAAGATTGGGCTTTTTATCCAGCGTTACTGCTCATTAAAACAGATATTTTCAAAAACATTTCTTTCAATATTCGCACTCATTAAGACCTTGCTTTCACAATTTTTTTGAATTTTTCAATATATTCCCGTTTTCTCATAAATAGACGTTGAGCACGCGAGTGATCAAAATAAGTTATAAAACAAACTTTGTTATAATTTAACCGCTAAGACTTCGAAATATTATCTTGACGTAGCCAAATTTCTGATCGTGTTGCCGTAGCTTTTATTTGAACCTACTTTCGAAAAAATCGAAGCATATTTTTTCCGAATTTTTCTCAAAAATTGAAAATCACTCACGAAAAATAAAAAAGTTCCGATGGTGGCAATTTTTTTTTGAAATACTCAAAAGACTTGTCCTAAAAACTCAGTTCCTCAGATTTATCTATCGTTTAACTGTTTTCAGCACGCATTTAGAGGTTTTTGAGATTCCTTAAAAAAAAGATAATTTTTGAACGAGAAGTCCTAGGAAATTTAACTGCCATTTTTGAATCCTCGTGGCAAACTCTATGTTGGATTTGATCAAAATATCTTTTTTTTTCATCCGATTTCAGCGATTCAAAATTCAGCACACTAAAGTGGTGCTGAGCTTCCAACGGTTAATATGATTTATAATTATATCTGTTAATTTTTGTATAAATAATCACGAAAAAAAGTATGCTCGACAACGCTGATATCCCTTTATCACTTTTGGTTAGAATGCGTAGCCACGACTCCTTATAACGTGTGATTTTAACGTTGTGGCTACGCATTCGAACCAAAAAGTGATAAAGGGAATCTGAAATGGAAATTTCAAATCAAGAATTGGTAGAAATTGATCACGACGGTGGAAATCAAATTGGAGATTCAATTCTTTTTTTGGTCTTTGGCGTATCTGAGCATCAATTTTGAAAATTATTTGAAATTAAACATTATATTTTCGTATAATATAATGAACTTCAACGAACTTTCGATGAAAAATGATCCGATTTAATTTTTGGCTACGTTTGCCGACCTATTAGACATTTTTGTGAAGTCCAACGAAAATATGTCATTTCGTTAACTGCCTCTTGTGATCAAAATTGACCTAACGATCGAAACATTTTGCTCAGAAACTGACAACGAGAATTGTTTGATCCTATTTATACGGGAAAATCTAAACTTCGGTTTCTGAAAAAAATTGAACTTAAAATTAAATTCACTTGTCAGCAATATTTGGTTCAGGAATGGTCCGAAAAATTAAATCAGAGGACATTAAAATTGTTCACGAACATGATATAATTGGTGTTTATTTACCGGTAGTTCGATCTTTGCGATTTCGCAGGCTTTCTCTTTACTCAAATAATTCCAGCTAGCCATTAATCGTAAAATTTATATTAACACTTTTCAAAATACTTATTTTTATTTCTGATTTTTTCTCAAAACTAACATATTCTGAATTTGAAAGGAGCAAAAAAATCGACAAAAGACAGAAATATCGAAAGAAAAAATAAAGAATAAAGACAAAAAAGGTTGTTTCAGGCCGGGCTGCTGCGTGAACACATAATCAGAAAAGGCCTTTTTTCATCAAAGGGAGAAAGCCTACTACCCGTCGAGACTCAATTGACTCAATCAGTTTGGGAGAAATTTTTTGAGAAAAAAAGATTATTAGAACCAAAAAGTTCACATACGAATTAAAACTGTGAAGCACAGTATTCCGCCGTGATAAATTATGCCTGAAAAGATTTAGCTGATTAGATTTGAAAAAGTCGATTTAAATTACAATAAAATAATGTAGTTCAATATATTTAGTTCAAAAACGACATAAAAATAAGAAGGTGATTTTGAAGTTTAAATTAGCTATCAAGATAAAAACTGTCACATGAGAAAGATATTTTGTAATTAGCAAGATGGGATCAGGGATCGGATTTTTTCAAAATTTGACCAGGTCGGGTCGATTTCTTTTCTGAAATTTTCTGGGTCGGGTCGAACGCCGACCCGAGTACTTTTTCGTCAGGTCGAAAAAATTTTTCGACCCGGGTCGAAGGTCGGGACTCGGGAGAATTTTGTTCACGGGAAGTTTAAAGGGGAGTGGGTTCGAGTTAAAAGGGAAATGGGCTCGAGATTAAGGAGGGAGTGAGCTCGAGTTTAAAGGAGAATGGGCTCGATATTGAGGGGTAGTGGGCTCGATATTAAGGGGGAAATGGGCTCGATATTAAGGGGGAGTTGGCGCGAGTTTAAAGGGGAGTCGGCTCGAGTTTAAGGGGAAGTGGGCTCGAGTTTAAGGGGAAGTGGGCTCGAGTTTAAGTTCGAGTGAGCTCGAGTGTAAGGGAATTGTTAGGGTTTCCACTAATCGATTTTCGGCAAAAATCGACTACTTAGGGTTGATTTTTCACATATACTGGTTTGTGTGGAATTAGCTTTTCTAAAATTACCGTTGCCGATAGACTTTCGGCGATAGTGAACTTTTTAATGCTGGTTAAGGAGGTCGTCAGCCCTTTTTAAGCTCAAAGTATGGAAGAATATTAATATTTTAAATTAAATATTGCATTTGCAAAACTTTTTATGTTTTTTCAAACAATTCTACAGTAGGAGTTTCCACAAAAGTTGAAAAAACCGCGGTGCAACGTGGTGTGTACGGTATGTCTTTTAATTAAGCAAAAAAATAAGACAGGGCGGGAAGAATTCTCTCCAATTCACTAAGGATTCTCTCCATCTTTTAATTTTCCCACGGTGAAAAAAACGTACTGTAGAAGTATGAAATTTGGAAAATTGGAAGTTTTTGAAATACGATTTCTGATTGCATACAAATTTTCTTTATTTTGGTAGCGTTTTGCAACCTACGCTTTTTTGATAGCAAAATATTTGCGGAGAAATGAACAAAAATGTAAACCAGAACCTGCAAGATTTTTATAAGTTTCGATTTGTTCAGATATGGATTACAGACCCTCAGAGGACAGATCCTGAATATTTAAAAAATGCGGAATCTGAGCATTTGCTTGGTTGATTCCTTCCAAATCTCACATTTAAAATCGGCCTATTCTGCAATCCAGGGTTTAGATTTGGTGGTAGTATTCCGCGATCTGTGTTATATTGAAATATTCAGGATTTGTCCTTTGACGGTCTGTTATCAATATAAAAGTGGTCTTCGGACAACAAAAACAACCAATAAAAATTGTTTGATTATGTTTAAAAATTCTATGGAATAAAAATAAATAAAAATTGTTCTTGAAGTTCAATATATGTTGACTATTTTGATTCATTTTTACACTGAAAGGACAGCTGTACCGCAATCATGTCTCAAGGTTACGTAAGCCATATGTGCCGGCTTTTTCAAACAATGTTTCTAAGTGCAGCATTACGAGCAAATACATGCAAATCTTTTTGAAAATTAAATTGACGCAAAGTAAGGTTCAGCTTATTTATTTGCTTCACTAGTAAAAACAGATCAAAGCCGGCATACGACGAAATCGGCAAATTTACACAAAAAATATGACTATTTTACCAAAAACAGGCACTCGTACATCATCGCAAATAAAAAAACTTATAGAATTGAAATATGGCGCGAAATTCAACTTCTTTGTAAAAAAACATTCGCAATAGGAAATTTTATGTTTTGAAAATAATAAAAATTTTGAAAATCAAATAATTAATTGATTTCTTATGACGATAGCTCGAAAATAATAATAAAGCGTTGGTTTTTATCAATAAATTTAACTTATCATCTGTTATCTCATTTTGAAATCATTTTTGACCGTAAGACCAGTTTGGTTTATTTTGTGAAATGCACTTGTATAAAATAATCGAAGTCGATTAAATTATGATTTTCCGATGTCCGGGAAAAATTTATTTCAAATTCACGGAACACGAAAATTTGAAAATGTCCATTCTTAACAAGTTTTAATGGCAGATTTGAGTCAATATCCTTCTCGGAACGGAACTCCATCTCAAAAACGCTAACTATCTCTACAGCGCGTGTTCGAAGCCCACTGATGTTGTCTAAGTGATTGTCTTAGTGATTGCTTAAGTGATTACACACCAATAAAATTTAGCGGTTCTATTATCAAGACCCTTGCCTATAATCATATTCAATATAATCACTAAGACAACATTAGTGGGATTCGAACACGCGCTATAGAGATAGTTTGCTTAAGCGTTTTTAAGATGGTGTTCCGTTCCTAAAAGGATATAACTTACGAAATTATATGATGATTAATTTTTTATGATAATTATAGTTAGCTTAGCCGATATAAATATTTTCCAGCTTATTAAAATCATATTTTATGTATTTTTGATAAGATCGAATTTTTAAGGTCGAATTTTAATTTTTGAGTTCAAAAAAGTTTAAAAACATTCGAAAATTTTCCGCTTTTTTCGTACAAGTTTTTTTCTGTTTTATATCGAATTCTCTGGATAGAAACATCAGGAATAGCTACTGGGACTTTTATTATAGATTCCTTCATATTTTCTGCCCACTTTTTGAAAAATCATAAATTTTTATTTGTTATTTCTTGTCGACTTTTTCAAAAATATTTAGAAAGTTTTTCGCAGATCAAGCCCAAAATTTTTGACAGATACTCAGTTATGTTCAAAAATTAAAAATCTTAACTTTCGCAAGAATTAGCACTTTTATTAATGTGAAAATTTATTATTTTCATATATCGCGCTGAAAAAATGTACCAATCGGCCACACTTATAACAACCCCTTAAATAAACTTAGAAACGAGTTTTACATGACCTTGACAGAACCTAGAAGCTGACATATTCGTTTCGAATCAAGTGCCATAGGACCAGTTATTATGAGTTAAAGCAAAAATTATGAGTTAAAGCAAAAATCACGGGAGTTTCTAATTCAGTGAATGGACTATGATTTTTTTGTCAGGAGTTCAATACATAAGAGTTAGTCTCTCTGACTGGGTTTTTTACCGATTTTTAAAAATCTGACCCATATTTGTGACCCATATTTAGGGTTATAACCGAGAGCACTATCTACAAAATCAAAAATACCAGAAATAATTATGTAGGCTCATTCGGTGAAACCTACTCGAAAAAAATGACTCTGACGATGAAATTTTTTTGGAGCATTCAAATTTGATTGAAAGNCAAAATATTTACATTTATGGTTGAAATCTCGATTTTCAAAAATTTAAAAAACATGTTAGAGATTTTTTTCGATGCGTAAATTTTCAAAAATTCAATCTAAATTTCAGCCTTTTGGGTCATTTTTTTGATTACTAAATGAATTTATGTTTATTTTGTTTTACGTATTATTTTGTAGTCGTATTATTTACGTATGCAAAAATATATTTTATTTTCAAGAACGTTAAAATCTGGCCAAAGCCTTTCAGAAACCACAATAGCTGATTAAAAACAGTTTTATTTTTTTCTGCTCGCATATATTTTCAAAATCAATCTTTTCACCAGTTTTTCGACCTATTACTTCTCATAAACATAGGCCATAATATTAATTTTTACCTGAAGCTGTAAAACTGAAAATAACCCCATATTTTTTAAAAATAATAGTTAATGCCCTAAGGGTGTAGAATGATCCTTATAAAGCGGCTTCGATACTTATTTTTCTCTATTTCGGTATTTTTCTGTCACTGTCGTTTTGCTCAAGATTTAAGATAGAGGCATTGGCTTCAACAAAATGAGTAAATATCGATTGCTTTATGAAATTAAAACATTTTTTTTCCGATTCTTCCAAATATGCTGTGTATATTTTAATGTAGTTAACCCTCACCTGCACGAGATGTCTTCCCCCCTCACCTGCACAAGAGTGTTTTAGAACACACACAAAGTTAGGGAGCGCACCGATAAAACTGACGAGAGAACTATAGTAGTTGATACAAACTATTTGACCTCACGGGGGTTGTTGACCCAGAAAAAACGATTCCTGGCACATAAAAATGTTTTTGGTCATCCAGTGGTCAGAAACTGACTTTTTAAAACGCCCATTTAGAGCACTGACTTCGATTTTAGCATACAAAACTCCATTTACTAGATTTTTCAGAATAAGTGCCGTTGTCAAAATAAAATTTGCTACTTTGTAGATCATGTTCTTGTTCCAGTACTGGTTTTACTGCATTAAACAAAAAATTGCATCCAAATAATGCACTCACCAAAATTCTTGAAATTAAAAATAAGGGAAACTATCGGGGGTCTGTTCCGATATTCCGCCGGCCAAAATGACACTTCCCAAAAATATTTTTTGTCTCTGTGTTGTGAAACACGCTCGTGCAGTTGGGGGCTAAGTTCAAACTTCACTGGTTCAAATCTTAAATCGATTCGCCTTTTATGTTGCTTTTTAGAATCTTTACTAGAAAATGGGAGTTTTAGATTGACGATACAATTTCCTTTAACGTCCTTATAGTGCATCTGGCAAACGCCCTCTAAGAAAAATGCGTCCGTCCGGATAAAATTTATGTTTTCCGAAATAAGGTTTTTCATTGCATTTCGGTTTTCTTCAAAAAATAAATAAAAAATAGCGGACTGAAAATGAATCGTTAAAGATTTTTAGTAATTTGGATTCAAAGAGGTCTTAAAATAGTTTATGAAAAGTAAAAACGGTTTCCAATCCGTGATTACAAATCACATGCTTATTTTCAAAAAGCAGTTTAATTATCATAAACAGATAATTATCTAAATGAAAGTTTTTAAATTATTTTTATATTTAAAAACATTATTTTTCAATTATTTCTAAATGAGCATATTATATTGCATATTATATGCAGCATTTATTTTGATCCGTTATTTCTCCGTTAAACCATGATTTGATATTTTCTAGACTTGCCCAAGTTCAGATTTTAGTTTTTCTCACTGTAAGTTTATACTTGAAAATGCTAATAAAATAGTGAAACTGTTGTGTAATTAATACTTTTTAATTTATTTTGATGTTGTTAACTTCAAACTACACTCGTGATTAAATTAATCGGTTCACCGTTTATGTTGTTTTTAAGGTTATCGTTCCAGTAGAGTGTTTTCGTATGACGATCCGATTTTTTGTTATCGTCCTGATAAAGCATTGCAAACAAACGATTAACATAGCCTATGTTTCATACGTACGTTATGATCATGTCACCTCACTGAGGTTAACACATTTTTTTCTTTTAGTGAGAAACAAAATTTACAATTTTTATATAAAATGTACAACTCACAAGACTGCTCGATTTAATTGATCAAACATTTGAGAACCTTATGGTCTATAAGTTAAAGACTATAGTACATAATATACTGTATAAAGTCTATAGTTTTCAAAGTCTTCACTGTTTAATTTCAAATTTCCTCCCAATATTTTTTCTCAAAGTTTAAACTTGAAGTTTCTGAAGTCTGATTCATTTTGTAAAACTTAATTCTTCTGAAAAAATTTTTGACAATGAATTAGAAAATTCTAAACTAGTTGATATCAATAAAAATGTTAAATATTTTTTCTTCATGATTTATATTCATAACCACAAGAGAGAAGATACACATTTTATTTGAGGCGAGTTAGATGGCTAAAGCGATTCTGAAATTTGGATATGGTTTTTTGAAATTATTTCATTTTTTGATTACTATATTCCTAACAAAGTCAACTAGTCATGATATTCCGTACGATTGTCTCTAATTTTTTCTATTCAGCATGGGTTTTTCAGAATCTCTCAATTTGACCTTTAAAGAACAATATCAATAGGTTAGCGCACGGTTCGGGTTTAACTTTTTAAACAAGCGTTTTTCACTTGAAACAAGAACAATTCAAGGTTTTTATGATTAAAATGACAATTTGAACGTTTGCGCAATATCCTTTTATCACTTTTTGGTTAGATTGCGTAGCCACTACTCCTTTGAACGTGTGTTTTTAACGTTGTGGCTACGAAATCTAACCAAAAAGTGATAAAGGGATATCGCAAAACTTGGAAGTTATTTTTATTGTTCATTTTGGGTATTTCAGTCCAAAAAATAACATTTTTGGCGTGCTTTGATATAATATATATCGCGTTCAAAATTTCAAAAACCCCAATATTGACCAAAATTTTCAGGAAAATCTGCTTACGCCGATTTTTCACCTACATTATTTAAGAAAATTTTCTTGTTGAAGTTTTTTTTAATTTCTTATTTTACTCTGGATACACATGAAGTGTGTAAATACGAAATGTTAAAAATATATCAAATTTACTTAACATTTATGTTTCTGCATTTTATTTAATTAATTGCTATCATTTATGTAAAGTATAATTGCATGCAGCTCAATATTTTCAACATATGTTAAGGTTTCTGATTTTGGGTCATCAGAAAATGCACTTTAATCAAATCAACTCAAAGCTGATTGTGTATCGATTATGCAGAATGTTTTCAGTTCATAAGCTTATCCCATTATAAAACATTAATGTTAAAATCAAATTTTGAATTAGAGTGTCCGCAGTCGAGCAAAATTTTGAGAATAATCATTTTCAAAAACTACATTTTACGTAGAATTTTACAGTGATAACAAAAATGAACTTTATTTTGAAAAAAATTAACAAAGCTGAATTCTGATTGGTTCAAATTTAATCCAATCAGGATCCCGAAAATTTATCATCAGTTTAACTGACTTTTATTGGTGATTCCGAAAATATATATTTTAATCTGTCATTGTCATCAAGTTTTTTTTTGTCGTTGAAATTTTAAAAATCGCTGAAAATCGAATCAAAATTTGAATTCTTATTCATTTAATACAACAAATATTATTTCTTAAAATAGCATTATTTAGTATTTGAAAAGTAATTGCTATATTTTCAATTATTATCGTCTAAATTTAATGTGAAATGTTCGTGAATCTAATTTTATAAATAAATCGGTTACGTCCCAAAGAATTCTGAGATTGACACAGTTTCTGCTGCATAAACACCGTGGCACTGATCAGTACAAAAAACGAAAATTTGTCAGCCAACTTATAATACGTTTATATAACGTTTAATAAAGTTGATGAAATTTACCAGATGATAGTTGTGGCTTGCTTTGGAAAATAACATGATTTGGTCATATCTTTGTTTGATTCTATTTAAAATTATCGCAAATTATTGAATTAAGTTCTAGAATTACGTTTTCACTTTACTTAAGGAGGTGGCATCGATCCGGGAGACTAGTACATTTTTTCAGAGCAATAAAAGAAAGAAAAAAATGTGAAAATTTTTTTTTAATTTTTATCTTCAATAAAAGTGTCCATTCTTGCAACGTTTATATTTTATTTCTTAACATAACTAATTATCTGGGAAAATATTAAAACCACTTTCACTGTACATCCATTTTCAACTAAACTCGACTACAGATTTGTTTTAAAGACGATATTAATAAACTTCAGACATTGTTGGGGGTATGCGCTAAAAAGTCTTGTTTTTTATGTTGCTTATTAAAAAATTTCCTTGATATGAAAGGTTTTTTCCCATGAAAATGGTTAAAAATGGCAAAAAGTTAGAAAAACAACTTTTTTGAGATAAAAATTAACCTTCAATTGCGTTTTGATATTAAAAATGTTCTTACTATCTAAAGAAATGGCGCCTATAACACCACAATTTTATTTGGAACTTTTGACCACATAAAATTTTTAAATATTTGTGCCAAAGCACTTATCGAGTGTTACAGCCGAGTGTTAAAATTTCATCGATAGTTTAGAAATGATAATCGCACGACCAACTCATTAGTTGACATACGGATATTTAATAAATACCAAAAACATTAATATGGATTCTGCCTATTTTCATGAAGATTCAAAAAACCACTAATAAAAAATTTGGACTTGATTTGCTAAAAATTTTTATAATTTTTCTAAAAAAGTCGACAAAAAATGACAAATAAACATATATGATTTTTCAAACAGCAGTCAGAAAATATGTAGACATGCATAAAAAAGTAAAAGTGGCTTTTTTTAGCTTTTATTCATAGATTCAAAAAAAGATTAGAAAAAATTTGGACAAAAAATGCGAAAATTTTCATAATGCTTTGATTTTTTTGGAAAATTTTTACGAATTCAAAAAATAAAGTTCGGACTGAAATATTCCCTAAAATAGACAAAAATTATTTTTATAAGTAGACGCACATTTATTCTAGTTCAGCTAACGATAATAAGCAGAAAAAAGTAAACCAACTAATTCATTTTGTAAGTTAAATTGACTCCAGTCTGCCGAGTCGATGCCACCCCCTTAAACGTATGTTAACATGACAAAAAATAAAATTTGACATAAATAAAAACATAAAAATGTTACACGAAACTTAATGTATGCAGTGCATACTATGCACTTCAACTTTTGAGTTAAACTTTAAAAGATATTAAATTTTTCTGTTTATTCGTTGAAATTCATAAGTGTCATTTGTAACTTCACGATCGTCATAATGTTAATAGCCAATAAGACAATCATCACGTTCCAGCGTCACCGCCGCAAAATTATAGCAAATAAATTCGAATTCTGGCTTGCTTTTGCCTCATTTATGAAGGTCGATATAATATTAATTGAGGTTGAACTCCCAGTATTGAACTAATTGAAATTACCGATCGAAAGAAAATTAAGGTCAGCGAATAAATCTAGTACAAAAAACAACTCAAAAGGGTGGGCAATGACCACTGGTCAACCCTGTGAAACGTGATTTTTGAAATTTTGAATTATGTTTATCTGCTTAACAGACGTTTAATTTGGATACAGACCAACTATATCGATGACTTTAGCCTTCAAAGCCTCTTTTGTGATATTATCAAGTCCAAATATTTTAACCTACGCATATAACGACCGTTTGAAAAAGTTTCCCAAACATCATTGAAAATAGGTTCCGGGGCAGCACTTGCTATAAAACTTATGGTTTTTAATATTAAAAATGTCAAAAAACTTGCTACGTGACGTGACTTCTTGGTCAATACTGGAAGTTCTTAAATTTTTAAAGTAAATATAATTAATGAAAAATTTAATTATGCCAGTTACTCGTGTCACTCGAGTCGTGTGAGTGACACTTTGCTCCGCACGATTGGGAAACTATCAATCTAGTTTATAAAAATGATGATAACGCAGAAGAATCAGCAATTTGAGATCGTCGTTTTTACGAAAAATTAAAGTTAAATGAACCCCTGGTGTTTTTTTAAGAAAAAATATATGCTTGATTAAGGTACAATTTTGTATAATTTTTTTTGCAAAATTGAATAGACAAGAACAGTTAAAACTAAAATAGTGATTTTTAGATTGTCGAAAATTCTGTTATAAATACCATAATCTTTTTTTAAGTAATCCAAAAAATTATTAAATGTTTGAATTTGTTGGTCGAAAACAACTGTTCTGATACCATGCAGTACTGGGTACACTTGACTTTTCATGACATTTTTTAAGATTGTCAATATTCTCTTATTGAAAAGTTATGTCAAAATATGCTGGAATCATTTTAGATAATCGGTACTGTTCTTAATTGAAAATACAAGTTTATCTCTTCAAAAAATAATTTGGAAGTTTTTCCAGGAGTTATATTTCTCGGTCTTTATATTTGCTTGAACACCAAGAACTTTTTTGAACCGAATTCAATTACACTTCATCAATTTAAAGATCAAGAAAAAAGCATTTGTTTGAGACCCTGTGGTATGTGTTTATGTACCTTGTATTTTCTAAGTTTATTCAATTCTTAAAGTTTAACTTGTGACATAAACAACAAATTCGGGAATTTTCCAGTCAAAAATGAGCCATAAATTAAGAAATTACTATCGGTAAACTCACTTTTCCTAGCTCTTCCGCCATTTTTCTTCCCTAATTTCTTATAATCCTCGATATCCCAATACAATATTAAATTTTCTCAAGTGAAAATGTGCGAAATTACAATTCAAATAAAAATGCCTCATTTTACAATCAAAAAATCAACTTCACAAAAGTCAATAGTGGCGCATGTTATTTCGAGGCTCTTTTATATATAATTTTTGTATAATTCACAAAATAATTAAACAAACTTCGGGTGTTTCCTCACAGTTGAATGGATTTCTGAAAAGTTTTAATCTCATAGAAAATGAATACGAGTATCGTAATTTAAGCCGGATCTTGGAATTTATGACAAAATTTGCTTGCGAGGCTTATTTTGAAATCATTATTCGAATTCAGTGGTTTTGAGAGGTAAAATTATTATAATGTTTTTGTCAAAGATAGTTTTTATTTAACGTTTCGGCTTAACAGCAATTATCAGGTATGAGAAAGGTGTGCACAGAATTCGGAAATTGATTTATTTAACGCACGAAATCAGTTTACAATATTTTGAGAAATTACATTTTTCAATTTTGAAAAAAGGGCATTTTTGGCGAAACTAAGTCATCGAGCATCGAAAGAAGTACTTAGGTTAATTAAGTTATTGTTTTATGTTGGATTATACAGACACAAACTAGTATAAATGTCATACATTTATGTGGGTCTGTATGTTATTTAAGATAGTTTTAAAGATAGTTTTCTAAATATTATCAGCAGTTGAATTCTGTGCACTTGTTTCTCATACCTAATAATGGCTGTTTAACCAAAACGTCAAATAAAACTATCTATGATAAAAAAAATCCATATTCTGATTCAAAAAAATAATTATTAAATTTATTATTGATCATTGTTAAACTTCGATCGATACAACTTTTTGCGAAACTAAATGAAATAAAAAATGAATAATGAATAAAAATTTCAAAGTTTTAAATAAGGAATTTAGGAACAAAAGTTAAGCTCTATCACGAAAAATATTGTTTTTTAATTTTGTTATTTTGGTAAAAATATTGACCAACAGTTTGCTTATTGGGTGAGTTGACGATTTGATACAATTTTATGCACCACAAAGAAGTGATTTTAACCAAAGCAACTATATCTACAGAGCCTCAGTTTTCTCCAAAAAAAGCAGTAAACGATAAAACTCAGGCTGTATCATAAAAATTTTCTGATTTTCACTTCATGTCATTTCAAAAACTGTTATTCAAAACAAAATTTATTTTCAGCAAAACACTTAAATATTGAATAATTTACTAAGAAATCTTTCAAAAATACGATTGATCTGTCACGCTTTATCTTTTATAGTGAAATTTTCAAAAATTCTGGTCGTTTCTTAAGAAAAATGCATAATTACAGTACACGCGTATCGAACTAAGAAATATTTGTATAATGAAATGAAGTATTTTTTGTGAAATACTACTTTTTATTTATTGAACGCGTTCATTTCAAAGCATTTCATTGAACATAAAAATTAATACGTTATAATTAAATAGACTTACGACAAATACAGTTTATTAAAATAAAGATTATTTATGGATTATCTCAAAATTGTGCCAAAACATTAATTTATTGAAAAATACAGAATATTTGGAGTATTTTTTATAAGCACGTTCAATTTTCATCGAGTCATGATAAATGTTGCGTAAAAAAGTTAAATTATGCGTCATTAATATTATGCGTTATTGGTATAAAGAAACAAAATTCCCATTGTTAACGCTATGAACGGGAAAACGGAAAATAATATCAAAAAATTTGAAGTATTTCAAATACTTCTTTATGAAAAATAGAAAAATTCGGTTAAGACTGGTTGAATCTAGAACGTCCTTAGGCTGGCCGCGGTATATCTAGAAATTGGCGCGTCAAAAACACCCGAAATCAGAAANTTTCGAAGTAATTCTCTAATCTGGATTTGAAGAAATTGAAAGTTTTTAAAATTTTTGAGACGAATACTTTTTCCGAGAAATGTATAGTTTCACCTTAGGGGACAACCGCGGTCAGCCTTAACGTCCTGCCTCAATCGCATTCTTTTATAAAAACTTATTTTGCCGCTCTAGCTTCACTTACATTATACATAAAGTCATGATATGGTCATTTTAAAGCTTTTTCTGAAAAAACTTGTCTGAAATATATTTGAAAAATCAAAATTCCAGTTTTTTGACGAAATAATATCAACCCTTCTTACAGTAGTAGTTGAATTAAAGAGCGGTTTAAATTATCGTCAAAAATATCCTAATTTTGCAATAAATTTTCGAATAACCGCATATAGTTTTTTCAGATAAATTATATAGTAACACATCATGTGTTTCACATAACTTACAAACTCTTTGAATCTTTCGGGCGTTAAGTCAGTCTCTTAATAATCTTCTATTTTTTTCTCCGCTTATCTAATGACATACCTATCTGCAAAATTTAATGGCCACATAATCACCGTTTTAGTAAGCCAAATTGATTGCAAAAAACAAACTATAAATCAAGATGTTTAATTATTTTGAATAATACTTCAGTTTTTGTTCTCATACTACTTACAGTATTGATTCATTATGCTAATAAAAATAAAGACAATGAAAAGTTAGTGATCTGAAAATATATTTGACCCTGATCTTGATAATCGGAAATTGCTCTTAATTATTGCAAAAAATGCCGAACCTGGTATCTCAAACGCGCACACTTCGGGCCGCACAGAAAAATAAAAACATTTTTGGTGATAAGTTCTCACTGATGATATTCTCGGTGATTTATTTATTCTTGTTTGATAGTTTATTTGTGTTTTCTGTGCAGTAAAAAAAAATCTGTTTAATGCAAATGTTAATAAAAAGAAAATTGAAATATTTTGTTTTCTAATAATTTTTATTTATGTAGGTTTGACACCATTTTGTGATTTAAGGGGGTGGGTGTCACTTTTTGGTACCTTTCAATCACCCCTCAGAACAATTCTAGGGCAGTTGTGAAAAATCTGAGGATACTCGTTTGTAGATTTATTCTTCGTCTAACGATTACACATCTCAAACTCAAAATTGTTACATGACACCACCAGGTGCTGAGTCAATTCTAGAACACCCAAGCGTTGTTTCAAAGTTGTACTTTTATTAGGCCCAACATACAAAGCGTCGGAAATTTTACACAAAGTACGGAAAGAGTGAGGTCACTTATATGTTTGGCCCATTTTTTGACTTTCGCTCTTGTATTTTCTAGAATCACTTTTGAACGCCGATTTTTACAATTTTTCGTCTTCAAAGTGATACTTATCCTAGACGGATGTTCAGAATAAGACAGTTTTTTCGACTCAGGTAGATAAATATAATGTCGTCAATATGTTCGGCTCGGATTTTTGAATTTTATCCCAGAATTCTATAAATATGACTATAAGTGAACCGGTAATGAAAATTTCAAAAAAAACGTTCGTTTGGTTGGAAAAAAAATACCACAAAATTGAAGCTGAGATTTCACTGATCAAAAAGTCGGCTTACAGCTAATCAAAATTTTGAACCAATCAGCGTCAAACTTCGATAATTAGGTTTAAAATAATTACAATTTCTAGAATTCGATAAGACATTTCCGATAATTTTAAAGTCATGCATCGTTTTTGGTGAGTCATATTCACCAAAAAAAAGTTAATATCATGGTTTGAATACCGTTTTTTCGCGGTTAAAGCAAAAAAATATTCGAATTTTGAAATTCTAGTTTTGTTCTAGATTGTTTTGAAAAAAATAATTGCGACCATAAGATTCCTTGGGTCAACTTTAGTATAACCGATACTATTTTCAATTAATTATTTTATAAAGGGCTCTAAAAAACCGACACTTACACCCCTTAAACAGACAAGTAAAAATTAAAGATCAAACCGCAAAAAAAACAGGGAAACTATTGAAATCAATAAACAAGGCGTGAAATATAGTTGCAATTCCGCCCATGACTGAAATCAGTTTATGGCGGTGAGTTCGTTCGTGTTCTGCACACCATTTTTGAAAATCAACTAAATATTGTTAAGTATAAAGTACTAACGGGGTTTTTCATAACTTCATGTATTTGTTTATATGCAAATATTTGGAAATCTAAAGAGTACAGATCTAAAAGTAATTTCAAATTCGCCTTCAATTATATACTTATTAATTACATCATTTCTAAAAAATTGTTACTTAAAGGGTGGTGATAGTGAATTTTGGGATTTTAGAGGTTCGTACGGTCAGACAAATGCAGACTGAACATTTTTAAATATGATGCTATCAAAAAACTTAATCGGATGAGTCGCTTCAAAGCCGAATTATATAAAAATTTTGGCTGAAAAAGTGGCAAAATTGACTGCAGGGCCTCGGTATAGATATACATTAGGAAGATCTACTTTTGATCTCGCGTTTATTATACAGTTAAGTACCACTTCACCAACCAACTGGTTAACCGCGGTTAAACACGACCTCAGCTTTTTCCAAAAAACAAGGATCAAGAAACGACATTTTCCGAATGTAACAAGTAGTAACATCGAATCGGTCGTACTTATTTGAATTTCGCCTGATTGGCTGTAAATCGACAAAAAGTGCGCGAAATCGACAAATTTTGAATATGAAAGTGAGAATTTGAAAAGTTAAAATCCACCAAAGTCCTTGGTACGGTTTGCGGAAAAATATGCCAACTTTGGTCTGATTTCGGAACCGAACGTTGCTAGAGATCATAAAATAATTTTGATGAAAACTTTATTTTCTTTCTAGAATCCGGTTGTTGAAAATAAGGACCATAGTTGCTGTTATCTTTACCAGCAAACTATACCCAAGAAATCTTTTGGTAACATTAACATTTTCTAATTCTCACTTTCATATTCAAAATTGTCAATTTCGTGCATTTTTATTTGTCAATTTACAGCCAATGAGGCTGAAATTCAAATCAGTACGACCAATGCGATGTTCACTATACCTTGGGCTTGTTGCATTTCGAAAAAGCATATTATCAAAACGTCGAAAAAACACCCTTTTTCGGCACATTCAACCAGATTGCTGACACCTGAGGCAAAAATTGAAATAATCAGAACCGATTCTCTTAAATTCAGATAGATTTCCGGATTTTCACCGAATCTCAGAACTTTCCGATATAAGCTCAAGGATCCTTGTTTCTTTGAAACAAGCTGAGGCACTCGTATTTAACGGCGGTTAACCAGATGGTTGGTGTAAGTGGTACTTAACTTTCTACTGGAGCCGTGAAATCAAAGATAGGTCTTCCTGATGTATATTTCAAAAATGGCCAGTCTGCATTTGTCTAACTGTACGAAGCCTCTGAAATCCCTGAAATCACTATCACCAACCCCTTAAAATGAACAAGCGTTGATTTAAATGAAAAATTTATTGTAATTTCAAAAATATTCAGATTTCTAACTGATAATTTCCAAGAAAAGATTTTCAGAAAAAAAGCAGGTGCGAAGTTAACGTGCGTAATTTTTGGAATTATTATTCGAAATTCTAGATCTGCTGAAAAATGATTTTTTTACTTTTGCAATGAGACTAAGTGTCAGAGAGTAATATTAATAATATCACTCTCTAATATTAATAATATTATATTATCCAACCCAAATGAAGAAAACTAAGGTTTTTATAAATATTATGAGATTGAGTTTGAGAATAATCAGAATTTCAGACAACCTTGTGAATTGAAAAATCGAAAGATCAAAGTCCGATAGTCGGACAATTTGAATCGTTTTTGCAAAAACAAACATTGACTTTCCTAAAAACTTGCTAATCTCACATTTGTTTATGATGTCTAGTTTCGAAATAATTTTCCGGAAGTAAAACTTCACCGAAAAACCTTGAAAATTAAGTCCACCTAATATTCGAACCCAGAATCCAAAACAAATATAAGTATTTTTTTTGGAATCGACGCAAAATTCTTTATAATGTATTCGGAAGAAACAATTCTGCGACATTTTTTAGACGGTTTAAGGTTGTTTTGAGCCAATATATAGCGGAAAAAGCGATAAGACCCGTACACACACTTGTTTTTGGTTTAGAAAAAACTAATTTGGTGGACAAAAATGGTCCATTTTGTCATTACAATGATTAACCAAATTAACGATATTCCACTCAGGAAATTTGACTCGTTATGTTTAGTCAAATAATTGATAAATTTCCTGACTTTCAATTATGATTGCTTGCCTTTAAATCGTAAAATGAAAAAATGAGAGTCAGTATTTTTCATTGTTGCGCGGTAAAATTATGAATTACTCGGACTTCAAAGAAGTTTGATCAGAAAACTTCTTCTAATTTGAAAACAAGTATTTTAGATTATATTCTCAAAAAATGATTCCAAAAATCTAATGCTCAGTTCGAATAATACAGTTTGAAATGACTCATTTTCATGAAACCTGACATTTTTTTGTGAAATTTCACAAGTTTTTTAAATGAAAAGAAATTTGAAGAGTCTCTGAAATCGTTAATCAGAGTAAAAATAAAATTTTATTGTCGCTGCTTCTGTGAATCCTACTATTAGATAGAATAGCGTACAGTATATTGTTATTGACAAGCATCACTATCCCTATTAATCAGATTAGTTTGCCCTTGACACTATATTGAGAGCAAGAATTTTCTTCTTAAAATAATCCTTTGATAAATCTGATGCAATCTAACCCTAATTACCTTTTCATGCAACATTTTTTCAAATTGCCCCCACAATTAACTGTTGCTGTTAAAAATGAAATAAAACCGCAATTTTGCGAAGTTCATTATGGAATTAAAATCGTTACATTCTGACAACAGGTCACGTCTTCGCTCCCCAGGGTGCAATTTCTCACCGGGTTTTGGACCTTTTGCTTTATTGTTCCCTTCAAACAAAATCAATACCCGTTACTGAGTTGTGCTGGCTAAAAATAAGGTGAAAAAGGAAATCTTGGGGTTGTTAGATTAAAATAAAAATTAAGGGCCCATGACTTTGGTCATGAATTTTTAAAGTAGTCCTTATTTTTTGCTTTCGTGGTTATAAAATTTTTTTCGGAATAAGATTTGGTAACTTTCATGTGATTTATTGATTTTTTGAATGAAAAAGCATGTTTCAACAAGAATAGTTTTTGTGAGAAGTTGAACGGGTTTTTGCTAGAAAAAATTTCATAACCACACTAGTCATCACCGGTCGTTCTTTTATGAGCGGAATTTAAATGTTTACTTAAATTTAGAAATGACATTTCTCCCTTTAGATTAAGTCTAAAATTCCGAAAGTTCATTATTAGTCAAAAATTATGATGGACATTTTTTTAATTTATTAGCTTGGTGAGACACTTTCTGACATTTTACGTCATGAAACCATCATGGTTTTGGCCAGCCTTCAGTAATAAGAAAATTTAAAATTCAAGAAAAAAGGAGATAATTTTTTTGAGAATAAAAAATTGATATCGAACGCGTATCTCGGCAGTTTTCTCAGCTACGAGTAGAGTTTTCCATATTGTGCATTTATGCCCGGTCAAATGGAAGAGCTGTTACGTTTTAAAGTAGCCAATCACGTGGAACATCATCTTCATAAAAATCTTCCATTTAAATTGAGATACGATTCCACACTCAAAAAGTGAACAATAATATTGTCAGAGGGGGATGATCAAAACACTAAAATAAAGGGCCCTGGTGAAAGCGAGGACTCCGCATAAACATAATAGGGGGCTATAGGGTTCAAATTACTGGGGAGTAGGGGGAATGAGCCTTATAATTTATTTGGTGAGAATTGAGTGTAAATTGGAAAATGAAAATCAACTAGTAAAGTTTTGCCCTGTTAATCGATGAAATTAAAGTGCTGTTTTAGTCAGTGAAAAATAGTATTAATTGAAAACATAATTAGCCTTTCGAGTTATAAGATTTTTCTGTTTTAACATCATATCATTACTTAAACAAGTTTTAGTTGAACTGTAAAAAAATGTACTAAAATTTTGCGATATTTCTCCAAAAATGTACTGACTAATTTTTACTAAAAAGTTAAATTTGTTAGAAAAAAGTTTTCAATAATATCGTAACCGCTTTTATTTGATTTTAATTACACCAACTTACCATTTATGGAAACTCACTTTCGCGAGAAAAAATGGTTTCCAAAAATGGTTATGAGTTTCAATTAAAAGGTTATGGCTTTCCATTACATGGTAATGGGTTTCCGTTACAACCCTCAAGTTATTGGCTTAATTCAACAATTTTCACTGAAAAAAGTTTGATTTCAAAACAGTACATGCTTAGCTTTTTTGCTGATAAAATCCTCTTTAGTTTTGATAAGAACATTATTCAAACTTAATTTTAAATTTTGTATTTACAATTTGGAATTGGCCATCTAAAAATAATTCGTTTTGTTTTGATTAAAATTTATTTTAGAAATGATTTTAAAAACAAAAATTATCTGATTAAGATGCAATATCCTTTTCCCAATGATAGTCGATCTAACGAAATATCGCGCGACCAACTCATTAAGTGACATACGTGTATTATATAGATTACAAAACAT
The DNA here is from genome assembly GCA_004367855.1 of Oikopleura vanhoeffeni. NCBI lineage: Eukaryota > Metazoa > Chordata > Appendicularia > Copelata > Oikopleuridae > Oikopleura > Oikopleura vanhoeffeni. The sequence continues at coordinate 704,169 of SCLH01000547.1, read as the reverse complement.
TTAATATAGTTGATTCTGCTGATTTTGTTATGGAGGAGTGCAAAAAACAAACTATAAAGAATTTTGGACCTTGATTTGCGGAAAATTTTTATCATTTTTCTAATAAAGAGTCGACAAAAGACAACATATCTATTCGATCTTTTCAAGACACGTCAGAAATATGTAGAACTGCATGAAAGTTAGAGTGCTATTTGTTTGTATCATTTATTCATAATTTCAAGAAGAGTCAGAAAAATTTTGGACAAATGCGAAATATTTTCTATATGTTTGAATTTTTTTAGAAATTTTTACGGATTTCAAAAATGAAACTCGAACTCAAATCTTTCGCTCTTTCGAACGAGTGAGAGTAAAATAATTTTTATGAAGCGGGATATATTTATACTCGTTTCAGCTCAACTTATAATACGCATAAAAATTATACTGATTATTATTTTCGTTAAGTTATAAACTGCCAGTCTGCTGGGTGATGGCACCCCCTTAAACAATTTGAAATTTTAAAAGCTATCTCCTTTCTTAGTTTTTTGGTATGCAACATAGATTTGTTTTCGAATTTACCGACATTAGATACTAATACTAAATTTAATATCCGCTAATGAGAACGATAATTTGGCAAATACCTAGTTTTGATTAAATATCAAATCGCAGGAATTCAGATTTATTGATATTCGGGTAAAGAATGAAGGCAAAAACGTTTGACCCGCGTATGATGATCAGTCACACGATTGTGGTAAGCTGTAGTTGATTCTGTTCTGTGAAAATCTATTCTCAATGGTTGTGGTGTGAGAGCGCCGGAATGAAATGTGAAATTCGATACTCTCAAAATAAATTACAACTTGGCAGCTCCTTTATTTCACAAATAAAGCATTAAACGTGTGATTTCAAACTCAGATTATCCAGATAATTTCACACCAAGTTAATGTTATCTCATCCAGACAATATTTTCGGTTTCAGTAGTATCAATTATGAATGTATTGTCTCGAATTTAGGCGCAATCGATTCATGTTTCGCCCAAATATTTAAATCAATTTATTCATGAAATTGAGTTTGATGAATAGGCCCTATCTCTATGTTTGCGGACAAGAGAATTTCAGATACCAAAACTGCAGAGCTTTAACACATTCTAGACAGTTAGTTCAGACAATTCGTTTTTTTGTTGAGAAGTCATGGTTTAAAAACCTTTTTTTTCAATTATTGTTTGACAACAGTCAATGCAGTCGATTCCTATAGGATCCTGAGTAAAGACGAACGGATAAATTAAATATTTATTAAAAAAAATTTGCGCGTCAAAAACAACCCGAAATCAGAAACCGTGGTTTTCGAAGGAATTCTCTATATTCAAAAATAAAAAAAAAGTTAATGTTGATGCAAAAATTTCATAAGCAATATGAGAAATTTTCCGTTATTTTGAATTTTGATGTTTTTCAGTCTGTATTCGTCGGTATAAAGGCAGTTTGATACAATATTTTCTTATAATTTATCTCACTCGGTCATATCTTCAATTATTTTGCTCTTTACCGGCCCCCTTCAATAATTTTTTGAAGAAAATGGGTTCATAGATCTCAATGATATTTTGTTTAGAAATCACATAACATTTCATGAATTCGAGGTCATTTCATTGTCAAGATACTTATGAAATTTGCTATTTTTGTCGAAATTTGCCTGGGTGGGCCGTTATGGATTCAACATTAACGATGACCGCAATCGCTTTGAAAACAAATTTTCTTACTTTTAAATGCGCTTAATAATATTTCCCGTTTTATGTGAAATTTTCAGAGATGTAAATGCAAAGAGAAATATTGATAAAAAACTGTTATTTTATAAGGACAAAGAGTCAAAAGACCCCATATCTTTTTTGAGGGTCTGAGTGGGTATGTCTTAATAAAAAATGATCGCCTTTGATTAGCGGCTTGACAAGATACACATATCCAAACCTATTTCTTAGCTTTTTTTCAGAACAATCAGAACCGCGCCTCAAATTTTCAAAAAGATCTTGATTTTGAAGAATTGAAAATGTTTTTTTAAGACGAATTCTTTTTCGAGAATGTATGTAATCGCGTTTTGGGGACAACCGCGGTCAGCCTAAGTAGCCTTTTATGCAACCTATTGGATAATGAATTTGAACAAAATTTCTGATTGAATGTATTGCGATTACAATAAAATGAGTTTTAGTTCAGTGATTGGTGAAAGGAGAATAAAACGTCTTGTGGTCTGACTTATAATGAATGTCCCTTTAACTAAATATAAGGATTAGCATTCTTAATTCTGGAATTTTTTGGTAGAATTATGGTTGCGCAACGCAAACCTTTTTTAGATCAAGAAAATTTATACGTTAATGAAGTAGTTACCGCCATAGCTACGTGCATACAGGGTTTTCGAGGTCGAATACTAACAATTTGAAATATAGAAAAAGTAATACTTAATTGTGTCTGCGTGAAAGCAGGGATGTTGTCAAGTATGCACACACTAACAATAAACAATAAGAAACAATAAACATAAAGAAATATAAAAAGTGCCAGTTATACCGTTTATCACTTTTTGCTTTAGACATGCGTAGCCACAACGTGAAATCACACGTTAAAGGTGGAGTTGGCTACGCATTTTCTAACCAAAAGTGATAAAAGGGATTGCGCTTCCAGTATCTCTTATAACGACTTTTGTGAATCTAGATGTGCGGGTTGCGAAAGCCATTCCTCACGCTCCCAAGACCCTTCCTAAGCCATCATGGGGCCGCTTTCAGCCCGCACATCCTTAGATTCACAGAAGGTTTGTTAAAAAGATATCAGTACACAAATCGCAAGGTCATTAATATAGCCCAATGTTTTCTGAAGTTTGAGAGAGGAACTGCTTCTAAAACTCGTTTGGGACTGAATAATAGGATTATTTTTTCTTTTTGAAGAAACAATAATTTTATATTTCGGAGGTACGGAAAAATGGTCTGATTCTGATCATTTTATAATTTTTCTTTTTTTTCTGGCTTATGATTTTTGAGCTGTCAGACAGTTCTGTCTACAACTTATCCAAATTGCTCATTTCCAAAAAATGTAATTAGAAGATTTTTTTCACTCTAATCAACTTTATTGCATAGATTAGGCACGATTTCGTAGAATGCTGTTAAGGGGTTGGGCCTCGGTGCATTTTGACGTACGGATATGGGCTTTGGATGAAAAAATTCTTATTGGGCTTAGCTGTTAAGGTTATTCTCGACCTTCTTGGATTTTTTATGATGTTGACCCACGGGTTAGTTCAGGGATGGGCGTTCATTTCATCTTCATATACCCGAATTCCAACAATCAATATTCTGTAAACGAAAATTAGCATTTTCAATTTAGAAAAAAATCTCTTCCGCCTACGCAACATGCGGATACAACTGACGAAAATACTTTATAGAAACGTGTACTAGAAAAAGTAAATCTGTCATGGATATAAATTTGTTAAGCCTGAGATTTATTACGTAATTGAGCTATATGTATTCAAAAAATTATAATTTAAGTTAACCGCCGACTTTCACTATTCGAAGTTTTTACACTTCCGTCCTAAAGATTTAATTCTTACAAATTTCTCTCATTGGCCGATTTGAGGACATTTATGGACATCTGGATTGGCGGTTTGCGAAGGTTCCGAAGGTTATTTTTAAAATAAAATACGGAATTAGTCTTGCAAATTACTTTTCAACTTGGTGGATGAATTAGAACTTTGGTTCATTCCCTCGAGGAACAGGTAGCGACATTCCATAGTCTTATCTCATGAATTTAAGCGTTTCTTTCTTCTAACGGACTTCGCACTGACAGCATGTTAGCTACTTCGCGATTTGAAATAAGGGATATTTCAAAATCGGCTTTTAACTGTGTCTTACAGAGGGTCTGCGACTCTGATAAATAAAACTCAGACGCATAACACATACCTTGAATAGGTATACGGAGCTTGCATTATTAGCTTGTAGGCGACTAAGCGACCCAATCATCGCACAAAAAACGGGTAACATTTTCGCTTTTTTTCACTTTTTTTCCATTATATTTCTAAAGATTGAATGTTTAAAAATAACGGTGTTGCTCCGAAATTGACACTAACCACTTTTCAATATTCGATCTACGATTACGCCATTTTACATCAGTAGCTTTACTGTGATTTCTGTTGAGCCTTCTTTTCGAAAAAATTGAAGCATTTTTTTTTTCGAAATTTTTTGGAAATGACAAAAAACATCATATTTCGAGTTTAGCTCGAAATTGAAAAAGCGCTCAAAAATCTCTTACATATGTTCTAAGGATACTTGATAAAATTTGAGCCATTTTGCAAATATGTCCTCGGAGGAGATGAGATTTTGAAGTTCGAAATTGCGAAGATCGTCGGTTTATTGGCGTTCTAGAATTGTTCCAGTGCCGGATCAAAAAAACGCTCTCGAGAAAACAGATGAATACTCCTGACGTTGATCGTGAAAATTGAGCCAATTGGATACCGTCTGGGAGGATGACAGATTTTTTTAGTTTGAAAATGTCACCTTGTTACAATACTGTTACTTATGGTGTAGATGGTCAAAAATATTTGTGATTTATTTTTTCGCAAGATTAAGGATAGATCTACCAAATGAGCATTTTCGGTTTTTCTTTATAAGCTTTTAGTGTTTTCAAGATATATCACCGTTAATATGTCAAATCAGAGTCGCATATCCCCCTTAAGTATGCCAATCCTTAGCTAAAGCTAATTTTTATTGGTAATTCTAAGCACATAGAGATTTTTCTGGTTTTATAATATATATATAAATACGTCTGAACAAATTGTTTTACCTTTTTCTAATGCTTCCAATAAAATATCGTGGGAATTGCCATTGCTGCAAACTTCTCTAAACACCCTAATTGGTGTAGTATATTTTCCCAACTATACCATTCAAAGTGATAGTTTCATCAATCCCGGCAACTTTCTGTAATCCAAACGAATTTCTGCATTATTGTCTTTTTAAGAAAATTTGAGTTCAGAATCAAACTGTTTCACAACTTCGACCAAATTATTGAATATTTCTGACTTGAAACGTTCCTGAAAAATTATTAAAAAACATCGAACCTTTTTCTTTTATTCAAATTGTTTTTTCAATATTTGTTTCAAACTCGCAGCCGAAGAACCTCTACCACAATGACTATTTTTAACTTTTCCACTTCTAGTGTCACCTCCATACTTTTTATCATGGTCTTGTAATGACCATGACATTTGTTAGTCGATTCTTCGGTCAAAATAATTAAAAACTTAACGAAAATTTTTCTCATTTCTCTGTTCGACAATTTCCAAGTAATTTATTGGAATCCTACTAACAATAATCTTCGGAATGGCTAGTTTCACTATATTTTGAATATAAAAATTCTTAACATCATTTTACGACGATATTTAACATAGTGTCTTACGCTTTGTTCTTTGATCTGGTTCACCAGTTAACTCATAATTTTTGCAATGAAACTACGCTTTGGACAGAAATCCATAAAGCTTGTCTCTTTATCAAGATCTAAAACACATTACATATAACACCCAAACTTGTCAACGTGGTTAGCACGAACCATCAAGCACGGTCAAATTTAATAAGGTTGCACACTCAATGAAGACAATATGTTTCCTCTGTCGACTCGTTGCCTTAAAAATTTCCGCGCTTTTCGTCTTTTTCTAAAATTTTAATTTTCGTTCTGACACGACAGAAGTCTGTATTCAAAATAAAATTGAATAAATTCGAAGTATCTGGGTCGAGACCCTATTTTATACGGTTTCTAAAGTTATTAAACATACATGAATAATAAACTTCATAACTGCTTATATAGACACTTTTGATAGTAACGTGTTTTTTTTGATGTTTTTCAAAACACACAGTTTAAAACTCCAAAAATACATTCTATCTCAAGAAATCAGATTGAACAAGATGAATTCGCTAAAAAAATTTCAACTTACGTTTGATAAAGTTTTTTTTAAAATTTCACCATAGGGAAAAGTTTCCTCAAGCGACAAAAAAATGAAAACGTGCAATCTGTCAAAATGCAACCGGGCCCTTTTTAGCAACCTGAAATGAGTAACTTCGACGATGCCTTTTGTTTCGATAAATCTGATAATATTTAATTGAATAATGACCGTATAACACTGTTACGGTTAACAGTGAAGAACTATACTTAGTGTTGTATCAGAGTGTGATTGTATTAAATTTACAATTCCTTAACTATCAGCGAACTGACTATAACATTAATCTGAGCGTTATTTGTCTCTCTTTGCTGCATCCTGCTCTATATTCGGTACTTTTTGTCTTCAGCAAGCGTACTGTTAGAACCGTATATTGGTGACATGCCCGAATTTCGATTATTCTAAAGTGAGGTATGTTTTGGCGCGACTGTTCATTGATGCTGTAAAACACCAACAACTTTTTATTCAAAAAAGCCTGCCGCAAGCCTTTAAACTTTAAAACGTTTGAAATTGCCTTTTTGGCTTGGAACTTTTGGTAAATTTCAAACAATAGTCTTTCAAGCGAATGATCTAGGCAATATCGATAAGCACAATGACATAGGGCCAAAGATAATGATTTACCGTCATCTTCTAAAACATAATTACAAAAAAATCTTTCTTTTTAACTTTCATGTTTTTTTGAAAACTGGCGCATTAGCAGAAAAACAACTCGAATTAAATACGCGAATAGTACAATTTTGTTCATCATTAACTGTGTTTTAATGCATTTTCGTTACGGTTGATTGCAGAGACGCAAAAGTACATTAAAGTCGTGATGAAAAAACTTTCAAGTTTTTTGGTCACCACTGCATGGCTGGCAGGCATCAAGTATTATCTTCGAGTTTTTGCTTTCAGTGGCAGTATAGCTGATAAATATGAACCGATCCTCTCATAGCCTTAAGGGCGGTGCTGTGTCGCTAAATAGGAGCCCGAAGGGAAATTTCCTTATTTAAGTCTGCATGTTTTTTTAATCTATGTGGATGTGTATAAGCATTTCGGTACGCGTCTATTTTCCGCTAATATATAATGTTTTTTTACATATAATATGTATAAATATGATTTCATGCTATGTATATGTAATGAATGTATATATCAAATATTTTTCAAGTGCTCGTAAAATATTCGTTGTTTCTCATATCGCGTTTCAAATCTCTCTCTTATGTTGCCTTAGGTGATTTTTCTGTAGTAATCAATATAGGTGAAGCGTGCGTAATATTGGAACCACAAGTCTGATCGGTGTGTAATCCTCAAGGCAATTCATTAAGAATATCCACTTACTGACATCATTATTTGGATTCGAACACACGCTTAAGCTAGCAATCATTTTCAAGGTATGAACACTAAAGTGTTTATATTTTTATTTTTCGTGAGAAACTATAAACACTTTTTTTGGACAAACAAAAAAACTTATTCTTTACTGAAATCCAGTCTAGTGATCCGTCACGACTAGTACACTTTGAACTGTGTGACCGCGAGATCCAGAGAGGACATACATGTTTCATACCTCTTAAATTGTCGTAAAAATACAGCTTTTATGTAGGAAAAGACAGGGTGAAATAAATTTTACACGTTATTTAAGTTTAGAAACTCGTGTCCTGACTTCGGCAACGAACCATTACAAAATTTTAAAAAAGTTTTTCGACTATATTTCAAGGAAATAAAACTTACAGGCGTTCTGATGTCATTTGACTGCACAATAAAGTTTCTGTTCTTTATAACTTTAATGAAAATCATCATGTATGGCTAAATCGGTGATGACAATACCCTTATCACATTTTGGTTAGAATGCGTAGCACTACTCCTTTTAACGTGTATTTTAACGTGTGGCTACGCCATTCTACACAAAAGTGATTAACAATGGTATTACTATATGATTATAAAAATTCTTATTCCGACGTGTGACAGGGTTGAAGTCTATTTGTTTGAATTTCATCCAAAATTTCGCCGTATTAAAAAATCATTGATACAAATCATAAAAATATCACAAATTCGATCTGCTGTAAAAACTGATTGTAACAAGTTATATTGAAAAGGCGTGCATCTCCTTTATTGAAGGAAAATCGGTTCTTTTTTATTTTTAAAATAGTATGTAATCACACGCTACTTTCTTAATATAAGCAGCGCGCGCAGTATCTGTGATGACGAAAAAACATGACCGAAATTTACACAATTCCATACGAAACATCTTATTGCATTTGTATCTCGGTTACCCGACACACTCAGCACTTGCAACACTCTGCACCAAAGTGACTTGCGGGCTCGTTTTTCTTAATTAGTTAACTTTTTCCGATAACATTTTGATCAAATTGATCAGTGTTTTTTGAAATTTTTCTATCTTTTGGTTAATTTATCTTTTCTCTATATTCTTGTAGTTATTGAATAACAGCAATTTGTCGACCCAGATCGGACCTGAAAACTTTCAAATGGGATTTGAACCTTGAAAAAAATTCCGATTTTATATGACTTTGCGCCGTATTTTCAGATTTATCTATGTGCCAACAAATTAAAAAAAAATATTCTACAATCAAAATTTTTCATAAGTTTTGATTTTCACACACTAAAATTTTAGAGATTCATCTCGCCAATCAGTTCGCTTTTAATAACAATTATCTTTCATACATAGATAAGTGAGATCTTGCATGTCCACTAAATTCTTTTTTTTCTTATTTAACGCAATCACTCTGATACGGGTAAACTTATATATCTCTTGGCCCATCATGGGTCGGCTGTTATGTTCCGTGTTATTTTGAGTTTACCAATTATTTGTAGATTAACCTGCCGAGTTTTACTGTTTGGCAAAAATTATGATAACTCGTTATGTAATAGGCTTTACAGGTTTGTTACGTAATTTTGAAAAACATATGTTGATTGAATGAAAATTATGAAAAGTGTTACAGCAACATTTTTTTTTTACTTTGAACGTTTGATCAATTTTAATCACAGCGTTCACCTGTTAAAAATTGTTCAAATACCTGGCAATTCAGCAATTTACACTCAGAACCCCCTATAACACAATAAGTCTTACACTCGCCAATCGCCATTAAAAACCCGATTTTCATTTTTTAGCGAAAATCTATGCCTCATGATTAACGCGTTTCTCCACCGAAACTTAAACCTCGCAGACATGTGCTTGGTTGGTTAGCTTGGCTTTGGACTGGACTGGCTCTTCCAGAAAAATTGATAGCATATTATTTCATACTAAACATTTGTAAATTTCCATGCTAACATTGTTCTATTTCACTCGCAACAGCCAGTTTTTGAAGTACTATGCATCTTTGAAGTTAATCAGTTGTTCGGAACTTCATAAACTCACAAATTGCAGATTTATAATTTTTGTTTTATCACTTTTTGCTTCATAATTATCCACAAGCAAACGTTGTCTGTTTTTATATCAAAAAACTCTCTCAATTTCCCACAATCATGAATTTTCTCCTCTGCACTCTCTTGTACAATGAACTCCATTTCGTACGCTACAATTAATTCCAAATTCACCCAGGAGAATCTTACACCAAGCATGATTTTTTAGATTTATTTGAAGTTTAACAATTTCTTTGGTATTCCAGGTGCTCACTCAAAATGGTAACTCTTTAATCTCCTCCACCACCCCATTAGTAACTGGCACTTAGCTAGGTCAGTACCCGGGCGTAAAATTCACTTCTTTAACGTAGCTAGTTAATAACGATTGTGAATCCCGGTGACTTTTGGGAGAATTTAAGGAGACGATTTATCTAACAAACAGAAAAAAATTTCGAAAATTTTTTATTTGGTATAAATGCGCATTATAGCTTTAAATTGACAATCTATGAATGTAGGTGCTCATGCCTGCTCTATTCAAAATCTATTGTCTAATCGGATAGCAAATAAATTTTTACGTCAAAAAAGACTATAAATCTACCTCGGCAAGATGTGATCTAAATTCAATTTTTGAGGTTTTTTGAGGGTTGTCTCCGCCCTACGTTCATGACTCTTTCACTCAAGATCCAATCAAAATGCAAAAAATTTGAATTCAACAACAGAATTTTGTCATAGTCTAGCTAAATGTTTTTTGTGGGCGATCCTGCCCAAAACAACATAGAAATGCTAATTATTCAACCTGTTAAAGGCCTTAAAAGTCTAAAAGGTTTGTTTTTTTAATACTCACATTGTGCCACGGTGGCTCCAAAAATATTCCCATGGTCGGAATCTCATTTTTTTCAGAAAGTCTTAACCATATAAACTCAAAATTGACGTGCTGAGGGGTCAGTTTTGCAGATAAATCTCCCGGTCTGACCCTAGCATTACCATACTTTAAATAACTTTTTCCTTTGTTTTAAATAGGGTTGAACCTGTTAAGCGACCCTTACAAGGTTAATTATCAGATATTGGCCAAAAAAATTCTAGAGACCAACCAGCGCAAGAAATCAACATGAGTCACAGACTATAATTCCAATTGTCGTCGAGAGTTTGAACCATTCGCACAAGCAGTTATAAGACACTTTTTTCCTTTTGTTTTCCAGATTTTCCCTAAAAATGTCCTTAAAACCAATGAAAGTTGTGTGGAAACTATACACAAAATTGAAATTTGACGGCAACCAGTTTTCAGGTAGGGTATTTGAGGATTCTTTTGCTATTAATTAATTTGTGCTGCAGCTCTCTTAACGGAAATAAGTTTCCACAAGTGATTTTTATGAAACTAAATAATTAAAAAAATATGTTCCGAAAAATTGAAGCGGCAATTAAAGTCCAATAGTTCAACAAACACAAATCGAGCAAGCGTACGATTAGAATATACGGTGGTTTGCTGATTTGAGTACCAGCTGATTTAAAAATTTTTTTACTTTGCTGCGTTAATTTTTGACACGGCGGAGAGTTTACTTAATGTTTTGAGAAGCGATTCAAGACTATTATATTGCGAAACCTAGAACAGCTTTCAAAAGCCAGAGTTTCACCCGTTTATTTGTAATTTATATGTCATTGTTGACAAAAACGATGGTTTTCACAGAAATACAAGGTGGATGTGAACCTCTTTTTTTTTGCAGTTTATCGAAATAAACGACTTCAAAATTTGAAATTTAGTGAATAAACTTATCGTGGATGAAGCGCTCAAAGTTTCGCCTAAATATAGGCTTTTAAATGTTAGCAAAGAACTCTGGTTTCTGGGATTGTAAGGAGGAAAAACAGTTTAGCTTTATTTGAGAAAATTTAAAAATTATTACAGCTAGGAACCTTATGATACGGCTAAACTCGGGGCTGCGAAATGACGAGCGTTTTGCCTTGCACCCAAAAATTTCAACTGTACCAGACGGATCGGATTCACTGGGAGTTAAAATTTTTTATCTAGGCATACTGTGCCGAGTCTAATAAACAAAAACAAAACTTCGTGTATGATAGTTTTTATGAAACTGTTTTCAAACTAAAGTACAATTTTAAAATGTTTAGTGATATTTTAAGCGTCGTTTTTCGAAACTTCAGCTAATATGAAAAAAACTTCTGTTTCAAGATTGTTTGTGAATTTTTTCAAATCAATAAGGTTACAAATAAACAGTCGGAAACTCCAATCTGCAATAATTTTTTGAAAAAACCACAAATCATGATACTGAAGCTGGAAAGACTAAATACTTAAGACAGATANTTTTCTGACTGCTGTTTGAAAAATCATAATATCTTTATTTGTCGACGTTTTTAGAAAAATTATGAAAATTTTCCGCAAATCAAGTCCAAAATTTTTTATAAGTGGTTTTCTGATCTCTCCATAAAAAATCAGGCAGAATCACATATTAAATGTTTTGGTATCTATTAAATATCCGTATGTCAACTAATGAGTTGGTCGCGCGATTTTCGTTTCTAAACTATCGATGAAATTTTTAACGCTCGGTGGTACACTCGATAAGTGCTATTTGGCACTAGATATTTAAAAATTTTATGCTGATCAAAAATTACAAATAAAATTGTGGGTGTAATAGGCGCCATTTATTTAGATAGTAAGAACATTTTCAAATATCAAAACGCAATTGAAGGTCAATTTTATCTCAAAAAAAATTGTTTTTCTCTACTTTTTGCCATTTTTGACCATTTTTGATGGGAAAAAAACTTTCATATCAAGGAAATTTTCAATTAGCAACATAAAAACAAGACTTTTCAGCGCATTACACCCGAAAATGTCTGAAGTTTATTAATATCGTTTAAAAAAAAATCTGTAGTCGAGTTTAGTTGGAAATGGATGTACCGTGAAAAGTTGTTTTCTTTATTTTCCCAGATAATTAGTTATGTTCAAAAATAAAAAATATAAACGTTTGTAAGAATGGACACTTTTATTGAAGATAAGAAATAAAAAAATAAATTTTCACATTTTTTTGTCTTTCATTTATCGCTCTGAAAAAATGTACCCATCTGCAGGACTTATGGCACCCCCTTAATTTCCATCGCCGTTTCCGGCAGATTCTATAATAATTTATATTGATTGTGTCACTGAATCAACAGCTTTTTATCCATTGGTACTATTTGTCTCAGAAATGAGATATTCTTTTTTTAGTTCACTCGCAAAATCAATTATAAAACCACTTTTTCGCGTAATTTGTGACTACCACCCCCTTAAGCTTAATTCCTCGCAGTGCTTTTATCGCCAAAAAAGCCAATACTGCTGAAATTGGGGGGGAACGTTTAAGGGGGTATATCTGTCTGATTAAATAAAAGCTTTAGAGGCATTAAAAATGTTTCAAATTAATACGGGGTGATAATTAAGTGTATAAAGAACCCAATCATCAAAAAAAGATTTCGAAATTTTCGCATTTTTTCGATTTTTTTCTAAGTATTTTTTAAAAGATGAAGTTAAAAAATAAGGTGTGCTCGAATTTGACCACTAAAACTTCAAAATTTCGCCTTGAAGCACTTTTTTTTCGAAAATTTTTTGGAAAATGACCAAAAAAACATATTTCGAGTTTCAGCTGGAAATTGCGAATAAACCCGACGAGGGTCTCTTACAATTGTTCTTAGGAATACTTGATAACAATTTGAGCTATTTTGCAAATATATCCTAGGAGAAGATAGATTTTGAAGTCTGAAATTGTGAAAAATCGTCGGTTATCTGGCGTTCTAGAATTATTCCGTCGCCGGATTTAATAAAGCCCGACTACCGTTACGTTATCTGTGAAAACTGGAGCTCAATTTGATATAACGTCTGGGAGGAGATAGTTTTTGCAGTTTNTTTCAAAAATAAAATTAAAACCTTTTTTTTTCACTTTTTTCAAAAACAATTCGTTCAAAATATATTTGGAGATAGCCGTTGCCTAAAAAACATCTAAAATTTCCCCAAATATAATAATTAATTATAAATAATTAACTGTATTGAACAGAATTTCTCCTTTTATATTTTTATAGCTGCTGTCAACACAAAAATTCATGCCTGTACTGACGATTGGTTTTTGCTTGCTTGGAAACTTGGGAGTACTTGCAACTACTTGGCCCATCATTCTGAAACACTTGTGGCATCCAACGAGGGTGATGAACTACTGTAAACAGAACTAGGTTACGCATGGCTACGCTTTAACCTTCCCATAATGCCAACCAATCCCAACCAAGCTTTAAAAATAACCTCAACCAAGGCCAACCAACGCCAACCAATCTAATTCAACCAATTAATAAATAACTACTCACTTATAAACATGCAGATACCGTAACAAATTCAACCACTTCAAATAACCCCTGAAAATTATCGAGACAAATTATCGAGACAAATTATCGAGACAAGACTACTAAGGCGCAATTCAGGACCAATAAGCACTAATCTAGGAGGACGAAAAAATCTCAAAAAATATTATTTCCATAAGTCACCTTATTAAATTGAGACTAAGAAAATCTTGAGATTATAAGTAAATTATTATATTAAATATATTAGTTAATGCTTCTCAATCGTGAAAATTAAAAGTCGAAATTTGAAACTTTTGTCTTGCGTCTTTTTTGTTGGACCTTTTCACATTTATTAAACTGCACGTGCCTTTCTTCCATAGATCTCGCTGGTTTACCTGAACACAAAACAGTGAACTTTATGACCAAGTGGTCTGTCCCCTGACGATCACTGCTCAAAACCCTCCAGTTTAATTGATAAAACTGGGGGCAATACGGTAGTGATGCATCTTCCGGCCTATGTCAGAAATTAAAAAAAACAGGCTTAGGTTGCGAGGATCGTCAGTCGAAGTCACTTAACTACAATTCTGTGCGTAAACCTTTTTCGATCACTTGGCAATTAGCTTGTAACCGACTGCAAACTACTGAATTGTACTTTGAAATCTTGAATAAAAGTTTGAAAATTATCGAAAAAAAATTGAAATTTATTTATGCTACATGATCGACTACAAAGATGAAATTAAACAATTTGAGACTCTGGTTTTGAATAACTACTGCACCAAAAACTTCTCGAATTGAACGCGAATTTAACGTAAATAAAAATGAAAAATTATGAATCGAATATAAATAAAAATGAATATTTTGACATCGAATGCAGTTGATGTTCAGTTGCTTTTTGTGGTCTGAACACTTCTGCATAGTTAATTTAGCTGATTTTTGTCAAAAGCTTCAAAAATATAACTACACTCCTTATGTAAGTTCCTATAATTTGTGTGGTTTTCAAATTAAAAGATGATATTAATGACTAAAAAATCGAAATATCATCAAGATTTAGATTATTTATTCAACTCACATTTTCTGATTTTCCAATCAAGTCGTGAAAATGCCAGTTTTACTTCACAGATTCTGAGCTTTGAGAGCTTGATTATAGTTAACACCTCATCTTGACGGTACTGATAGTGATAAGAAATTCAATAGCCTGAGAAAATAGTTTCTATTTTATCACTAAAGGCTGACCGCAGTATGAATCATTTCTAGGAAAGACTCATTCTTAAAAAATCCGACGAAGCAATTCCGTAGAAAATTTTACGCTGACATTTTAAATGAATTTTTGATAGAGTCTTTTTTGGCCATACCAAGATTTTTGGCCTTTTTTTAGCTTAATTCTGTCATAATTCGGGCTCAAAAATATTGTCAAGTTTGAAATTTTTTTGAACCTGATTCGAAAGCTTTAGACCTCACCGCTGACAGCCCCATAAATGTTTTTTCTGGCTTTTTATTGAACTAAGTTTTTCATTAAAATACAGAAGATATGCAGAGGCAGTTTAATAGCGAAACAAAGTTCGACCTATCAAAATAT
The DNA here is from genome assembly GCA_004367855.1 of Oikopleura vanhoeffeni. Lineage (NCBI taxonomy): Eukaryota > Metazoa > Chordata > Appendicularia > Copelata > Oikopleuridae > Oikopleura > Oikopleura vanhoeffeni. The sequence continues at coordinate 689,024 of SCLH01000547.1, read as the reverse complement.
TCAAAATAATTTCTATTTATAAGAAAAAAATGTGAAAAGACGATTTTAAGACCTTATCAGTCTTCTGGTCGTTTGCGCCAATCGGAGACCTTCACATGACCCATTTCATACCGGGCCGGCCTAAATTCTATCACAATTTTATAACTTATTTTTTTTATAAAATATAAAAAGCTCAGGAAGACTGAAAATTTTTCTGAAAATATTCAAAAATTTGAAAAATGTTTATTTTTTTTAAACCTTTCTGTGAATTTTCATAGAAATTTTGTTTTGGTCCAGTTTAATAAAACTTGGCAATGATTGGACCAGTTTTTCAGGTCTTTACCTTTCATTATGCTGATTGGTAATCCTGAGGTAAAATTGGTGCATGAGAATAATTTAATTAAATTGGTTTCTGGATTACCCGGGTAGTTTAGCTGTCTTTGATCGGATGGTTAATCAATAATTTTTTGTGAGAAAGGTTTCAAGTGCACTCGTCTGTCACTACAAAATTAATTAACCCAATGGTTTTAAATATTCATAAGATTGAATTTAAAATTTATAATTAAGACAGTCAACGCGGCTTTTCCTGATTATAATAGTTGAATTAACAAAAGGTTTGAAGGGGATGGTCAACTCTACTCGAGCTCAAAATATGAAAACTATTAAAAATGTTTTGATGACAATTGTTTTTTAAAATACAGGCAATTCTAAGATTTGTCTCGAAAATTATGACTACGAGACGCTGCAAGCAAAAAAGCTTTGTAATTAATTGAGAATATATATAGTCGGATATGAAAAACAAGACGCGAAGCTTGAGTTTGAATTCTCAAGTAGAATGAAATAATTCAATTTTGAAACGCAAAACGCCAGGCTTCAGTTAAAATCCTTTTTTTTCAATTTGAACTGCAGCTTGGCGTCCTGCGTCTAATATTTTGGGCTTCAAAATTCGAACTTAATTTTTGAATTTTGCGTGTATCATTTTCATGTTTTGTATGTTTCAAAATTTAAACTGAAGCGTCTTGGTCTCGATATTTTTGATGGCTCAAAATTTTGACTGAAACGTGGTCATATCTAACAATCATTTTAATGGGTCGGTGCTGTGGTGAAAAATTCCATATCCTTGAAATATACAGGGTGTAAGATTTTTTCCTTCTTTTTTCCAAATTGGATAGCGATGAGAACGCTAATGTGAATTGTTAATTTCGGCAAAAACCTACGTATTTCTCAGATTCAACCAATCAAAACGTCGGGAATCAACTGAATCCAATTTTGAAAAAAGAAGGGAAAAACCTTACACCCTGAACTTCAACGGTATATACAATAATTAAAGGAACCAAGTGGCATTTTGGTAAAAATTGAACCTGGATAGTAAATTTGGTCAAAATTCATAAGATAATTTGAGAGCTTTAAAATTTCAAAATAAGCTGATTCATTTTTGAATTTCAATATTTCATAACCTTTTCCCAACCTAAGTTCATCTAAAAAATGCTTGTTATGTCTGAAGCGCGTGGTCGAATCCCACTTATGTTGTCTTAATGATTGTCTTGAGTATAAGCAATGGTGCTTGATATTGGGACCGCCGAAGTTGAAGGGTGTTAATCACTCAAGCAATCACTAATACAATTAACAAGAAAGTATCAGTGGGATTCGGACGCACTCTAAAGAGGTAAAAAGCATTTCAAAAATGGACTTGGGTTAAGAAATTAATAAATAAGGGGGGGGCAACCCTGAAAAACTTTATTTTCAAAATTTTGAGATGTATTTTATGGACGGAACCGACGTTTAATTTTTATGTGAACCAACTATATAATTATCTTGAGCGTTTATAACCTGTATAAGATATGTATAAATCTCAATATATCAACCTACGCATATGATGAATGATTCGAAAAACAATAGACGATTTTCATAATTTCTTTCTAGTTCCTTGTCGTCAGAGAACCTTGTGAAATCTGCGATCTTATTTTTTCGAACTTTTGCATCCCATGCGGAAAAATTGGATTAAACCATCATTATTTAAATTGTACTTGAAAATCTTTAATAAAGTTTTAATTATATCGAAAAAAACCTAATAAAACTCAATTTATGGACCCTTTGATAAACGCGATCGCATTTTTAACCGCTCATACAATAATGATCAAACATACACTTAATTTATAAGCCAGAGGCAAGGGAAACAAGTTTGTAGGCTGCGTTTTTGTAATGTTTGCTTTAATTTTTATCTAACAATCGCAAAAATTTCACAATTATTTTTTTAAATAAATATTATTATTTCGAAAATACAAAGCTCTTTTGCTTGAAGCGCCTCGGAGTCATAATTTTCGAGTGTACGCTACACAAGTGTACAGTACGCTTTGTGGTACCGACCGTGAATTTCGACAAAAATTGGATCTGGGTCCTAAGAACCAAAATATCAAGCCAATGATGAACCAAAAAATTGAAGAATCTTATTTTGGATTTTCGCAAAAGCGACAGGCGCAGCTAGAGAGTATGCGCAGCTAGATATAAAATATATAAATATTTTTCAGACCCTTAGAATATGCTTTCCTGACCATATCATGGTCCATGTGTTCAGATAAAAAGCCTACCACTATTCTCGCAGTCGTTTATATTTTCATGAAAAAACATGGGAAAAATTCTTTGTAGAACGTCATTTCGCAACGACAACTCCTAAAGGGGATAGCATCGACTCGGCAGACTTGAGTCAATTTAACTTACGAATTAATTAGCTGTTTTAATTTTTTGTCTTATTATGTCAGCTGAACCAGAATAAATGTGCATCTACTTATAAAAATAATTTTATCTATTTTAGGAAAGATTTGAGTCCGAACTTAAATTTTTGAATTCGTAAAATTTTCAAAAAAAATCAAGGCATTATGAAAATTTTCCGCATTTTTCTCAAAAATTTTTTCTTATTCAATTTGTTGTTCAATTTGTTAATTCAATTTGTGGTTTTTCAAATTCTCAATAATAAATCAGGTAGAATCACTTATTTTATTTTTTAGTATCTATGAAATATCCGTATGTCAACTAATGAGTTGGTCGCGCGATTTTCATTTCTAAACTATCGATGAAATTTTAA